>WBNO01019583.1:0-45210 GCA_013400575.1 Peucedramus taeniatus | reverse complement strand
TTCAACATGAATTGAATGATAAAATTTGGCAATGCTTCAAGAGCATCTAATATTTTATTCTGATTAAGAATCTAACTGCTTTTACTTAACATCAAAGAAGTAAAAGGGGCACATGAAAAAGGGGAAAAGAGGCAGTCAGCTCAGGAATACTAGAAGACTGTTATGAAATTATTAAGAGAAAATTAGAAGGTCCAAAGTTCATTTAGAACTTAATCTGAGCATGTATGTGAAAGACAACAAACAGTATTCCTGCAAATACATCTTCAGCAAATCAAGGGAGCGCCAAGGATAATCTCTGCCTTTTGTTGGATTTGGCATCTTTGGGTGGGATTTACCCAAGAGTGCTGGGGAGGTGGTGGCAGAGCTTGTCAAGCCACTTTTAATCATTTACCACCAGTCCTGCATGACTGGAAGCTGGCAAGTGTGATAAGAAGGGCCAGAAGAGGGATGTCAGCATGCCTTCAGTGCTGGGGAGGGTCATGGAGCCAATCACCTGAGTGTGATCACGTGGCACATACAGAACAACCAAGGGATTAGACAAAGCAGATCCTGCTTCACCAACCTGGTGTCCTTCTACAACTAGATAATCTGGTTAGTGGGTGAGGGACAGGCAGTGTATATGTCAATCTGGACATCAGTAAAGTCCTTGATAGCATCCCACAGAATTCTGAAGAACACCAGTAGCCAGTGGCTTGGATGGGTACACTGTTCTCTGAGTTAAAAACCAGCTAGATGGCCAGGCCCAGAGAATGGATGTGAAAGGAGCTGCATCCAGCTGGAGGCCAGGCACTAGTGGATTCCCAAGGGCTCTGTTCTGGAGCCAGCCCCATTTAATATCTCGATAATATGGATGATGAGATGGAGTGCCCCCTTAGTCAATTTTCAGATGACACTGAGTTCAGCAGGAATGTCTGCTGGAGGGCAGAAAGGCTCTGCAGAGGGATCTTGACAGGATGGATTGATGGACCAAGGCCAATGGTGTGACTTTCAATAAGGCAAAATACTGAGTCCTGTTCTTGGGCCACAACACCCCAGGCAGCACTACAGACCAGGGAAAAGTGTCTGGGAAGCTGACCAGGGGAAAAGGACTGTGGGTGCTGGCTGACAGTGGCTCAACAGCAGCCAGGATATGCTGAGGTGGCCAAAGGCAACCTAGCCTGGGTCAGAAATAGTGTGGCCAGCAGGAGCAGTGCAGCAACCATCCCCCTGTACTGGGCACCTAAGGATGCATCTTGAGTGCTGTGTCTAGTTTTGGGCCCTACAATAAAAGAAAGATATTGAGGTGCTGGAGCAAGTCTAGAGAAGGGCAAGTCTACATCTGGGAATAATCAGGTCGAATGAGGAGGGGCTGAGGGAGGCTTGGGTGTTTATCCTGGAGAAAAGGAGGCTCAGGTGTAACCTTATTGCTCTCTGCTACCACATGAAAGGAGGTGTAGCCAGGTGGATGTTGTCATTTTCTTGCAGGCAACCAGTGACATACAAGAGGAAATGGCCTCAAGTTGTGCCAGCAGAAATTTAGATTGAGTATCAGGAAATGTTCCTTCACTGAAAGGTTTGTAAAACATTGGAACAAGCTTCCCAGGGAAGTGGTGGAGTTACCATTCCTGGAAATGTTAAAAAACGTGTAGATGTAGCACTTGACATGGTTTAGAAGTGAACATGTTGCTGGGTTGACAGTTAGATTTGGTGACCTGGAGGTCTGGTCCAGCCTTGGTAACTCTTTGGTTATAAAGATTGAGATAGTGCAGTTAGGAGCTCAAGGACCAAGTATTTGTAACAATTCAACTTGTCCAACCTTTTTGGATCGCATGATCAATTATTCCTGTGTATAATATTTGACGGAAAAGGCATGTAACATTTTTTTTCGTTACACTGGTAAAGTCTATAAAGAATAGCTTAGCATTGCTGGTATCTCAGTAGGTGATTTGCATAAATGGCACATTGTAAATAATAAATGTTATAATGTATTGCATATAACATTTGAAATTTAGTTTTTCTTGATTATATTTATTTGGTTACAGTTTCCTGCCTTGTATAAAATTATATTTCCAATTCTATATTCTTATAATACTTGCAATTTCATTGATTTACATACCAAAGCTATTTTATTGAGGAAATTAATGGATAATTCTGAATAATTAATATATTTGTATTAGAGCTATTGTGATCTCTTTTTAAACAATGAAGAATAGCACAGAAGACTGGATTCTGAAAGAAGCTGAGCAAGTAGAAAATAAACATAATCTGTTCTTCATGTTAGGATAATGTCTGAAACAAGCTAAAATTTTAAGGATGAAGGTTTTAATGTAGATATTGTATGAACATAGTCTGAAATAATGCAAAACTGCAAGCTATTTAAAGAATATGATATAAAAGTAAGAGGCAGTTGAGGAAGATCTAATAGGTTTGCCTCTAAAGTGATAGTTTAACTTCCATAATGAGGTAATGAGGAATATTTTAGGCTCATACAGAGAAAATGACATAGGCTCATTGCTTCTTCATTTAAGATGCTTGAATTATTTCCCAAGAGATCTTGTTGTCTCCTGCTCCCTCTCCATACCCTTTTCCTTTATAAGTATAAATAACAGCACATGACCATTAGAAGCACGTGGTATTTCTGATCAAAGATTTTGTGACAGGAATAAAATCATCCCTCCAGACCCAAATGGAGCTGTGTATAATTTTTCTGGTGATCAAAACCCAGATACCACCTTCAGTAATTTTATTTAAATTGCTGCATTAAAATTACCGTATTATACTCTTTTTTGAATTAAAAAATAGTTCTAAATGTAATTGTTAGCTCATAAGAAAATAATTTAAACTATGGCCATTTAATAATTTTTGTAGAAACCTTGTTCACACAAAGTGGATAACTTTTGTTCACAGACAATTCACTAGAAGATATATGTCACCAGTTGAAATTATTAACTGACAAGATTCCATTTTTACATTATATGCAATACATTCTTGTCCATAAATTTATTAAAAGTGGCGTGAAGAACAAGGAATTATGCACTTCTATTATTTTTTTTTCACAGAGATTGAAAAGAGAAATATACTGGCAAGCTCTGCCACTTAATTATTTTATTCATCACTAGGATAGTGAAATGAGAACTCTTATTAATGTTACTTTATACATGTTAAACAACTGTTTGCGCACATAAACACACAAAAAAAAAATCATAGTAATTTATCAGAACTATAGATGTTTAAATATTTTCTCTTGCAGAATTGTTTCAAAAGTGTTCAAACAATTAACTGAATCGTTATGAAAATCTTTGAAAATATAAAGTGTACAGGTGCACTAAATTTTTTTAGTGACAGAATTTATCAGATTTCATTTAAAGTGTCTTTGCAGACTTCTGTCTTTCCTTGTGTGGGAGGTTTGCATGACAAGGTCCTGGTAGTATTAAATTAAATTCCCCAGGATGAATCTGCCCATGATGGTAACGAGTGAGTGATCTCTCCCTTCCCAATCTCAACCCACAAGCTTTTTGTTGTGTTTTCTCTCCCATGCCCAGCTGGGGAGGGCAGTGGTAGTCAGGCTTGGTGGGCACCTGGCACCCAGCCAGGGTCAACCCTCCACAACCTTGAATTCACAGAGGTCATTGAAGTAAAAGAAATCTTCTCAGTCCTCCTGATCTTGAAATGGAAGATTTGTTAGATGTTTGATTTGAAGTCTACCTTTGAATTAGAGCTGTGAATAAAAAATTGAGCACTTCTTAAAAATATACTGTAAATTTTATTGAATAAAATTTATAACTAGACCACCACAGAAAGTTTAATTTATGTGAAAGACATATCAGTATTATTCAACATAATCTCTAAGTTCTCTTATATTGTTTCTCTATCAACACTGTGCTATAAGAGCAGTATATTGTCTAAATTACAAAATGCAATAAAAATAAAAAAAAAACAGCATAACATATTCTGAGTTTCCATTTTAAAATGATGACATATCTTCCTAACATCTTTGTGGGTGTGTACAAGTCACCTCAAATACATCTCCCCTTTCACTGTATGCTCCACTGTTTGATAAGCACTTACTCAGAATCAAAAGCACACACCTTTTTCTTTAGACCATCCTCAAAGTTTTTGCTGCAAAAGAAGTAGAAGTTTGCTGGAAATTGAGAGGTTTGTTCAATCATAGCATATATCCTTGGCCAGCTAGTCCAGAATTGTGCTGAAAACCAGTCTTGAAGTTAGACCAAGCTACTCAGTGTTTGTCCACTTGGATGGGGGTGTCCATTTATGACCAGTCAATGTTCTTATCTCACCTTAGGTCTGTTGACCCTTGTTCTGCCTAAAGCAGCAAAGAATCTGAATGAAGAGTCGTGGTCTGTTTTTCCAGCTTGTCTGCCAAGACTGTTAACGCAAAGTTCACATTTCCTTATTCTTTGCATTGTTCTGTTTAAAAGTTTTGGTCTAATAATATGCTATTAACACATTAATTTTGTTTGTTTGATTTTTGTATGCTGTGGCAGTCTTTCTTCTGTCAGGCTTTTAGTTACTATGACACCAGAAGTTACAGTACAATGACATAGTGTATAATAACTACGACTTTAACTGCAATACTAAAAGCAAACTACTCAAGCATGTAAAAAGTAGTCCTAAAACTCTGTCAGAAATTAACAGTTCTTAACAAAAGAGGTGAAGATGTATCATGCCCATAGTGAATTCAGTGTATCTATTGATTTTTCCTGCATTAAGTTGAGTTAAATCAAAATTAGGTGAACTTCCTGGAAAAAAAGTTGCTCATTCAGTGATGCTATGAGAATACATGCTATTTTTATAAACATTTTTGTTAGTAAAAAAATAAAAGAATTAAGGGAAAATTCAGAACCATTTCATTTCTCAAATGACTTTTTGTTATAATTTGCCGACAATTTGCATTTTTATTTCAAAAGTAAAATAAGTGTCAATGAACTGTATACACTGAAAGTTTAATTTAGTTTTAAAAACTGTTTGAAATTATTAATTTTCCTTAAAAAAAAGAAAAATCCTTGCCACCTGAAATTTGCTTCCTGCACCCTTACTTAACCCAGCCATCTCATTACAGTGCCACTTTTGTCTTCTTTCCATTGCCTTCCATATTTATACTGGTGTTTCAAATCAACACAGCTCTCTACTAGACTGAAATAAGGGAATGAAGAAGTTGTTGTAACACTCTGTGTCACAAAATTGCAGATTAATTCAGGAACTTCTTAAAACACTTAGTACTATTAGAGTAAGAAAGGCTTGTTGAACAGAGTTTTTTGAAACTCTCCTTTAAAATTATCATTTTTGCTTGTACTGAGATATTTACGAAAGCAGTTGTGAGACACTGGTTTGCCAAACCAGGAATGATAGATTCCATCTTCAAGGGTTCAAAGAAAAAAAAAAATAAAGAATTTATGGGTGACAGGAATAAAATGAGATGTTTCCTTATGCTGGACAATTTACTCAGAGAAATAAGCATGAACAGAAAGTTGAGGGTAGATTCTGAAACAACTAGAGGGGAAAACATGACTCTCAGATGAGTTTGTTTTCTTAAATGATTCTAACTAAACAGTATCTTTCCTATTTTTGCTTTATCAGTGGAGAGCAGTGGCAAGCAATAGTTCTGTTTTTAACATGCTTTTGGTTTTTGTTACTACTATAGGAATGAAAGATCCTACAGGCCCAGGTTATTCACTATTTTTCTATTTTGACAGAAAGGTATTGCCAATATCCCCACACTATGTATTACAGGAAATGGAATATTTCTACTTCATGATAGGTAATAGAGCTTCTTCAAGCTCTGTAACGCTCCATTTCAGACAGTGCTATGAAGGGGATGTCACTTCTTACTGAGCTGATTATCTTATTTTTTCTTGTGCTCTGTATGAGCCTTCTAAATATATACGGCATGAGAATATGTTACCTCAGAGATATTTCTATAAATACTTCTAACAAATCAACATTGATTTAATCTAGATAATGGGGTTTTTTTACAGGTTTCCACCCTTTGTGATGATTAATCATCACTAGCAGTTGGCGTTTCCCCTCTCTAACCCCGCCACAAGCAGTGAGTGTAGGGTCTAGGTTTCTGGGACAAAAATATAAAGACAGGACAAATACCCAAATTTATTCTGTGATTTTAAAAGCAGAGAAATAGAAGAAATATGTAAAAAAAGAAACGGTGTTCCTATGCCTCTGCTACTGGATTGACAATACTTGACAGAATTTAGAAAGAATTATATTCTTTCTGTATTAAAGTCCCGAGTCTGTTTATTCATCCTATGTGATTTATCTTTTCCTTCAAGTGCAAAAACATAAGCATTGTAACTGTCTAATACATGAAGCACATAAATCAACTAAAAACCAATGCCAAAAGCAGTAAGAACAGAATAAAGCTAGCACTTTAAAGCTGCCCACAAGCTGGATATTTGCACTCCCATGATGCTTTGTTTTATTCTTGTGCTAACAGGATAAAACTGTCTGGAAACATGCTTTCCACAGGAAGTTTTATAAATATATATAAAAAACCTTGAATTTTTAGGGGTTTTTGGTAAGAAGGCTCAAAATTGAGGACAAACTTGAAGGGAGTGGATCAGGCTAGCAATATCACAACAAAGTTTTCAGAAGGACATTGGTCAATATATATTGCAATATACTGAATGCAATTTTCTAATTGTCATCCCTCATTTTCTCTTCTCAGACAAAGTATCTGGTTTTATTGTTGGTGTAAGGTGTGCCTTTTAAATCATAAAACTAATTTTTTACCCTCTGTGTTTTATTGCCCTTTAACCTGACGACTCCTTGCTGCTTCCTTGTGCTGTTGTGCCTCTTCCTGTCCTGACCATTCTCATAAGTACTGCTCCTGAGCAAACTTCAGCATTCCTCCACATGGAGGAATGGATGGTAGAATTGGTACTAAAGCATAATTAATCCCTGTTCACCACAGAGAGACAAAATATGCATAGGATGAGACTTATAAATGAAAAAGGATTAATTATAGAATTCCTTCAGGATCAAAATACATTCTTATAAAAACAAGTGATATGGAGGAATGAAAAAAAAAAGTTGAAATAGTTGCTTCTTGTGAGATCTTATTAATTTTTCCAGCATGTACTAAATTTCATCAAGGAACAGCTGCCTTAAACATTAGGGATACAAAAGTTAGGAAGCTTCTGTGTCTTGACAATTTCCAAATAATTTTGACACGATACAGTTTTCAGTGGAGTGTTTCTATCAGAAAGGAAAAAAGTGATAAATGCAAAAACCTTTTACATAAATATAGCATCTTATTTGCAGAACCATTGAAACCCTTTGTTTAGACCTTCTAACAGTGAAAGGTATCTTTCATATTACACTTGAAGTGGTAGCAATTAAATAAAATTATGCATTTTATAAAATTTATTTAAAAATATAGAAATAAAAAAAAAGATAAAAATAAATAAATAACCTTTTTCATGTGCACCAAGGCAGGGCCAAGGCTTGGAATGGAGATGGAAAAAAAACCTTATTGCATTGGGAGAGGCAATGTGCAGTTTACCTGGTGGGTCCCTAAAAACCTGTCTTGAATTATTGTACAGTTCAAGACTGCTAAATGAAATCTTCCTCTGTTCATCCTTAAGGCCCATATGTACAGTGCTTCTCTTGTGCATTTTTAGCCATAATACACATATTTTTAAAGCTCCTTGCAATTTAAAGCTGGTCTCTGAATCAAATTATTATGGACATAGCCAGCCTGCAGTTGGTAAAGTCCATCAGTCCCAGTGGTTACAGAAATTCCCTGAATATATTCAGAGTCTATGAACTTTAGAAAAACTTTCTACCTATAAGTTTCTTCCTTTGATCATGGATGGCATTTTTTCTCTCATCATGAAAAAATGAAGAAAGAAGCAGAAACAAGCAAAATGTCCTACAGAAATGCTATCCCTGAGATATCCTGAATAATCTACTAGGAAAAATAGCTCATCCTAATAGCAGAAGACACAATAAACAGGTTTCATTATCTGATAATAACCTTCTTTCTCCAACTATATTAGTCATCATCAGACTGGGGGAATGAAGTGAGTCCCCAAGGGAATAAAAATATTGGATCATTCAAATATCCTTTCTATTTTACTTGCTTCATGTGAGTTTTAGTATTTAAACTTTTTTTTTTCTTTAGGACAAATAAGTAAAATTATAGTGAATCATAGAATATCTGAGTTGGAAGGGACCCACAAGGATCATTAAAGTCCAACTCCTGGCCTTGAAGAGCACAGCCCCAAGAGTGTGTGCCTGAGTGTGGTGCACATGCTTCTTGAACTCTGTGAGGTTTGGGGCTGTGACCACTGCTCTGGGGAGCCTGTTTCTGTGCTCAACCACCCCCTGGGTGAAAAACCTTTCCTAATATCTAAACAGAACCTCCTCTGACAAAAACACAAGCCATTTCCTTGGGTCCTGTCACTGGTCACCAAAGAGAAGAGATCAGTTTGTCTACTGGAAGCTATGGAGTACAATGAGGTCTCCCTTCAGTCTCCTTTTCTCCAGGCTGAACAGACTAAGTGACCTCAGCTTCTCCTTACAACACTTCCCCTCAAAGCCTCTCACCATCCTTTTGGTTCTCCTCTGGACACTCTCTAAGAGCTCAATGTTTTTCTTATATTGTGGCACCCAGACCTGCCTCCAGCCCTTGAGGTGAGGCTGCCCCAGAGCAGAGCAGATCAGGACAATCCCCTCCCTTGCCTGGCTGGCCATGCTGTGCCTGATGCCCCCCAGGACATGGTGGCCATCCTGGCTACCAGGGCACTGCTGGCTCATGTTCAACTTGCCATCAACCAGGACCCCCTGGTCCCTTTCCATGGCACTGCTGTCCAGCCAATATTGACCAAAAGGGAAATACAAACTGCTTCTGCACTCAGGAGAAAAAAAGGCATCTAGGCTGTTTTATATTACACTGTTCAGCTCTTTTCTAACCCAATGCTCTGTCTCATTTACCGGAGTTCATTTCAGCTGGGAGGGCCTTATGGTGGACATATTATAACCATCTCTGAATTTAATGGGTATTTGGCCCAACAAGCATAGATCTAGGCAATAAAAAGTAACAAACAAGCAGCAAAAATCTACTTGCTGCTGTTAATTTTGCATTCATACTGAAATGATGTTCTGTAGCAATGATGCTTTAATATCACTCACCACTGAAGTCTCCCATTTTGGTTATATTTATACTGGAATGCACTGCTTGGCTGCAATCCTAAACTCTTTTGCACACCTAGGAAGGGCATCTGGTAGAGAGAGGGTGGATTTGAATCTCTCTTTTCTTTTTGCACAAGTCCAAGAGCACACCATGGTGTGGAAAAGCCATACATCATATGGCCACCACCCATGCAGTGCCATCACGTGGGCAATACAAGGCAGGCAAGAACTTCCAAAAATGTTCAGTGTCGTGGACCTAACTTATTTCCTGAAGTTCTTACCAGTGTATTTTGGACGTAGTTTCAGTGCATTCAAATACATATGAAGGTAAGCATCTTTATCAGTATGATAAATCCTCAAAAGTTTTCATGCTTCATTTTTGTGTACACACTGTTTTGTAAAGTAGTGAGTCACAAATAGGCACTCCCAACTTAGTTAGGCAGAACAGAGAGAAAAAATCAATGAAAGGCCACTACTGATAAATACCTGGGACAGTGATCTAGTGTTGGAAAATCTCTTACTATAACCACTGCCCTTGTTTGCCTTAGTCTTCTTCAAAATAAGAAATGACTGAGTGAGGTATTCTAGAAGGTGCCTGGCTCTTACACATTTAACCTTTTGTGAACTCTGGTGAATTTGTTTTACTTACACAAAAGACAAAAAGAGCACCCTAGAAATCCATCAAAACTTTCTGTGACTCTTGTTCATGCTAAGTGCTATTTTTCTTCAATAAGCACATCTTATAGCCAAATAAAAAGATATCAATACAATCCTTACTCATCTGGGTTCCTCATGGACTGGGTACTCACATTATCTGTGGTTCTCTAATTTCAGGTTGCACTTGTCATACGCTCAATAATGTGGATATTCTTGGTAGACTTCTTCCATTTTTTTTCTGACATCATTTGTCATGGCAATAACACAAATATTTCAACCTAATAAGAACAGAAAACTATTTTTTTTCAATTTTCTAACCAAATTAATTTATTCTTTGTGATTTTCTTCTTTGTATTGGTTTCAGATTCTGGTTTAGTGGATATGTCTTCTAGTGAATGCAGAAAACCACGGAGAATTTAACAACAAAACCATGGATCTTTGACTCTTGTGTCTGCTTCTCAGTCAAAGGACAATGTCAAACAGATAAAAAATCCTAAGACATGTAGATGGATAAGAATATAACATTAAAAATCCAGTATTTATTTTTATTCATGTAACTGGGATTATGGATTTAAGAAGAAATCTTATAAACTAGGTATCTTTTCTCTTGCATCTTAGTTTTTGCTCATAGGTACCACACTGATATGAACTGTAATGTTATTTCTAGAAACAATATAATTACTATTTAATAATGCAGTTATCCCATTACTTACACTGTCCATTGAGGGCTAAAAGAAAGACTGAAATCACATTGGAATAGAATATTTGTTTTAGGAATGAATGTGGAGTTATATGTTTGTTATATATGCTGTGAACTCTACAGAATTCCCTTCTTCCCTTCTCTCATAAAATTGAAGACTGATTTGTATGTTTCTTTATGAGCCTTCACCAAGAGTATATGGTAGTTCAAATACCTTTTCAGAAGAAAACCATTTGCTGCAGTACTTAACTGGATTTTCTAGTGATCCCTTAAACTGTCACTGTTTGAAAGGAGTGAGTGCTTCCAAATAAATCTCTGTGACATACAGATGTTTAAAATGCAATAATAGACATCTAGTCTATAATAGTCTATAGAGAAAAGCAGGTAATCAAAGTATAAGTATCCTACATAACAATAAATTTTGTACTACTGTCTATGTGGTTTCCATCCATGAAGCTTATCATTATTACAGCAAGTTGTATTATAAGATAAAATTCCCTATTAATTTAGCATTTTATTTACTAATAGTTATGAAACTCAGGAATATGTCAGTTTAATTTCAGTATGTAAGGAACTTATTTTCTTTCTTTATATGCAAGTATTATATTCAGTGATATCTCTGACTCTTGCTTGAAGAACTTATTTATCTTACTTTCTGTTGAGGAGCTATTACTTCGTGTTCTTTTATCTGAAGTAAAACTTTTCAGTTTTTAGGTCTGCAGCAATATTATTTAAATCTTTATTCAGGAAATTAAAATTTCAGGGCTTTGGGGTTTTTTTTTCTGTACTTTTTTAAAATTTACAGTAATACCAATTTTTCTCCATGCATTATATTAGGTAAATTCATATCTTATGACTTTGGTGAAGCCTTCATTCTACCATTCTCAAAAATATGCATTAGAATGTGCATAAACCTTCTGATAAAAATCTGAAGTTTTGATAGAAGAAATTAATCTGTAAAGTTAGAAAATTATTTAATCTAGTTCTTATTTGCAGATATTTACATGCACTTACTGTCCTGTAGTCTAATAGACCCACACCAAGCAGAATACTACTCAAAATGCACAGTTTGAGTCTGATTTAAAAAAAAAAAAAAATTTCTAAACTGCCCAGATCCTCATCTCCATGCAACAGGAGATCAGTATTTTTCTCTGGACTATAAAATAAATTGAACCGCAGCTGAATTAAGGATAGGTGCAGTAAACTGTCTCTCTGCAGCTTTTAAGTTCTGTAGTTTTTCCTCGTCTGTGTAAGTAATTCATATTCCTCTAACTTCTTGACTGTATTCATTTATATTTCTCTAACTTCTCATCTGTAAACACTTGTTAATTTTTCCTTCCTGTCTCTTCTTTCTCACCACACTCCCTTCAACCTTACATAGTGGTCTCTCCCACACTTTCTAAAGCACAGTGTGTTAAAATTGCACAAGGCAAAAAGTAATTTTGCTAGGCTCACACTGAATCTGAGCCTCCTTCACTCAGCATAGGAACACATTGTTTATGAGATTTGGGTGAATACCACGTGGACAGGTGAAAATGGGATTTGAGAGGTGCAAAGAAGGTTTTTGTCTATAATGTATTCATCCCACAGAGCCTGGCTACAACAGCTATAACCATCACTTTGTAGTGCTAGAAAATAGCTAATAGTTTTGTAAGTGAAGAGAAGGAAAATAAATAGATGAGGAAAGAAGATGGTTGCACCTTACCACATCTTAAGTCTTATAGTATGTTTATGTTGGTTTTATATCTTGTTTTTCTTTATCTTTCCTTTTTCACAGGAAATGGACCTCATTTTTAATATCAGTAGGGTGCCTTGGTAGCATCAATATGATCTCCTTCCAGGACTTGCAATAGTCACCATGTAAAAATGTGGCTGTTGAGTGTTGGGATCACTTACTATTATCCAGAGCATGGAGAAATGTCTGCTTAAGTACCTTGCTAAGAGCATTAAGAAAAGGATTCAGCTAATGTCAGAGACTGCAAGAAAATATAACCCATGATTTACCTTTTTACACTGATTAAAGCAATGGCATAGACAATTGTAAAGAAATTTAAGAATTTTCTGTATTTTTTCATGACCAAAAAAATTAAAAAATTAAGGAAAAAATTATAACCTGAGTTATCTGTCAGATTACTAAAAAAATTGCACTGAAAACTAGGGGAAAATTGACATTAGGATTATCTGCCAAATTCTAGAAAAAATTTCAACTCTTACATGGAACACTAAAGTGTATATTTTATTGTAATAGATTTTATTATATAGACAAGTTGATAGTTTAGGGGTTATTAAAGCCTTCCTGGTCTACTATAGATGAGACAGAAGAACTCCAGACAACTTTAAAATCTTCTATCTTTTTCATTTCCAGCTCAGAGCAGCCATCCATGCTCTTGCATGACAGAAATGCAAAACATCAATCTTTTTAATGCATTACTCTTAAAAATGGAAATATGCACAATTCATATCCTTAGAAACTAATATAGAAAACCTAAGATTAAAACACATCAGAATAGCTTACATCAATTAAAAATATCTTAACCAAGATCAGCTTCACAAAGTTTGCACCATACTAGATATGATTAATCAACATTCTTTTCATACTGTATCAATGACTTCTCGTGGTTGTATTAGGAGTAGTAACTTTCAGAAGAAAACAGGAATAAAACAGCTCTTCCAAGCAGAAATATCAGAAAACACAGTGTAAACTACAAAAAAGCTACACAGATCTTCACAAGATCTTTAGAGCTAGATGGTACTCAGGTTCTGTGGTTGGGGTTTGGAATTTGTTGTTTCACTCAGCAGTCCAGCTGCTGAGGAACCATCTCCTTACCCTGTCAAAGGCGGACACTGGGAAATTTACAGTCCTGATTTCTCTGTGTTTACACTGGTGAATTCATGTGGTCAAATCAACATATAATTGCTCCAGTCTTTTTTTTGTGTGTGTGTGAGGAAAAGAAAAATCCACAAATGATCAACATTTCTCTCTGTTTTCTGGTGCAGCAGGTCACCTCATCAGGACTGCTCTTTGTCTGCACATACACATGACCAGGTGAGTGAGGTTGCTTTTGGGAGAAGCGCAGTAAGGAGACACAAGGAGATATAGCAAATCCATGTTAGCAGTGAAGAAGGTGCCCAGAACCTCTGAGGTGGGTAGCAGGCTTCAAGTGCAGCCCCCCAAACAAAAGTGCTGAAGCACTTGGAGTCGCCAACGCCAGCAGCTCTGCTGTTCTAGGAGCAGACCCAGGCCAAGGACAGATCTCAACTCCTGTGATCACTCTTGTCTTGTCACAGTGCTAGAGAAGCCACAGATCACGGTGGGAGGCCAGAGGAAATCTTGCTGCTGCACTGAGTAGGAGGGGCAATCTGGGGAGTACATGCTGCAGAAGGCATCTTTGCAAACTAAGGAAAAAGAAAGAAGCTGGATAATAGGATTCATGAGTTATATAACAAATTTGGCTTCTAGAGATACTGGTTTTAAAATCTGTGGTCATTTTAGGGAATCTCATTTCTTTTAGGTATAGAGGAAATAAAACTAAGAAAATTTTTCATTTAAAGGTCAGACTTTTCATTGCCAACAAGACAGTTGTCATTCCAGAGTACTGGGATGAGTTTAGATCTACGTGCCAGTAGTCAGACAAGGCAGCAGCTGAAAAAATGGGATGCAAATCAAATTTGTTTCTTCCCAATAAAAGGTAATGGAGAGCTGAGAGAAAAATTGAAGGGCTAAAAAAAAGTTAATTAGTGGTCCCTAGTTTTTATTAACTATTACTTCTGAATTAACAGATATTAATTTTCAGGGTTTTTATGTTTTGTACTAACAGAATATTTTGTGAAAAATAGACAAGTCTTCAGTTAACTACTGCTTCTGAAACCTAACTAACTTTGAATTGTCCTGTCTTGAAGTATCAGGGAGAAATCTCCAAATTCAGAAAAAGCATGGCTAGATAAACAGTTTTTTTATGATTATAAACTTTTTAATTATTTGATTTTTCCGAAGTGTCATCCTTTCTCACAAAAGGAGGAAAACCACCAAAAGAATGTGTATTTGTCCCAGAAAGTTCATTGTGACCTCTCCTTTTAGAACACTTCTTATAAGTGAATCGCATTTATATTTATAATTTTAATGTTTTATATTTATTTGTTTTGTCTATTATAAATATCTTTATTAATTACAATATGTGTTGTTGTTGTTGTTGTTGTTTTTATTATTATTATTATCAACAGGCTAGGTGCGTCATAGACCATGTCTTAAGAATTGGGAACTGCAATAGATATTATTTTTTCCTCCCTTCAAATGTAAAACTGTGCTTAGTGCCCTGGCCAGGGTTGTGGTCACATTCTGCTTCTCTCTGGTAGGGTGGATATTTAAATAGCCCACAGAAAGTAGAGCAGCTTCAGCAAGAATAACACAGTGTGCTCAAACTCAGACCATATGAGTCAGGCTTTCAAGGCTTTTGCCTTAGGAACACAGGCACAAACTCCATAAGGAAGATAAAGACATTACAATTGGGTTTTCCATAGTTTGAGTAGGAGATCTCACCCTGAGGTCTTGACACAGAGTTGTATCAATCCTTGCGTGTCATCTTCTCAGTTTAAACCAGAGCTCTGTGGCTCTGTATGTACATTCCCATGCCTATGTATGTATATTCCAAATATCAGTGTGTGTGTTCCCTGTGAAACTGTCTTTCATACAGCATGACTCAAGAGGTAAGAAAAGCTATAGGGATCCAAAATAATAAGCAGAGGTAAACTATAGCAATAAAAACTGTCAGAAAAAAAAAGCAAAAAAAAACCCTGAAGATGAGACAAGACAATGATTAGGAAAAAAACTTTGATAGTCTGTGCAAGAGAAAAGTGAGACATGTCCTACAATGAGACATTTCTATCAGGGTTAAAATATTAAAGGGCTGAAAGTAGTAGTAAATATACTTATGGTCTCTTGTGGATCTGTTACTTTTGACAGAATTTAACTTCCTGAGAAATAAAATATATTCACTTGTACTTAAATACATAGAAAAACCCATTCCTAAAGGTGTCACACTGCTTTGATTTTTATGACTTAATGCACTCTTGTCATTCTCAGCAAGCCTGAAGTTACTGTGCCACTCATCCATCCATTGCTTGGTAACTTTGAACCTGTCATGTAAGAGAAATTCATCACCCGTAGAAAGATGTCATAAGGTGTCAAGCCACAGATTTGTCTTTCTTATCCTTTTGCTGCAAATGAGATTCTACTGTCAGGATGATAGAAAGTTCGAGGTGGAGGCGTCTAGCAAAATGTCAGAACCTCACTCACAGTGAGTTAGCGCCTGTATTCACATCTGAATTGAGTTCTGGCGAGGGTAAGACTTCTTGAAATCAAACTAAGGACCAACTTTTCAAACATCCTTGATCATCTCCTAGTCTTAGGTAAATGGCAGCAGGTTGATTTGCTGCCTCTGCCAACACAGAGTTCTGTAATACAGCTTGGAGAATGTTTCTGTACATTCTTCCATGACACAGAACCTCACATAAAGTCTGTGGGAAAAAGATTAGGACTGAGGTCTCAGAAAAGCTCAGCTCCAATTCTCTCTTAAGAGACTGATAAAAAATGTTGAGTTTGATGTTTATTTTTATTCAGTCTATAACATAAGCAGAAATGTAACATAGTGAAATATAAATTCTTGGTAGTCATTAATTAATATTATATTAAAAATATTAATTAAAAAAATAGTGGGGAAAATAACAAAAAAGAGAGAAACTGGGAAATGGAGAGGTGAATGAGAGCAGGAAGAGTTTCTCAAAGACGGAAAATTGTGGAAGATGGATGAAAAATAAGAAGTAAGGTTCTCTCCTAATGTAAATATCTAATTCTTAGATGCAAATATATATGTGAGAGCTGTGCTGTATCTAAACACAATGACTGAAGCTAGTGTGTAAAGAAAAATGGAAAGAGACAGAAATAATAATTAAAAAGGAAAAGTAAATTTCAAAGTTCAAATGCTTTTTTTTCACTGCTTGGTTAAGAAAATAAATTTATTGCTGTGCTTATAATGGAGACAGAGGTAGCCTGGAAGTCTGAAAGTTACATCTTTTGAAGGCAATTTTTTAGTGAAACCATAGTGAATTACAAGGATCATTGCATATTAAATTCCATCCTGCAAGATTGTTTGAAAAAATAACTGTGGGATGCTTTGTTGTTTTTACATGGAGAAAAGCCAGAAATATGCTGTTGTATGAGTTCATGATGGCATGTTTTTATAGAAGTAGAGAAGAATTCTGAAAAAATATAAATTCTGATAAGTAACCTAAACTATTTTGTTCTGAATTGTGAGCTTAAGCAGCATAACAGTGACTCTCTCCCACGGGGAATAAAGGAACTAATTAGCATCTAGTTATTCAGAAAAAGTAGCATGCTGACACAGTTTTATATCTTTGTGAATCTTATAAATCATGTTTATGAAGACAATAAAAAGTTATAAATGGTTACTGCAGTGCAGAGTGGTCCGTCTCAGACACTCAGTATGTCAACTTTATTTAAATGGCTAAGAAAGGTAATAAAATAAGAAATTGTAATATATGTAACTTAGTGTGAAGCAAACAATGGTTAATGTAAGGTCAAACAATTCTTGTCAGCAGCTACATCAGCTGTGTTTAGAAAAATGTATAGATAAAGCTATTTTATAAGGAATTTTGGACCCCATATTCCTAACCTATCTTTTGTTTCACAGATTATTCATAGAATGTATATCTAACAGTAAAGTCTGAATTGAGAGAAACTTTTATGATCTGTCACTTGATCATTTTTGACAATGCCTTCTGTTGATTTATTATAGACAGTAATTCAAATCATCTTCATGATTAGCACTCCTAACTTTTCATCATGTTAATGCCAGTCACTTTCCTTCAAGAAAATAATGACAACCTGTTACTGCCTATCATCTCTTCATTTTCCACAAGCTAAGTAGTTATTTTGACTTGGGAAAAGGTTAAAAAAAGATGAAATGATGGCATCGTAGTTATCCTCACTTTAAGTGTTACTATATCTAGTGCCTCTAAACAGTATGGCCTGATACAGTACTGACTCAGGCTAAATCCCTGTGGGAGTACTGTTTGGCTTCTGTACCAAAAGGAACATGTGCTTTCCCAGAACTGAAAAATTATGTCTGCTTGTTTAAATGATGGACATGTTAGAAATTCCAATAATAGTCATTTTAATTCAGTAGTGAACTATGGGAAAGATGAGAGAGTGCCCTGATATAGCATATAACTGGTTTTCTCTAACTTCACTGTTGTCATTTCAGAGAGAATTGGTTTTCATCCTGAAAATTAATGTGTTAAGCACATGAATTAATTTTGAAACATACCGGTTCCTTGTTGATACTGCAGACATAAATGATTTCTGTGTAATAAAGAAACAGGTCTGTCTCTTAAATATTTTGGAGCATAAAGGACCTGATACTATGTGTTGCTCTAGCATTACACTTGACTTTAAAACATGATAAAAACCATGTTTTTCCTGAACCTTTCAGTGCTTTTTTGAGTTCTGTTTTTTTTGTTCACTGTTTGGTTAGTTGGTTGGTTGGTTGTTTTGGTTTAGTTTTGTTCCTTCTCTTCTTCTTGTTTTATTCTCTTTTAATTTACCGTTATTATTAGAAAGTTGTACAGTATTTCAGGTTACAGACTTCACTTGCCTTTTCATTTGCTGTCACTTATTTCCTTACTTTTTTCCATGGTTTTGTCCCTGAAAAATCTCCTTTACTTTCATGAACTTTCTTATTCAACCTCTCTTGATAAATTATCTAATTTTACTGAAGATTTAGGGTTTCTTTGTTTTCACCGCAAATTCTAATCCATCTATACCACCTGGGACTGCTAGCCCCTTGCAGCCCTCTCTTTCTATTCCTACTGAAGTCTGGACCCATGCAAGTGACATTAGATACTTCCTTAAAGCTTTTATATATGCAACCTCCTTGCCAAAGGATGTGTACAATCTGCTGGACTGAACTAAAGTCCTACAGGTTCACCTCAGACCTAAGCCACTTTGCAGCTGCCTTCTACCCACCCTCATCCTGCTTTTTATGTATAAAAATAGCATCCTGTTATCAGTGTGCATGACCTTTTTCCACTCTCAACCAGAAACTCTGATATTTAAACCTACAAACACTTCATCTAACAAAAAAAAAAAAAAAAAAAAAAAACAAAACAAAACAAAAAAAACAAAACAAAACAAAACAAAAAAAAAACCCTGAAAACATGAGAGACATAGAATTAGACAGTCTAATTCAGCACATCCTCTTCTGGGTCTTTTTTAGAGTGACATTAATAAAAACCTTTTCAACACACAAAAGAATTCTCAGGTAGAGAAACTAAAATCCATTTATGGCTTCCAGCTGCTGTTCATTAAGATAGTTAAACTCCGAAAAGAACAGTTTTGAGACATCCTATTGTTTAAACTGAAACCAACATCAAATTACTAATCTAGAACCAGTTTTGTATGATAAAAAATTCATTTGGCAATGGCTTTTCTCTGTTATAATTCGGAATAGGCTCCTGGGCCATGACAAGTAATGTACTTTTTTAATTCTAGCTGGCAGCTAAGCTCCAGAGAGTATCCTCGTTGTGTGAGGGCTAAAAGAACTGGAGAAGTTCTTGAAATGAGAAGTTCATTGTCTGAGATGCAGAGAAAGTTTAGTAGGTAAAGCAAAAATCACACACACAAGCAAAGTAAAAAGGGATTTATTCATGCCTTGCCCTGAGCAGGTACAAGTTCATCCATTTCCTGGAGAGCTGGGCAGCATCACGCAAAATGGTAACTTGGGAAGACAAACACCAGCATTCCCAATGTTTCCCTCTTCCTTCCTCTTCACCCACTTTAATGTGCTAAGCATGACCATTCCATGTGGTCTGGAGTATTCCTTTGGTCAGTTGGGGTCAGCTGTTCCAGCTGCGTCCTCTCCCATCCCTTGAGCACCCCAGCCAGCTCCCTGCTGGGGTGGGGTGAAGAGCAAAAAAGGCCTTGGCTCTGTACGAGCCCTGATCAGCAGGAAGCAGAGCATACCTGAGTATTCAATACTGTTTCCAGGAAAAGTCCTAAAACAGCCTTCATACTAGCTACTGCAAAGAAAACCAACTCTATCCCAGTCAAAGCTACACAATAATTAAGCAAGAAATGTATAAAAGTTACAGCTATTCTCAAACACCTTGTAGGCTGTGCACACTGTTTCAATCCATTATTTGTAAGGTCTGCAGATTTATGCAATTTGAAGCAGAATTGCCCTGAACTTTTGATAAAATCAGGGACAAGAGATCACCTGAAAAGAGAGCTATCAACAGGAAATAAAATGTAGCAGAGCACTGTGTGCAGAAGCTCGTGACCTAACTCCTGGAAAGCTGAAACATGCATTGCAAGTCATTGCTTAGTAAGAAATAAAGAACAAAAATATAGTGATTATTTCAGGGCCACCATATTTTTGCACCTGCCAGTAGTATACACAAGCAATACAAGAGTGTTCCTCTTTTTTGATTTACAGCAGTGTTAGTGTTGGTGCTTTTATGGGAAAACAGCTTCCAAGCATGGTCAGGCTGTGAGAGGAATACTGCTTTAAAACTGTAGTGGTTTGTTTCGCTTTTTGTCTAGCACAGAAATGAGAAGACTTTCCTCTGTTTTAAGGCTTTGCAGTAGATAATTGCAAAACTGTTTAAATGACTGCTCCGCTGCTTTATCTCTTGCAGATTTTTCTCTCCTTCCTCTGTGTCTTCATTTGTCATGTTTCCTTCATTTTCCAACTGGTTCTTACACAGAACAGCTCTGCACTATCCCAGCATAGGTTATGTTGTATCACCATGATCTCTGCCATGACATTGCAAAACTCTTCAGGGACTCTAAAATCATGAGTAGACTGTGCCTTTCTTTACTAATTGTCTGCTGCAGAATAAAACTTATCAAAAAGGAAACCTTTCTTTCTGCTTTTCAGAGAGTGCCTTACAAGTCTCTGGAGACACTCTGCTTCTTTTTTTACACCTTTACTGTACAACAATAGTTGGAAACATCTAGTTCCACTTTTGAGATGGAAAATCCAAAAAGAGCAACCTGCACATCTCCCACAGGCACCATTTATAGACTACAGTTATAAATGCTTTTGTCTGTTTTTCTGAGAATGACGAATGACTTCCTGTGTTGATGTGTGTCAGTTGGTGTGAAAAAGAAACATTGTAAATAAAAAATTGGATTGTATTTGATTTTCCTCCATCAGTTGGGGAACATGATTCCCTTACCCATCCATTTTCCTAGCTCCCAAGCCCAGAAACCAAGTGCTCTTTTTCAAGCTTCTGTCTCAGAGTTTTTGCACTTTAAATGATGCAAGCCCTTTCCAATGAGGAACTTGTTGGGCCAAAATTCATCAGCGGTGAACCACTGTATATTACGTAATAGAAAACTCCCACAAGCAAATGCTAGCAAAAACCACAAACCAAAACACAAAGAAATTTCTCTTTTACTATTTAAAACCAAAACCAAAACCAAAACAAAAAATAAAAACCCCACTAAACAAAACAAAATAAAACAAAAAACAAACAAACAATAAAAAAGGCAAAAGAAAAAAAAAGGAAGGAGTGGGGGGATAGTATCTTTCCCTATGGACAAATATCTTTGTCTTTCTGTGATATTTGCTACCTGCAGCGATTCTCTTTGGAATAGGCTTGGGGCAAATGTTGGCTCCTTGGACATCCCAAGAGATGTCTGTTCATGCTTGGCTTTTGAATAGAAACCCCATAAATCACCTGACAAGTGGAAGGAAGGAGGCAGCTTGCACCTTCTCCAATAAGTAACTTTACAACTGACTTGTGAGAGGTGCAGTCTTTTAGTGACACTTAAGTGAGCTGCCAGAAGTTATTTGGAACAATGTGCATAAGAAGAGTATTTGAGTTGCCTGAAAGATACCAACAGGCTTCTTTCTTTTTCAAAGTACTGATCATATTATAAACTCCACCCAAACCATCATGTCTAAACTAACCAAAAATCCATGAAGTTCTCACTGAGCAAGAGAAATGCAGGAGGAAGGAAGGCAAGTCACTGCCATGTGTGGGTTGAGGAGGTCATGTATGTGATGATGGGGTGGAGGCCCGTGGGGTAGACATTGTATAGGGTATGTGGCTGGTACAGCAAGGCTGGTTGGAATGGTTTGGAGGGGAGGAAATGTGGACAACTGCCTGGAGGAGCCAGGGAAGCTGATATACTCCACCTAGTTTTGGGCAAACCTAAACAACAGCCTTGAAGAGAGAAGAAAGTCCTTCTGCTGCCAGAAGTTATAGATGTTCCAGTCAATACAAGTACAGTCCCTGAGGGAAAAGTTACACAGTCAAAAAGCAATGGCTTGCATCTTGACAATGAAAAAGCTTAAGGGACAAAATAAAGGAATATACTTGACCCAATTCAGGTCTGTAAAAGCAAATGGTAGCACTGGTGCTTAATGCAAAAGCTATTGCAAGTTTCCTCTTAATACAAGAGGTAATGGCATAGCTATAAGATTGAAACTCAATTGTCTTATGCCAGAAAAATTTTAAGATGAATGAGGGTGAGAGAGAAATTCTGCCTGTGGCTTTTAAAATGAAGGCCTGAAAAGAAAATTTACAATATCTTCTCTAAGACAGCAAAGTTTTCTAGCTTAGTCTTGGTGAAGTTTTCTATATTATATGCTAAAATAATTATTTAAAAAAAAACTTTCTGCTATTCTAGGCTATAATTTTTCCACAAAGTGGTGGAAGAAACCTGAAAGAAAATGAAACAATGAGAAAACCCTAGTGATTCGGTGAGATAATCCTCTTAAAAAGTATCCTGCTCTGGGCATGAATGTTCTTATCTTGCTCATCTCTGAGATGAGATCCAGACATGCCACATCTCTGCCCCTGTCCCTTTGCTGACTTAGGGGAAGGAAATCTTGGTACATCACCTAGCAGGAAGCAGCCAAAAGCTTAGACAAGCCCTTGTGTGAAGATATTTCAAAACAAGACTTCTGAGTCTGTTGAAAAACACACGTCCCACCTTAGAGGGGTGACCATCCTTGCCATCCATACTACAAGACTCAGCTGACATTTCAATGAAGCCTCGTCTTTTTATCTTGTCTGAGGTGACTGAGAACATCCTGAACTTGTCCAGCTCTAAATGTTACTATACTTTCCTCTCTTGGACTATTTCCAGCCTGTAAATTGGACCAAAGAGGACATCTTGAATAATAAGCATCTCATTCTGTGTGGTGTGGAAATACAGCTGCCAGATATTTGGGGTTTACTTGTTGTTGTCCACAGAGTGAGTGAAGTGCAGTGAAGTTTATAACATCATGTTTCTTTGACAGAAATGTCATGCACTAATGAAAGAATTAACAGACCCTGGCAGGGATAGAGTAATATAGCAATTCTGTGATAGCAGAAGAGTTACCAGGAGGAAGGCTGGAAAAATTCATTCCATGGGTTATGCATACTTTGTGCCTTTGCAGGTGATCTTAAATTTCGTTTAAACTTAGAATGATTGCCCTTGTGGTGCTGGGTAAAATATCAGTAAACATTGGTATTGACTTCACAAGGAGGTAATATTGAGATCTAGGTTATTTATTGCTGCACTCAACACTCCTCTTTTCTTTTTGTCCCTAGCAAGCAGCTTGATAAAGTTTATTTCTCTTTCTGCATTGAATGTGACTTTTCCTACAATGTAGTACCAGTCTGCATTTTTGTTAGTGAAGTCCTGTATATGCGTGTGAAAACTGGGTTCTGTAGCACATTCCAGAGAAAAAACCCATTCAATTACTCGGCTGAAGTCATTCAGAGCTGCAGTGTTCAGCATACATTTAACTTCTACTACCATTAGTAAGTGTAACACTTGTAGATGATCTGTGCAGAAATCGTAAGGCATTAATGTTCCCCCCAGTCCCTAGCAGAAGAACTCCTTCATGTCTCTGGGAGCACAACATTGCCAGATGCTGTATCTCTCCTCAACTCTGTGACACACAAGAAATTATTTTTTTCACATGGCTTGTGTATAACAATATCCAGAGGAGGGCTGCAGGTGAACAAAATAACTGTAGAGGAGGAAGTGAACACCGAACAGCAAAACAAAGTGTGTTCCCATTTAATTGTCAGAAGGAAAGCAAATGTTTCCAATAATTTATAATAATCTCATATTAATAGGCAGTCTGTGGGCTGAGAATAAATGACCTATTATTTTTTTCTAAATAACAGATAAATGTAGAGCTAATAGAAAGTGATTTAGTCCTATGAATAAAAAGATCTCATAGATTTCCTGTCACCAAAGGTAATTTCCAGAGGAATTATTCTTTACAGAAACATGCCATGTTTAATTTTGAAATACAATTCTGATCTTAATTGGAAGACTCCATTTTTGCCAAAAGTTGTTTTCTTAACCTTTTTTCTTCATTGTTACCTCATTATCTACTAAAAAGATAGTTTGATTTTTTGTTTATTTGCTCATTTAGACACTCAGGAAAAAGGTATCTTATTATAAAATGTTATAGATGTGAACACGGGGTCTCTTCACAACAACAATTGAAATTAAGTTTTTTAAGAGGGATTTCTTGTGCTTAGAAATTACTTCTCCAGTGTAATCAAATCTGGCTAATTTAGAATGCACTAGAATATCAGAACTACTCAGTAAAAGAAAAAAGCAACCATTTTTTAATGACTGTATAGACACTGTCCTCCTGATTACATATTTTGACCTGATTCTTGAAATTCTTTATAAATATAACTTTGTTCTGGTTTTTGGGCTCAAGAGCTCAATATTATTCCATATTTCACTGTGGTATGCATTAGAACTTACCACTCATCTGACAGTTACAGCATGAAGCTCCATGGTTGTGAACTTTTTCATATTGATTCAGCCTGAAAGCAGAATTTGACCTTATTTTTAATGCAGATTTTCCTGAATGCTTACAAATTGTCAAAATAAAAATTTTTAAACATCAATCTTGACGATCTTTACTTTCTTTCCTTGCATTGTTAAACAATGAAAATACTCACCTCTCTCTGCACATTTCACTATTCTAAACCATAACTTTATTGGTTGTGTGAGATCTTTATTTCTATCTGAATATCACAAAATCAGAAATATACTGTCTGGAGTGTTTGGGATTTGTTTGTTTGGTTGGTTGGTTTTTTTTGTTTTGTTTTTGTTTTTGTTTTTTTGTTTGTTTGTTTGTTTGTTTGTTTGTTTGTTTTTTTGTCTTGGGGTTTTTGTTGTTGCTTGTTATTCTGTGTTTAAGCACAATGAGCTTCTGACTGAATTAAAGCAAATTTGATACACTTTAAATTGCAAATCTATTCTAAATTCCTCTATCAGCATGACACCAGAATCAGAGACCACCAGATTGGCTGTATCTTCAAAATTAGGCAATATCAAGGTTTCTAAGACTGTTATTCTACACTGATAGAAAATTTCTGAAAGAATGGCAAAGACCTCTAGTTGGGGGGTGCTATGGAAGTAAATCAGGGCATGTGAAGCCATTGGCACATGATCTGTGTTTAGAGAACACACATATTGTTCAAGTTTTATGAGTGGCCTTGAAGTGGTTGTTGACACTGCAAGTAGAAAAATACTAATGAATTTGATGTATTTGCCTTCAGATAAAGATATTAATAAAGATTACATTTTTTAGACGTACACTGAACTTTTCTTGCAACTATTCCTGCAATATTTTTTGATAAAAGATATTATTTTTTCAAACCTTAAGCAAAATGACTAGTTTAATAGAAATATTTTGTGGTTCTGTACAGTGACCAGTAGCCAATTTTCTGGGGTCAGTCTTCAGAGACACTAAGCTATCTCCCTTGTTAAGTAGTTTCTTTTTTTTTTTCTCCTCTACATATGCTTGCTAATTAGGAAAAAGTCAGAAGGGTAACTGCGTGCAGTAAGTCACAAAGTGGAACATTTATAACATACATAAAGGAAAATAAATTATAAATAGCTGAAAATGGTAGTCTATTGAGTGAAATCCAGTCTGATTTGGCATTTGTAATTTTGATATAGTCAAAGGAAATATGTCTTCCCCTGCCTGACCTAGGGAATTTGTCCCTAGGACATACAATCACAGAATTTTGGTGTTTGATCTCTAAATTACGTGAATGGTGAAATATGATGTACTAATTGCCTTATTATTACTTAGTAAAAGGATAAACAGGCTATTAGAAAGAAAATAAAACTTATTAGGAGGTGCAACACATTTCCTGGGATCTTCCAGTCATGTCCAGGGTGAGAGGATGCCCCAGAGCCTCATGTCTTCTCCCTAACTGCAAGTTTCCTCTCATGAAAATGGCAGGCATTAGAGAAAGTAGGAAGAGAATGAGTGGGGGATGAAGGAGGTGGATATATTAATGACACTGGCCAGTTTGTGGGGAGGTAGGCACAAATTTCTAGAGGAACTAAAGTGAAATATAGAGATAGGAATTTTCCAAATTGACTGCAAACACACNCACAGGAGAGTTGTGTCAAAAAGCATTTAGAAGGAGTGAAAAACTGTTGTTTCACAAGAAGTGTTGCCCTGGTGAGAAAATATATTAAAATTATACTGTGCACTTTAATAGAAATAATGATACAGAATGGTGCTCCGGGGCATGAGTTCAATATGAAGTCATGTAGGCTAGAAAGTGCCTCTTTGGGCAGGTAGGATTTTGAAATCACCACTCATGAAAGATTTCTTGACATTTTCTTTAAAGTGTTTGCTACAGGCTCAGACACAGCATACTAAACCATGCGTCTACCAATTTGTGCTACAGAAACACCTGATGTTATGTCTTCCAACAAGAAACAACTTTTGTTTTACTTTCTTTTGAGATGTGAGCACCTTCATAAGCAGATTTTAGTTGTGCTTAATTTTTGAACCTCCTGATGTATCAAGGTGAAACAAACTCCAGCTACTATTGTGGAAAAAAAATGGGACACTTGCTTAAGTTTTTTTACATTTTTTTCATAAGATTCTGGGCTAAGAAATACAATTTATTTGGTCTGATTTTAAAAATGTTTTTGTTTTTTTTAACAGAGGACTGGACAAAGTCTCTGTTAAACACAGAAGCCACTAAAGTCTGACTTTAGTACTGACATATAGTAAAGGTCTACTGAGAAAATTTACACTGTACTGCTTTATTTAATTGTCTTACTGTCCCAAGTTTGCAGACATTTGATTGAAAAATTAAGAACCGTCTGTGTACATTGTTCTATTGTAATAATCAAAGACAGGTTCTTATAGACACAAAAAATATGCATTTAAGAATTATTTTACATTCATTCCTCTGAACTTCATTTATGAAGAGCATTTCTTTTCATTATTCTCTAACATCTCATAGGCCCAGGTATTTTTCCTGCAAATAGAAACAAGCAGGTATCTACAGTATGTTTCTGCTGTGGTCCTTTAGTCAGACACTTATTTTTACTGGGTTATTTGGTTTTTTTAATTCAGAGTTCAATTAATATCTCACAATATGATTTTCTTTGTCAAATCAATAGAATACTGATACATGTTGAAAGCAAATTTGTGTGTCACATCGCTACTGATAATAGTGTTAAAATATTTAACATCAACACATTTTTTATATAAGAATTTTCAAAAATTGTATTTATCTACTAAGGCAACAAAATGCTTACATCAGCTCTCCAAATTATTTTGGTACTGGAATAATCAAGACTTTAGTTTTATCATTTAGGTCAGAAAGGGAAAACATCTCCTTTGATTAATTTACAGATGACATTATGGTAATTGGAAGTAGTTAAGCAAAATAAGCAGCTTTTTCTCATATGAAATGGACTCTTCAGGACAAGTCCTTTTAGATTCAAAGCTAATTGAATGATCAGGATCCATATTTCATCTTCAATACTTGTTCAGAATACTACATACAGGAAAATATATTAGTATTTCTTTAAAACTTCACAGCCTGAGAATACTTGCAGTTTTTTCCCCTCTCCCTTCCTTCTGCTGTCCACTTCCAATTGATTTTTCCCTATTTTTTTTTGCCAGTCTTCTATATTACTGTCTCCAGCTTTACTTTTTGTTTTCTGGTCAGTTAGAAAATCCTCATATCCAAAACTCTTTGCAAAATCTTTTTTGACAAAGTGAACAAAAGTTGCAAGGGCTTTTTTACAAATAAGCAAAAATTCCTGCTCTCTCCAGCTTTGCTCCTCGATCACACTGTCTCCTCCCCTTCTCCACTATGAGGAATAGTTGTTCCACAACTTCATCCCAATGAAAACACACAGCCTATGTCCACTGATCTTTTTCTAGTTTATCCAAACTTTTGGACGAAAGTTCATGATCCATGACATATTTGACACATGATGTCATGTGTCAACACATGCATATGGTGTCTTTTTTCAGTTATGCCTCTGATTTTCTTCCTACTTATATCTATTTTATCTTTATTTATATTCTTAGTCATTAAAATTATTTTATGTTTTATTTCCTCTTCTTCCAAATAAAGGAAAAATTGTACTCAGTCTGTGATGTCAATGTTCATTGTATCAACATTTTGTCAATTGTAGATTTATCCTCTGTCACTCTGTTTAGCCACAGTGGTGATTCAACTAAAAAAAATGTTCAAAATCAAGTTTTACAGAATTTAATTTAGATAAATGGATATTTGGTTGGAAGTATATTTTTTTCTAATTTTGGTTTTATTATTTTATTAAGTGGACTAGGGAGTTTGCTCATTGGATGCTATGCTTATACATTTATTTATTCTATGTGAAATGTGCTTCAGTCTGTAAGTTATCAACATTATTCGTACACAACTGTGAAAGTGGCCTACAGTTAACATGATGAACAACTTCTAGGGTGAATTCTATTTCAGGAACTATACACTTTCTGAAATGTACAGTTCCTAAATCATATATTTAAATTAAGTTCTTTAAAAATCGTAACCAGTAGCCTGAAGGGTGCACGTTGTCTTTATCGCAGAGAGGAAGCAATCTCCAGGCTGAAATACACAGCAATCCCACTGGATGCTTTAGTAAGCCTCTTGGCCTCAAAGGACAGAAGGTAGATCAGTGTGTAACTATGAGTCCAAACCTGCCCCCTTTTGCTCCCTTTTTCAGACAAGTAGGATCATTATAAGTAGCTTCATTAGGGGAAAAAAGTGAGACGTGTTAGGATGAAAGCAATGAGCTCCCGTTTAATATCTTTTTTATTCTCTCTAAACCATCTAGCATGCCCTGTCTCAGCACTATTTAAAATGTGGCATTTTAATATTTTTCTACCATTCTGTATGTTCCTTGAAGAAAGACAAACTTTTAACTTTAGCTAAAATGCTGAATTGCTTGATCTGAAGTTCTTTGAATCAGTAAATATGACAGATGTGTATGGAGACTAGACCCAGAATAGCTTTAAATCTTTTTTTATTTCTAGTTTTATGTCTAGTTTTCCAACACAGATGCTTTTCTTGCCCCATAGAGTTCTCAGTGCCTGTTGCAAAACTCTTACTCTGTACCTCAGAAATAGTTTATTCTGACCTTTTCTGTGAAAAGACTTATTTTCCTGAAAGACTATTGATATTCAATGGATAAATGTGTCCCCTGAAGGGTACGCTGGTGGTCATGTACCTAATTCTAATATCCCTTAATGATAAATTATAGTGAATGGAATGGCAATAATCCAAGAGGCTAATTTTAGCCCACCTCACTATATCTGGCTCAGAACCCTCTTCTGAAAGGTATTTCTTCTACTGAGAAGAAAGGGATACTGTGGATAATAACCATGTTGGTAAATATGCATTTTGGTAAAATGTACCTTCTTCTATCTCAGCTTGTGTAGCCAATGGCTCAGCAAATAGTTTTACAGGAGCAATTACTTGCTTTTCTGAAGTCATAATTATCTCAAGAGAAAGCAGAAATCCTGTTTCTACCCTCACACCTACGTGTTTCATGCTCTTCCCACATATTTAAGCTGTGAGTTGCTTCTCGGACTCTGCTGTAAGTTCACAGTTGTGAGTTCTGCATGTATTTGATTATTGCAAGAGTTATTTCCCAAAGTTTTCATCTAGGTTGCATTGATATGGAGTTTAAGCTATGTAGTCTGAGGCTGGCTAAGGTGTCAAATCTCTGCCAATTATGCTGGTCTCAGAATAATTTAGAGGTCTGATTCGTCATAGGTCTTATCTTTCATCTCAAAGCAGGAAATTGGACCATAACTATGCCAAGGAAATTCTCCTTGAATTATACCCTAGGAGGGTATATTATGCTTATTTTTAAAGCACACTATAATCTCAAATACTGTATTCAACATATAACCAGCAGTTTCCATTTCCCTCTTTCACTGCCATTTTTCATTGTTCTTGTTAGTTTTTATGGCCAAACCAAACGTAAATAAACCAGTAAATTTACACCAGCGACAGGAAGCTTCCAGAAAGTGCTTAATATTGATAGACAAGCTTCAAATTCTTAGTGTGATCTTTACATGGTTCTACCTTCTGGACGTTGTAAATATTTCAGGAAATATTTCCTAGACTTCTTACTTCCACCTACTCCTTCAGCATTTCCTTTCATCTGGTTTAACTCATCTTTTCTGATTCTAGGAAGCAGGAGAAGCTGGAGAGGCTCACTCTCATAGGCGTTCATTTCCTGATCCTCCTTCTCCCTGTCTGCTTTGCTGCCGTTTTCTTCTGATTATTTCATCCATTTATGGTTTTTTCTTTTCTCCCCTTTCCCTGTCCCTCAACTGTTGATGGCTCTGATGCTGCTCTACCTGATATATTTTCCTGTTGTAGCTTTGCCACTTAGATTTATGTTTAGCAAAAGGGAATTGTGGAAATTTAGGTGATTTCAGCAATCCAACCATTTTCAAAGGTGTCATAGGGCACATAATGTCATTGCAGCAAGGTCCTCTGGTGACAAGTGAGGAATGAACTAGGCACAGTGAAACACACACTTGAAACTGTCTGATCACCTCTGCCCGGAACACTGCATTAAAGCAAAGCTACTGCTGGGTTTTCAGGGCTCGTGAGCCATCAGACTACCCTAAGCCAGGCTCAGGAGTTTGATCCAAGGTCTTGGGGCACTTCTGCTGTGGAGCTCTGTGCAGAAGGCAGTCCTTGCTAGTCTGTTCTCTCTCCCTTTTCCTCTCTAGTTGATTGTGAAAACAATAGTGAATTCAGGTATTTGAATTTTAAGGGTTTTAGAACTAAAAATTTGTGTGTATTTGATATAATTAGATAGTTTAAAATTAACTAGTATTTTTAAAGTCATATTATTTTTAGCAATGTTAATTAAAATTTTAATTTCTTCAGAGGAAAACTGCTAAAATTTTTGCTGGATCCAAAACCTGTTTAACTCTGTAAAAAGTCTAATAAACTCAAGCATAATTTAGAAAAAGATGGTTTTTTAGCTAGAATCCCTGACAAAGTGTTACTAATTTCTTTATGTTCATGTTTGCTCTCTGAGTAAAGCAGTGAGTTTGATGGTAATTTTTACCAAGAACAGTGAGATTTTAAGCAAATAATGCCTAATTTTAATGGGAAGATTATTTTCAAGTATTGTTTTGAAGTATTCACAATGGAAAACTGAAAAAAAAAATCCTGATATGGCTTAAGTTTGTCCCAGCATTTCCACAAACTTTAACATAACTAAAGTTGTGTTACAGATTCTGACTTACATTTAAACTCTCAAGGTACAGTCATAGAAACACACTACTGTGTCTTAAAAAAAAATCGAAATTATTTTTCTTTGATCACCTGCAGTGCAGCTCTTAGAAGATGTGTAGACAGATGCTAGATAGTCTAAGGTAACTGAAAAACTTAGGATACAATAGAAATTTCATGATGAATTATATTATTAACAATACAGGAAAAATAATTACAAAGAGTCTACAATGGAACAAGACCCCAGCTAACAGGAGATATCAATCCCTAACACTTGAACTCTGATTAAGCAGATTAAAAACTGCAATGATAGTATGGCACATGAAGAGAATGACAATTTATAAAATTGTATTCTAGAATCAAAATGTTTTAGTAAAAAAAAAAAAAAAAAATCTTAACATCTCTGCCAATTGTGCTTAGTGAGGAATTTCAGATTCAAAGAGAAAAAAGAGTATTTTCTGGTTAGAATCAGGGATGCAGTTGTGGGTTTCTAGATTTTCAGGCAAAATCTTTGTTGATAGTACCCCTGGAAGTTCTTTTTGACCCTTTTCCCCTTAATGGTTTGATCTAGAATAAAACTACTAAACATTTTAAAATAACAAAATTCCTGTTTCTCTGTCAGACTCTGGAGGAAATTCAAGAGTCCTTTTGTTCCAGGCTGGATTGAAGCATATGAAAGAAAACAATTCAGCATGGCTTAGTTATAAGTCATCTCCTTGATCTGTTAAAATGAAAAAACTGACAAAATACAACCTTCAGAGAAATATGTCTTAGAGCTCCTCGGATAAACAAAAATTCCAGTTACTGGGCTGCAGCATCCATGCACCTTCAGTACGATTTTCATCCCCGTTCAAGAACTTAGACATTTAAGCCTCCCTGCCTGACAAAATGTAAGGTTGTTTTGAAGCATTTTCAAGGCAGTGAACAAGCATTTATTGTGACACAAACTTGGAACATGCAGGCAAGTGTCACAAGCCAGTTTCTTACTTAATGGTCATAGATAACTTGTGGTATATTCCAGTACTTTCATATCAAAAGGATGGCTGCTGATTATTACTTTACACTATTATAAATGGATTTGGAGAGTCATGATGGGAAACACAATATCAAAACGTTATGTTTCCCATATAGATAATGTTTTGTTTTTAGATTTAGCTTGTGTGAAAAGCATTTACTGCAGTACATACGCTGAAAAGAAGGCATAGAGACAGTTTTCAGCTCCTTTGAGTCATCACTTTGATTCCAGGCTTATGCTGAGAAACAGAGAGGATTCTCCTTAACCTTGAGACTTCCATGTGATCTTGGGGAAAATTAGGAAAAGGCAGCAGAGACATTTCCCTTTCGTGTGCTAAAGTGATGAGGTAGTGACACAGGCTACAACTGACCTTTCAAAAGTGCATGCATCTAAACAGACTTAGAATTTCTGTATAGCTGTGAGCTTCATTAGAAGAGCCTTCATAATAGTGTTTTCCACTTCCTCCGTTCTGGCAGAATCAGGAATCTAGAGAGAACAGAGAGAAATCTTTTGATCCTTCTGCCCTTTAGACTCAAGTGAAACTAGAAGTGTAAAGTAGTAAAGGCAAAAGAAAGAAATGTCAGTTTCTTAACACTGGTTCAGTTTTGGATTAGTTGCATCTCATTCCCTGCCTGCTCCTCAAAATTAAGCACTCTAATCCCCTCTCTTCTTCCTTCTTAATTTGAATGGTTCATTTAAAACTTTCAGTGAATGGCATCCTTCTGTTTATTGCTGTCAACATAGTTACTGCATTTTAGAACATCTCATTCTATTTGATACTATGCCTTTTTTTTTTTTTGTGAGGTTTTTATTTTTGGTAGTTATTTGTAAATATCTCAAGTACAACTTTTATACCACTTCATTCTTGTTCACCCTCTTTTCCCATGCCTTTAATGAATACAGTCATGTTTATCTTCCTTGTGTAGCCAGATCATATTTTCATCCCCATTTGCCTCACTTTTCACCTATTTGGAAGGCTGTGCTGGGTTTGAGTACAAAGTAGTGCACTGAAGCAGCAAAGGACTCTAAATGGGAAGTTAGCAGAGCTGAGTAGGAGCAAGATGTCTGAGGAAACAAAGGAACAAAGTTCAAGGAAGTCAACTGGATTGGAAATCCCGAGGGAAGAAAATAATTACTAAGTAGCAGATGCTTGGAGAGAGAGGAGGGAAAGAGTGAAAATATGAGGCCAGAGCAGCTGTCATCCTTCAAGCCCTTTTTTTCTTCCACAGTCGACCCAGCCAGAATCTTTCACCATCTCTTTGACCTCCTGGTGCTCTGGAGTCCCTGGCTCAGCTCTGTATGAATCTGCTATGGGCAGTGCCCTGGCTCACATAGCTTGTGAAAATTGCAGAACTGTAAGGAAAGGCTGTGAACAAATCTGTAGGACAGACACACACATGATAAGGAAAGTAAAATCACAGTGCTGGGACTGTATGGTAAAGAGCTTGTTAAATCAGGGGCTAAGGAGAAACCAGCAACATTTAAAGGTACAAGGTTTTTCTACACTATTGGGATGAAATTTTTATATATAAGAAAAGAGGAAGAAGCCACAGTCTTGTGGTGCAGCATGAATAGAGTGATTGATGCTTTCTTTTTTAACTGGACTTCAAACTATGCAGATAACAGCACAACTGATGAGGAGGGATGGGATACTGTGTGAGGATCTCACTCTCATTCAATATGTTGGAGTGATCAGGGTTATCAATGCCTCCTGAACAGGAACAGAAGCAAACCTCACCTGTCTTTGAGGCCTTTGGGAGAACCTAGGGACAGCTTGCCTCATGGAGGACAGTGCAGAGTCGCAGGGAACAGCGAAACAGGGAAACATCTAAAACAGAATGGAAGAAAGAGTAGATGAAGTACGTAGCTAAACAAAAGGCAAACAATATATTTGGAAGCTAAAGCAATGAACCAGTCACTTTGAAGGAAATAGAAAACAAATTTGCTAATACCACATATTCCTGCAACTTCAGTGGAACTATAATGGGAACAGAAAATCTTCTAGGAGTCCTCTGTATCAAGATATTTGCTCCATTAGCTGTGTATAAGGTAATTTTGCAAAAATGAAATTGGATTTATTTCATATATCACATGAAATAAGGTTTTTCTTCTTCTCAGAGTCATTATATTAGATACTAGCTGACCATAATCTGAATGATTCTTGTTCTTTTTCCAATCCCTAATAGGGTATGTGACAAGTATTGTTGCCCTTTTAAAAGAGATTTAATACCAAAGTACAATCTACTGAGAAACAAAGCCCAAGGCCTCTATTTGGCATGTCTTCAGAGGTAATTTGTAAATTTTACATTGAGATAGATTTCCCTTGGATACTACTGTGACAGAATTCTGCATAAAATCATTCTAAGAAGGCTAAATGGAAAAAAAAAACCTTCTACAAGGATTAAGAATGGAACAGGAAGCATTTAAGATTTCAGTCTCAGAAAGTTTTTGTGTAGTCTGCTACTGGGGAATAAAATTGAGAGTGGTGGGATAAAATGGTGTAATACCATAAAATGTCTAGTGTTTTTACCAGCTAAAGAGGCAAATTCATTCATGAAAAACTTGAGGCCATTCCCAGGAAACTGAATCAAGTAAGCTCCTTGGCTTCTTTTGAGAAGCAAAGTTGCTTACATTAAAATTACTTTAAAGTCTGAAGATAGAGGCAACTCTATGGAAGGAGAAGGAAGAGAATAATTAAGGGAAAGTTGGAAATATCTGTACAAAAAATACTTATTAAGAGAAGTTCCTCACTGCATTAACTGTCTTGGCGATAGTTCTAGCCTAAATATCCCTAATGGACATGGGTTACCAATTAAGTACTGCACATTAGGTTCAATCCCCTCCTTCCTCTCTCCTTTTGCTGCAATAGACTCTGCTTGCTGTTCACTGCTGCCAGATCTAAGCCAGTGTTGTTCTGCCATTCCCACCCGTGCTGTCTTCACAGGTGCCATGGCATGATGCCTATCCTGTTGGATTTAGGATTGGACTCCCCAAGCCTTGCAGTGGTTAAAAATAGACTTAAGATTGTTTTAGCTTGTTTGGAGCAGGTGACAAGAGTTCTTGTCTTCCTTTCTGGAGTCCCAAGGATTTAATGGATTACTTATCTCCTTTCTTCAACCACTTTCCACAGTAAATCTATTCCCAAAGACTTTAAAGTACATTAATCTCAGTTTTCACAGAATGGAGAGATTTACAGGATGAGAACAAAGGGAAGAACTATATTATGCTAGTAACATGAATTTTAATTTTGGTCATGGTAGATGTTTTAGTCTTGGGTAATATATGTGGTATACAGGAAGTAAACACATAATTTGAATTGTCAACACTTTCTAAGTAGCCCTCAGAGAAAGTGGCATTAACTGATAAGCATAAAAACATGAACACAGGATCAGAGAATTTTCTGGGTTGGAAGGGATCCATTAAGGTCATCAAAGTCTAACCCCTGGCCATAAACAGGACGGCCCCAATAATAATACCATGTTCCTGAGAGCTTTGTACACATTCTCCTCAGACCCTGTCATGTCTGGGGCTGTGACCACTTCCCTGGGGAGCCTGTTCCAGTGGCCAGCCACCGTCTGGGTGAAGTACTTTTTGCTGATGTGCAACCTGAACCTTCCCTGACAGAACTTCAGGCCATTCCCTGTGTCCTGTCACTTGTCACCAAAAGGAGGAGATCAGCTCTGCCTCTCCTCTGGCCCTTGTGAGGAAGTTGTCACTGTGGTGAGGTGTCCCCTCAGTCTGAACAGACCAGGCTGAACAGACCAAGTCACCTGGGCTCTTATCACTTTCCCTCCAGGTCCTTCAACATCTTCATTGTCCTCCTCTGGATGCTCTCCAGTAGCTTTATATCCTTGCATTGCGTCATGCAAAACTGCCTCAAGCTGAGGCTGCCCCAGAGCAAAGCAGAGTGGGACAATCCCCTCCCTTGCCTGGCTGGCCATGCTGTCCCTGATGCCCCAGGACACACTTGGCCCTCCTGGCTACCAGGACACTGATGGCCCAGATTCAACTTGCCATCAATTCTTTGCAAGATCACTTTTTACAGAGCTGCTATCCAGCATCTTATTCTTCAGTCTTTCTGTACATCCAAGGTTGCCTCAGCCCAGGTGCAGAATCCAGCACTTTCCCTTGTGGAATTTCACATGGTTGGTGATTGCCCAGCTCTCTGATTTGTCAAGGTCTCTCTGCAGGGTCTCTCTGCTTTTGAGGAGCCAACACTTCCTCACAATTTTGTACCATTTGCAAACTTTTAAGTGTCCCTTCCAGTCCTGTGCCCAGGTCATTTATGAAGATGCTGAAGAGCACGGGGCTGAGGGATCCCCAGTCCAATGTCACCCCATTCACTGATGTCACTCTTTGTGCCTGTACTGTGAGCCAGCTGCTCACCCACCCAATGATGTGTTTATCCAGCTGTGAGCTGGATGTTTTATCCAGAAGGATACTGGGATAGGCAGTATTGAAAGCTTTACTGAAATCTAAAAAGATTGCACCTACTGGCTTCCCTTGATCAGTGAGGTGGTTTGCCCTGTCATAAGAGTAATTTAGGTTTGACAAGCAGGACTTTCCTCTCATGAAGCCATGCTGGCTGTGACCAATGACTGCATTGTCCTTCAGATGTTTTTCAATGCCACCCACAATAATCTTCTCCATAATTTTACAAGTATGAATAGCAGTATCATAGGTGAATAGTATTAGCAGAATTAGCAGTTTACAATATGAAGAGTATTCCTTTTAAATATCAAAAGCATAGGTCTAAGGATTTTCATTACAAAAAGGTGTTAAAGGAACTTTAAGTCCTTGATTTTTACAAACATCCATATTTTGAACTAGGTTTGAGAAAACCATGTCTTTGACTTCAGTGTACTGTACATATTAGCAAAGTGAACCATAAGAATAAATATCTGCTGCATAAGTACTGTCTAAATATCCATGATAAACTAAAAACTAATAAAAAACAAATGTTCCTTATCATATCTGTAAAGCAGCAGTTGTTTGGGAAAGACAAAGCTTAGGAAAAATCAAATAAAATAGAATTCTATAAATCAATATTGTGACCAGTGATATTTGACAGTAAATTTTTTCTGTTGGTATATCATACCAAGTGTGCTCAAATTTCCAAAAGAATAAGAGTCCTATGATGACCCCAAACAATAGCTTGCTGGTTTATTTCTATTTCTAATGGTGACAGAGTCAGCTTTGAGAACATGAACAAATGTCAGTCACCAGAAGATTAATAAAAACAAAATACACTCAAAACAAGGGAAGAATTAAAATATTATGCATCAATATTTAAAATGCAAAAGTAAATGACAAATTGACAAACTATTCTATTAGGAATATGTTTTATTATAATTTACAAAAAAATTTAATTATTCTTACTTCTTCCAGATAACATTTACCCAGAAACATAAAGAACTCAGTTAAAAAAGATGATATAGCAATTTAGCAAGGAACAAAGCACAAAGACATCACTGTCTTCAAGGGATCTTCTCATATCTTTAAGGTCAAGTTCATATGCTTACTTGCTCTTCTGAGGTATTCCATGAATTCTTCTGCTCCTAAAAAAAAAAAAAAAGGAAATAAAATGCTTAAATTTTTGTGTAACGGTGAAAAGAAAAATCAGTTAAAGTGTAAGACCTGGGTTTTGAATAATGAATATGTGTTTCTGATGATTTGAATTTTCAGTTCCAAATGACAAAACGGGATTAATGTTAATTTTCAGTCGTATGAAACACGTACATCTCATAGGTTTTTCCCTTGGTGCATAAATGCACCAAGGGAAATAATAAAATAATATTTCCAGGGTGCATAAATGACAGTGACTTTGGGAACCTATTGTTTTCAAGCTCTAATCTGAGATTCTTAAAAAGAGGCTGCATTTCAGAGAATATTTGACTCAATTGTCTTTCGTGTAATTATTTGTTTTAAAAGTGGGTCAGCATGAAGGAGAAGCACAAAATTTTCTTAAAATATTGGCTCTTTTCTCAAAGTACATTCCAAAATGTTTGCATTGAACTGTTTTGTATTCTAGATTTAGTCTGTTTAAATGTGCTTTAGTCAAACCACCAGACTGCCCCTCCTGCTTTTATAATAAATAGCTCAAATATTAAGAATCAGCTCAAGTAATTTACAGCAATTTTCAGTAAATATCGGCAAACTACAGTATCTGGGCCAAAACCACCATGGATATTCTAACCTCTGTTAATGTGTGATAAGAGTCTGTAGATCCTTTTATTTATTAAAAAGCATTGATTATGTTGTTTTGAGAGGAAAGCTCCACTAATGCTTCTTGGATGTTCTCTTCACTACTGCAACTAGGATATGAACACGTAAACCTTTTCTGGAAAGAAAATAAAAAATAACAATAATTTCAAGTTATATTATGTAGAGTTTGAAGAAGGACATAAAGATACAAGACTGTAAAGTGAAGAAGGTTATTAACATTAGAAAGGAAATCACAATATTTAATTCTTTTCCACTGCTCTCATCTAATCTTGCTGGTCCTCTCCTGGTGTGCTACTAGTTTTACGAAGCACTAGAGTGCAAAGGTTTGCTCACTAATGCTCACAAATAAATTGTAGAATTATTTTGTATTTTACATTTATCTGGAGCCAAACTTTACTTCTGGTAGAGAAATATTAGGATCTGTGTCTAGCCCTCTGCTTTAGCCACTTGTGATAATTTAGAGCAAGTTTAATGCTGCTGTAATGGATGGCATTATACACTTTCTTCTGAACTTGTATTACAAGACTTGTGTTGTAAAAGGATTTGATCTAGGCAGTTACACAGCACTTGAGAGAGCTGTCAGAGAGCTCCTTGTTAGCACTTCATTGTGATTACAAGGAGGGGAGGAAAACAGTTGTTAACACTGTACCATCAGACGAAATCTCTGTAGGCATAATGTGTGATCAGACATAAGATTTGAACACAAATTAGTGTTTTTCAAGCCATCACACAACATACCTCAAGCTCAGACCCTTAAAAGAAAACCAGACCAGATGGGAGCTTATGCATCTATCTTAAGACAGAGCAAATCACCCAGTGGATGCATGATCGCTGGTTAAAGACTAAAAGTCACTAAATACATGACTTCATTAGAATATGCTGCATTAATGTTCTGTATGAATATAATGAGTCTCTACTTTCCCATCTGTGTTCTTTGCACCTAAAATTGGGTTCAGACTCAGACACTTTTCAAACATTCCCGGCACATAAGGAGGACAAAAAAACTTTTCTCAAATGCTCTCTAGAAGAATATTCTCTGCCTTTCAAATTCGTTGCTGTGAATCAGAAAAATATGTCCTCAGGATTTTAGTGGTTACAAAAGAAGTTTTCGTTCCCCAGCTATTTCCAAATAGTAAATGTCATAGATGTTTCTAAATAGGAGAAGGATCTCTATGATAACTAAGCTATTTATTTTAAGGACCACTTCAACAAGGATTTCTGTATTGCTTTTTTTGCAATATTTTTTGAAAGAACTGGCCCAAATTGTAGTGTTGATTCTCTGTATCTGGAGTGAATGAGCACTATAAAGATGAATTTTGATGATACTACATTTTTTTTGCAAGCATTTATTCACAACATTCACAGGAAAAGGATTAAAAACCCTCATGACAGGAAAAAGTGCTTGTTGGTACTGAAAATGTCACTACAACAACTTGTGTGAGTGGAAGCTCACACAACTTGTGAGGCTTGTGAGGTGTGAGTGGAGATGGTCTCATGTACACTAGAAAAAACAATTTTCAGAGATCGTGAGAGACAAATCAACTTTGATTTCATTTTTCCTGAAAAGAGGAAAGAAAGGGAAACAGAATATTAGTTTAAGGGGTTGCAAGCTTGGAAAGATTCCCAGGGGTCAGATTTTATGCAAATTCAGGTGTTTCACTCTTCTGCTTCAGTGTCCAGAAGTTAACAAGATTTACACCCATGAGCTGGAATCAAATTATGATTCTGTATATTTCTGTAAGGGGTATTCAACATAATATCACCCAGGTTTGCTGGCAGTTCATAAAGAAGCATCTGCTATTTATTGAGATGTCAAGTCACAAAACTTTGTGTAAGTGGAAAGGTTGGTAAGACCTTTTACTACTAAAAGGCATAGCAGTCTCTTTCAGGAAACACTTGAAGGAGCTTCACTCCTGTAATCAATATATTTCTATATTAGTACACTTTATCAGAGCACATCTGGTTTTCAGTTGTTCAATAAGAGAGACATAGAATCAGTGTTACTAACTTGATTACATTGATTTATTTTATTTTGCATTTTACTCAGATTGCAAAATTAAATATTTTTACTTTAGTAACTAAAACTCGACATAAAATCATTCCTTTAGAGAACATTTTTCTCTCTCAAGACAACATCTTAAACTGCAGCCACTGCAATTCATCATTTTAGCTATGAGAATTCAACAATTCTGTAGTTATTTTTTTCTGAGTACTTTCCTCACTGGGCCTGATGTCTGTTACCCAGTATTTATATAGAAAAGCATGTTCCGGATGCTTGCTAACAAGATGTTGAAAGAATCTGACAATGTGACACAGGATTCAATTTTTTCTCTCCCTAAGATAATACAGATTTACTAAAGTAGTAAGGTTTTGCAGAGTGAATTGCACTAGACTTTCAGAAAGCATTCTAATCAAAGAAACAGTCCAAAACAGTTAAGGATTTCAACTGTTTACTGTGGAATTTGCTGTCAATTACATAAAAAACCCTCAAGACTAACCCTTTGGAAATTAATAGAAAGGCTTCACCTGGCAGGTCTTCATGTAGCCCAGAGCAGAGACAATGCATGTGTTGCTGCAGGATGTGGTTTCACCACAGGGCTGTTAAACCCATACCAGGAGAAACATCACTTCTTCCCAAACTCAGTAACCATGGAGGGGCAGCCACCTGCACTTCTGCCCTGCAAACAGGCCAGGACTGGAAAACTCCAGCTGGACAAATGTTCTGGTTTGAGAAAGCGAGACCAGCGGGGCACCCCAAGTCAGAAATACAATTTATTAGAAAAAGGGAAAAATGAAATAAAAAGGAAACAAAATACATGCAATAAGAAAAAACCACTGACAAAGTCAGAATACAACCTGACACCCTATGGTTATAGCAGTCCAAGCAGAGTGGTCCTGTTGAAGCAGTGATCCTATAGCAGAATGGGTCTGACGATCCAGCAGTAGCTCTTACCCTCTGGAATTCCAGTAGGCAAGCGCTGCTGTGGAGTTCAGAGTCCCAGCTTATATCCAGGTTAGAATGCTTTGTTCCCCCCTCTGGGCGGAGCATCTCACAATGGGATGTGAAAAGGCTTGATGGGCCATTTACAGAAGATTTATCCCCTTTGTGGAAGAGACAATGGAAGCTGCTTTTGGATAGTTTCTTATCAGCTGGCTTATCAACAGAAGATCTCCCATCCCAGTTCTAACGGATGGTAATAGAATACATTTGGTTACATCTTGCTTTGCAGCCTATGACAACAAACTCAGCTTAGGCTTTGCCCAAGAGAGATTTTGGAAGCCAAAGATTCTGCCTGGAGTTGATGGGAAGCGAAGAAATTTAGTGCCCCAACATTCTGGTCTCCAGTGGGAGTAATGCTTACATTCACAAGTTGTTGAGAAAGAGGAAAACTATAGCTAGGATATCTGATTAACTATCATTGATCTGCTAACTGCTCTCTTTCACAAATTGTGTTGGTTTCCACTTTGCACACCTAAGAAAGTTTTCCTGGAGCTCAGTTATAAATTTCTTTCTAAATGAAAGATTTGTCCCAGCAAGAGCCTTTCATAAGGTGATTTGTTTGGGGAATGAGCCAATATTTCTGAAGTGTTTGAAGGGGCCCACAGGCAGATTGACTTGTCCTTTTTTGCTGCTAGTACCTGGCAGAAGGTTGCACAAGGATGAACAAACTTTTTGTGATGAAACTTAAATGGTGAGGTTATTTTCATGTTTCTCTCTCAGCTCTGTTCTTGCTTTAATAATGCCATTTAAATTTCAGTGGTAGGAAAATCTGAGTAAAAGACTTTCCCCTATAGCTGAGTTCTTAGCCCAAAAACTTGATTTTTGATGATAGCTAAAAAAACCCGCTGTTCTATAATCTCAAGTGAAGAAATAAAATATTGTGTATTGGAAGATTGGGTTAAGATTTAAATGAAAAAATATCACATTTTTTCTCCCATGATTATTGACTTATCCAAAGTGTTGCACAGCTGATGAGCAATAATACCACAAAATAGATTGTAACAGAACTGAATAGAATGTCTTGCTTTTTTTTCTTATATTTTGTTCAGAACAGAAGGTGCAACCTTATGCCAAAAAGTGTTTTCCAAAGTATATTGGTTCTGGTGGATGCTTTGATCACATTATTTGAGAGATGTGGTCCCTGGCAAAAGGGAGTTTATCCAATGTGGAGAACTCCAAATAGCATAATCTATCCTCTTCCTAAAGAAATCTTTCGGAAAATATGCTTTGCCATGGAATTTCATGGAATCATAGAAACATTGACTGGATCTCTGTCATCTAGTCCAACCTCTGTCTTGAAGTAGGATGGCAGTCAAAACTAAAGCAGGTGTGATATAGCCTGGCCTCACTGTATATGTGGAAAACTTCTAGGGATGATGAGTCTGCCATCGTTCTGCACAACCTGTTCCAAAGATGGACACTCTGCTGTGGAGAATCCTTGTGCATGAGCAGAGAGGAAAGAGGTCAATAGGGTTTGGAGGGGAAAAGTGTCAACAGTGAAAAGCAGGCCAAGGTAAGGGAACACAACTTTCAATGAGGGAAGCATGCAAGAATTTCCCAAGGACTGATGGCAATCTGTTTGCCCTTCCCTTTCCCCATTCCTCCAGTACTAGAGGTGTAGCCTAACAATTGTTACTTCCAGTTTCAAGCTGTTTTATTTTTTTAAACCAATGTTTTTAAAGGATATTTCTTATGCTTGAATTAGCAACACCCCTATTATATTAAACACATTTCTGCAGTTATTTAAAATTCCAGTAGCATATCAGTTTACAGAATACTGTGTGAAATCACACTTCCTTGTTTAGAAAAAGTGAAATTGAAAACAAAAGTGTTTCCCAGCAAAATTGCTGGGGTCCTTCAATCTGCTTGAAAACCTAAAGCATTTTCTGCCTCTCCCAAAAATGTTACTCATCGTTTCAGAGATTACTTTCTTGCCTTAGGAGACTGTGAATGTTTTCTCTGATGCAATCTCATCAACTGGTGCAACAAATATGGGGAACATATTCAGTGAGGGATGAAGAAATGGAGCTATGATTAGTAACATTAAATTCAAGGTATTTTCCTTTTGGGTGGTGATGATAGGGTGGGATGTCAAAAGGATTAAGGAAATTCTAGAAGTGACCTAGACTACATCCTACACATCAGTTTCTGTGCTTATGCTTTACTTGTTCGCTCTGTGTCTTCTTCCCTGGGAATTCCTGTTCCTAAAGCTTAATAATTGTATTCTTCAGCAGACATTTCACTACCCTTTCTCTTTCCCTGCCTTTGACCTCTATACAAGCCTGGAGTTTTTTAGAAATGACACTATTGTAATATAGTATCCAAATATGAGGAATCATTGGAGATTACAGAAAAGAGAAGGAAAGCTTATAAAGTCAAAAAATCTTTTTCCCACTATTTAATTACTTTTTCGGACAATTGATAAGAAACACTTGCAGAAATCTTAGACCTTAAAACAATGGTCTTCCTGAGACATACAACAAAACCTATGAAGAATTTGAGCCACAGTTGGCGTTCTGCAGTCCTGAACCTGCCCCGGGCATGACTGACAGTTTTGCCAGTAGGAAGCTGTGTTGACTTCTATCTTTGGATGTTTTTCCTGTCCAGTCACTTGAATGGCTGATGAAGTTCTCTCTGTATACAGCCTGCAGGCTAATGTCTTTAGGTGGTTAATGTGTACCCCTTGCTCCAGAAAAACTCTGAGGGGTATAACCAGTAGTTTATTGTCAGAATACAAGTCTTTGAATTTCTTGCACCCACCCATAGGATATGATTTCTCAGAGGAAGTCACTGCTCTCTTAAAAGGCGGACAACGTAGTTTGTAGTAGACAGTGAGTGAAAGCTGGGAGTGTCACTTCCTACTTAGGAAGTGAAAGGTAAATCTATATGTAAATTTTCTTTCAGACAGTTTAGTTTTTAAGATCAGAAATGCTAACTGTTTTTGGCTACTTCATCCTCTGTTTCTGTGCATTGATAGAATATAGATACCACATTAATCCTCCATATATGTCACAGTAACAGAGAAGCCCCTGCTGTGTTTTCCTCACACTGACAAAGACCTTTGCATTGAAACCCTGTGCGCCTGATATGCACAGCTGCTGTAATCTCTCTTCATTATATCTCTTTGGCTTTGCCCTAGGAAAGCTGGGCAAGGCTGTTTTGGTCAGAGTGAATGGCCATGCTGTGCTGATGGGGATTTTCTCTCTTGCTTCTCTCATTTTATCCCTTCTCATGTTTCCCTTTCTTGGCATGCATGTGGGCTTGTATGCAGGCCTGCAAGCAGAGCTGTGGCAGTTTTGTTGATGAATGCCAACTAGGCAAAGCTGGTGTAGCTCCAAGCAATCATTTTGCAAGTAATTAATTTGGATACTGAATACTCAGCGTGCAGTTTTTATGCATCTACCCAAGGGATAGCTCTTCACATTAATTTAACACTCCTTCCAACAGGACATTATAATCCCTTTCTACACTTTCTTTTCCTTGCTTTCTTTCCTATTTGTATGATGCAGTATGGCTTGCTCTGTACCTAAAAACAATCTGTAGCATGATTCTTTCTAAACACTCAAGTCTGCAGGCTCACATGTCATGCTGGCCAGGTTGTTACTCATAAGGAAAGTCACACTGTCAGCATACACCCCTGCACTCACGTGTTCTTTAAACTTCTTTAGTTTAAGAATCTTCTAGTTCAGGAAGCAGGAGGTAAATGCAGCAATTTATTTTCTTAGGAAGAGATATATGTCTTAGAAAGGATGAAAGGGTCTTGTAGCCCTGTTCAAAGGTGTTTTCTTCTGTCTTTGTGAATTAAGCCATGCTGTCTCTCTCCTCTCTCAGTGGAGAAAGAAAAGAAAGGAAAAAAGAAAA
>WBNO01019582.1:995150-1028325 GCA_013400575.1 Peucedramus taeniatus | reverse complement strand
GAGAGAGAAAAGAGAGAGAGAGAGAAAAGAGACAGAAAAGATTTTGACAAAAATGGCAGCCTACCAGAGACTTCTGAGCAAGGACATGTTTGCATCTACAGTTACGGATACAATACAGAGCACTTGGCAGCCCTACTTTAAAGGCTAACAGATAAAGCCTTCACTACTGATTTCTGTGTATCACAAAACTGAAGCTGACAATTTTTAACAGCAAATTTTTGATATGTGGGCAGAATCCCATTCTATCACGGCAATTTACCAAATCCTTAAATTTCCTCTGGTTTATATGAAGCCATGGAATGCACCTATAGGGTTTCAGCTGTGTGTATTTTTTTCTCTTCACCTGGATGCTGCTGATGCTTCCTCTCCTGCTACTGTTCCGACTCTCATAAGCTGTATTAGAATTATAGCAGATGGCATCAAAGCCCAAAATTCCTCCAATGCAGTCACCTATAAGACACACCTGAAAAAAGGATTTTTTTTTTTGGAGATGTAGCAAGTGTTTCCAAAAGAGACAAAAAGCACCACAGTACTGCAGAGGAGTTTGTCTTACTTCATCCCCTTGTTACTGGTTTTTACACTTTGGTTTATATTGCAGCTACTTTCTTTACTTTATTTTCTTTACTTTTCTACTTTCTTTTATCACCAGAAATATGCCCTGTGCAAATAATGTCTGTCCCAGGGACTATTTTGATGAGTGGGAGTTCTGCCAAATGGATTAGAACTCTTCCAGCTGCTTGCAGTCAGATTCCAGCTCGATAAATCCAGATCATCGGATGACCAGTGTCACAAAGATTTCAAACCAGCCCTTTAACATTTCCTTCAGAGTCATACAGGGGAGAGAACCCTACAGATTGGCACTCCCCTGTCAGGACAAGGGAAAAAAACTTTAAAATTAGGTACTAAGCAGAGAGATTCACTCATGCTTCACATAGTGCATAATATATATAAACATATAAATTATGTGCATAATGTATATATAAACATAGAAGCTACCTTCAAAATATGGATCTGGCAATTCAAAATACATATGCCACTAAAACTGGGAATTCAGGGGTAATTTTATGGTAGACTAGAATCTCCCTCACAAGCCAATTCCACTGAACACCTCCCCATCCCACACAAGATAATTCTTTCTCCCTGTTCCCCGTCCATGTCTGAGCATGAGTAACAGCTTGATAACATCCTCCAGCAAGCCTTTCCTTATGATGCTCAAACTGAACCAATTGTCTAATCTGTTGTTCCCAAATCTGGTTAGCATAACCTTAACTTACTTCTAAACTTAATTCAGCTTGACTCCAACACTAAACTACAAGTTTTGGATACAGGATGTTGTGCATGTTGTCTCTAAAGTGAAGAATGTCAGGAAAAGTAAGTTCTTCAAGATGCAGGTAGGGAAAAATCTCAAACTCTTCTGAGTGCATATCCTCGTAGCACTCTTCCTGTATTGACTACATTTCTTATACTCAACTAAAATGATAAAAAAAACACTTTAAAAAGAAAAATAAAGTATCAAAATACACTGAGGCGATATTTACCTGAGGCATTTCTGTTTCTAAAGTTGTATGCAACTGAACAGCATGCCAGTTTAGTCTTTGATTTTCAAATCCCTATGCTGCATAATGAAGTCCACAAAGAGCTGAAAATGTTATGATACAGGTAACCTCAATAAAATTAGCAGCACTTTTTGCAGAGAGTTGGCAATATCTTCTTCAGTTTACTACTGTTACTTCTTCAGTTTACTACTATTGTGTTTCTAATCCTTACTATTATTGGCACTAAGGTAAGGGAGCTAATTTGTTCCACATACTATATAAAATCAAAAAAGGCAATATCTGATCTAATGAATTTGGAATGCAAATTGACAAAAGAGACAAAAATATGAAAGGAAAGATCCACACAGGGTGCATGTCAGGATCTATGATATTCAATCAGTACAGGGCTTATTCAGACTCAGAGCTGAAATTTCTATTTAAGGAAGAAAGCAAAGCACTTTAGAGAGCACAGAGAAGTCACTTCCATTTTAACTGTGTTAGTTGAAAGCAACCTGCAGGTGACTTCACTGGTGTGCAGGTCACACCAGAAAAATCGCATTATTTCCCCAGAGTTAGACAGGAAATCTGCAGCACTGCTAGCAACTGAGTATTTGTCCTCTGTCTTTCTTCTACTGCTTTATTATTATAGTGATGGAGGCAAAGAAGAAATAATTGTTCAGTACTGGATTTCTTAGGATCTTAAAGGTGTCCCAATTTTTCCACTAGCTATGTCTGAAGAACTCATTAACACAGATGATCATTTGTCTCAGGCTGGCATGCTTGTTCACTACATACCCCACTTACTGTACCATAGCAAAGGAAGAGGTTAGGAGTCAAAATGCTTGTGGGAGAATGTATATAATCTTCCACCAGCTGAGTAAATCCACGTGAGACAGTGCACAGGATTCCAAAAGTGCCTATCTTGTGCTGGACATGGAGAAGGCATTTTGTGTAGGTGATCCCATGCTAACATTCATTCATCATACTTGTAGTGTCCAACACTCATAACTCAAACCCCTCAACACAATGGCTTAAAACCAAACAGCCTTACTCTGAAGAAATTTTACTTTGATGTAAGAGAAAATAGTCCTACCTGTCCATTAAAACCAGCCCCATCAGTAGATTTGAGAAACTCATTATAAACTTGATTGGCTCTACTGATCACCATGGCAACTGCATCCTGGTACTGAGGAGATGAAACAGCCAGCAAAGGCAAGGCAGCCAGTGGGATGTGGTCTTCACTGCTGCTGAGACAGCTCTGATCATAGCTATAGGGATTTAGGCTAGAAAAGGACACGTTATCATCAGGAAAACTGCAAGAGGCAGCACACAGCATTAGGGAATGAGCAATTACTAAGAAATGGGTTGGGCTACTGCAGTTCGCAATGAGCAAACACAGGAAGGATCATTTTCTCAGAGAATTCAACTCCTTTAAAAACCCAAGGCATTACCCTCAATGAAACACTACAGTAACCACCCTCCCTCGACCACAGTTTGCTAAATGAAATGTTTATCACATCTTTCTGCTCCACAGCTGAATTCGGGAGTTCTGGCTATGAAAGCTGCTGTCATGAAGCTACAGAAGTGTGAGAGCCAGGAACTGTCTCTTCTTCTGTCAGCCCCAGAAGGGTATATGTCAAGTAGCTCCACACAAGAACATACCATGGAAATACCAATCTTATGTCAGTGCTCAGAATTATTCTACAGAACATTCAAACATCCCATCTGACATTTTTCAGGGTGAATACTGTGTGCTGCAACAAGAGGAAATAAACCGAGAAAGAAAGCTGGAATTGTGCTCATTTGGGCTGCCAGCACACATTCTTTCCTCTACTCTACCAGATCTTCTAGATAGCTGAGAACTGTAGGCACTGAGTTCTTTGAGTGCACATAACTCTCAGGGGTTAAAGAGGAAAAAAAGCCTGTTGACCAATGGCCCAAATGGGCAAAAACGATCTTCCAAACACCCCTGGATGTTTCACCTCCTCTTCTATCAGTCCTCTTGCTTTACAGAGCAGCACCTTGGATATATACACGCTTCTTTCCTGGTTGTTTCCATGTTGCAAATTATGCAAATGAGGTTGTTTCTATGATGCAAACAGTAAGGCACAACTTCCACCAGTTTGGTCTGCACCCTGCCACCTCCTCCTCTGATGCGTCTGTCACAGGCTTAAGTCCAGCTAGTATATCAGAACTTTAATGTATGTCCCACTTCTCCTCTCTAACTGTCAAATGGACAGTAGGCATCACCATTCCTTCATCTTACAGCCCAAAACATGGTTGTAAACCTCCTCAACTCTTCTGCAGGGTTTTCTGCTCTACATGAGCTTCAAATGTAACCCTGGGTGCTATACTGAAATAAAAAAGACTCTAAAAGCAACTATCACTTAGGGAAGCCCCAGACAAAACCAAGAGAAGTGTCTCTTTGCTTAGAAAAACAGAAATCAAGAAAATCTGATTCTCTCCTCCCATCACCAGAGTTCAGCAATTAATCCTGGTTTGCACTTGAAGAAGAACTGACGCAGGAGTACGTGTTTCTTTCATCTTTCTCTATTGTGCCATTTAAAATATTTATGTTGTGGAAAGTAATGTTACTCGAAAATATTCTCTCATTCAATGAGTGAATTTCAAGACTGAAAAACCAGCTAAGGAAGAGCCACTACTGAAGTGGATACATCCAATAAAAATGTATTTTAAAATAAATTCATCCACTTAGAAAAGGATGAAAGATTGTTGCAAGCCTTCCAGTCAGCAGAAGATTAAGAATGAATCACAAAATTTCATTATGAAATATATGGGTCATAGAAAACCATTCAAAACCACGATGCTTAACCAAACACCAGGGAATGCAAATCAACTTACCTGGAAACAAGAGAGAAAGCTGCTGAACAAATTGCTGGGCAGGGAACAAGTCTCATTAAGATGTGGCCCAAAGAGGCGGGGAAATGGGCTCGGGTCACTTTCTCAAACACAGAACTGAAGGTGTTGATGTCTGCCAGCTTGCTGCTGTGGTCTCCACTTCCTGCGTCTAATATGTTCCCCCCATGTAAGATCAAAATTAACACATGAGTTTTGCAGTTCTGTTGTTGAGCTCCTTCCTGTGCGAAAAACACGAAATAGGAAAGGAGGAGGCATTTTTACGGACTTTGTTAGTTTACTTGGTGTCAACATTAGCAGTGATTTTTTCTTCTGCCACCCCCACCGTGATAATTTTTTGATATTTGCTTTCACTGGAGTGGGTGAGGGTGTGTATGTGCACGTGTGCATGTCCTGCACTCCATTTAACTCAAGTATGTCTGAATCATACAGAGCCCACTATGCTCTGACACAAACCCTGTGCAGCACAGATGTAGGTTTCAGATCAACAAAGACTAAGACAGCTTTGTGCATATCAGAAGTTACTTTAAATACTCTGAGACTGGAGAAAAATTCCAACCTCCACAGGCAGCATAAGCAATTATCTGTCTAGGTATCCTAGTGATTGCTTAATTTACTGGCAAGGTTCTCATTCAAATTATCACAAGTACAAAAAAGACAAATTCCTCTGCCAATGAAAACACTCAGCAAAAGCAGATGATACAATCATCTCAGATTTTTGAGACTGGTAGCTTCTTATAAAAATGAAAGACACTTACTGAAAAAGTGAAAAAATGCATAATTTCTGATATCCATAAAACTCACAAACAAATTTATGAATATGTGAATAGGCGCATACACAGACAATAATCAGCATGTTTTGTAGAATAACCAAGATGTTTCCTACTTGAAACCAGAAAAGCATTTTGAATGTCTCATAATTTCACCTTTTTTTTCCTTTTTACCCCTTGATACTCATGTGCACTCCAAGAACCCAGTAATACATTAAAAGATTTGATTTTTTGTTGTTAAATCTTGACTGCTATTTTCTTTTTCGCTTTGGATGACATGATTCCTGAAGATTTCTAGTTCCTGACCAAATAGGAGCACACTGCAAAAACAACAGTAATGTTTTTTGTCTGAGGATGGCTAAATGCTAGATTGGGTGATTTACTCAGAATCAGGCAATGTTCTGGACAGTCTATTTTAAAGTTCTGGAATGAANGGGAAATGGGTAGCTTTAGCACTTGTATAATGGTGACAGAGAAATGGCTGAAAATGAGAGAATTGCAGGTTATTCCACTATCTCTGTTCTGCTCATGAATTTTAGTATCCAGTAGAAGTATTCATTCTGAAAGCATTTTGCTGACCTGACATGTATCTGCTTAAATACAGGAGAATCATGCGAGCATTTCTCAGGTTCCACTTTACCATGCACTGATTTACACTTTCTTTCTCCATAAGGTTTCATTCCAGTTTTCAGAAGAGAAATTTAATTCCCTTTAAAAGTTAAATATAGTTTTTTTTCCATGGACAAGGTCTGCTCATAAATAAGCACCACTGCTGAGGAGTTGGGGGAACTAAAAGCTTCAAAAAGAAAAAAAATCAAGTGGGTCAATATTGCTGAAGTCACTGGTATGAGAAGTCTCTCAGATGAATTTAACTGGTATCTTTCACAGGAAGACTCAAAGGGAATAAAATTAATTTGTCTCTCAGCAGTAGCTCAGCCATGACTTAGACAAGGTGCTCAAGGACTAATTGACTGGAGTCAATCAATGACTGTCATCATTTTAAGGGGGCTGTAGGACTGAGTTCTTCAAAAATGGTAAAGTAGACATTTCCATTACCTGTCCTATGGGTGGACAGAGGACCTTAATCAGTTTTCTGGAAGGACCACGTGTTGAGATTCTTTTCTGCTTCTAAAAAAAGCCAATTCTGCTATTACCAAATTCATGACAGCTGCTGAATCTGCCTCACAAAACCTGCATTTCCAGTCAAGTACTAAGCAGACATAACAATTTCTCTTCAGAAAACTGAATCCTATTTCCACCTAAGTATGCAATGTCTAAAAATCTTGTGATGATTTTCATCCCTTGTTTAGTAGGCACGTGCACCTACTGAACAAGGGAAAAACACACTAAGGCATCAGATGAGTTTACAGTTACATAAGACAATATGAGAGTATTTCCACATGTCTACTCCTTGAAAATCAGCACAGCTTGTTTTAGGAAGCAATCTCACCTCATTGTCCTCATGTATTTCAATACTGCCTTGTGCAGGGAACCTTTGTTTTCTTAAAGAGGTTCTATATAATTCACCTGAAAGGAAAAGAGACATATTAGTCATATAAATATTTGTCTGTTACATCTTTTACAGACATCTGTGGAGGTAAGGCACATTTCTAATTTCAAGACATAAAGCTCTGTTCACAGGAAACCCTGTAGACAAACAGAACAATACACGTTCAGCAGTGATTCAGAGACACTAAGCAAGTTCTGCATCTCTACCTCTGCCTCAAGTAACTTGTTGCCCTGTCTCTTCCTGTGGAGTACACCACATCTCAAGATCACCACAAGAAGAAAGTCAGGTGAAAGGGAAAACACTGAGTGATTCAACATCCCAAAACAGGCATGAAAGGCATGGGTTTGATACATGACCAAAAAAAAAGTTTGAACCCTGCATCTAGGAGAAGACAATTTGTATGACCATTCCTAAACTTCTGAGATCATGAGGTAAAGTTTGAACCCATACTAAGAATCAAGACAGGTCCTGTTTTGTTTTTTATTACACAGACCTTTTCAAGTACCCCTAATATTTTGCCATGCTAATTAGGGAGAGATTTAGAGGAGAAAAAAAAAAAAGAGAACTTGTGTTGGCTACAAAGCATAAAGTGGTGATAGTCCCAAAAGAAAACTGCTATTCCCATTATCACGCTCTCATGAGAAATGAGGCTGTTTCTTGCCATCTGCTTTACTATTGCTGGCCCTTCATCATGACAAACCCATCATAAGAAATATGTTCACATGAGGGCTGTGACATATGCTTTCTATTAACAAATGAGAAAGAATACTGTAAATACACTGCAGATGCAGTTTTGCAAACTGCACTGTTTATAGGAAAATAATGGCATGCATCACTGCTCTGAAAATCACAGCATGAGATAGCTCCTGTGTTAAGTTCCACAGTTTCTCCATTGAATGAGTCTTACATATGCATACACCACCAGATCTCATAAATGACTACTACAGAGCACAGGAGAAGAAGAAACACACAGGGTTTAGCTGCAGATCTCAACTCAAAATGCTCCACAATTCCAGTTAAAACACCAGGCCAGATGGGAAAAGTATGATTTCCAAAAGGGAAGGGGTTGGCACCTAGTGACAATGTGCTTATGAATACAGCTGCAGGAATAAAGAACTGACATTTCACTACGAACTCCAGGAAGGTAAAGGACAATGTCCCCAGAGAGAACAGTGATGAAAGGAAACACCCTTGTTAACACCACACACTTCTGTAAGTCAATTCCAGCTCTTTAGCAAGCAATGCAAAAGCACAGAAAGATCAAAAGCAGAGCCACATGTAATTGCACTCATGAAGTTGGGCACCAGCAGCAAAGGAACCCTAGCAATACCAGGCTTGGCACTACTTTTCATTCTTACAGCACTCAGAAATTTTAACAGCAACACCTCTTGCACCTCCCTAAGCAGAGATGGGAGAAGGAAGTCCAGAGCACAAAGCACTGACGGCTCCTACACTCCAATTGAGCCATGTTGTACTGTCCTGTGTGAGCTATTGTGTACACCAGCAGCTTCACCACTCCAGCCAACACTATAAGGCACTAATGCCTTATAGTCACAGGCACTTTCCTGGTACAATATAATAATTCATTTAAAAAATTATTAAATTGAAATAATAACCTGAAAATAATTAAATTTAAAAGAAAATTTTGAAGAATCACAATCCCTTCACATGCAATTCTCCTCTCAGTGTAACATACCAGAAGGCCTGCACTAGTTAACAAGTGCTTTTACTGTCTCTAGTTGTTGAATAGCTTTGGTACAAAGAAAAATGAGAATAATTTCAACTCACGTTGTTTTTCCTGTAGAAAGCCAGATGAGCAAAATGCAGGCTCTTCACCTGCAAAAGAAAGAAACCACAATGTAAACTAAAATTTCCTTCCACAAACATCAAGTTCTTTACTTTTTCTCCTATGTTGCTGTAAATATTTTGCACCTGACTACTACTATGCTGATTTCCAAAACCCCCCATTAGCTTCCATGGGAATAGATCAGCACATGACACACTTGACAACTGCTGGAATCTATTAATCAAAATGGTTATCCTAGAAGCTAGATTTTACTCTTCGTTTCAAGAAAGGTATCATAAGCAATGAAACTTATAGGTAGGTAGGGAGGAATCTTTGTGATAGAGGAATGTAGGTAGGAATCCATTTGACAACCTCTAGCATTAGCCACTGAATCTCTTAATAACTAAGAATTTGGCATAACTTACCTAGCAATACAAACCAGATTCTTATTACAAATATTTAATTAGCAGCTGTTTAAAGAATATTTCTGTCCTTCCATTTCCTCCCACAGTCCACCCATCCAAGGAAAGTTGCAAGTACTCAGATCTAAATAAAAAAACCTAATATAGAGAGACATAAGGATATGGGAATAAAGGCCTTCCTATAGATGTAGTGCTCCTACAGCACTCTGGCCAGTACTACCATGGAGGGTAAACACCTTTGCCATCATATGACCATGACAAAACCCAAAGGTATCAGCCTACCTCGGCCTACATCTACCCTCAGAACTGGGATGAGAACACAAGTCTCAATCAGTTCTCTAAATTCTTTCTTCAGAGGCCCAGGCAACATTTACTTTTTTCCCAGAACCTATCTACCACTCGAGTACATTCACACCTGCAACAGACATAGAATGCTGCTCCTGGGGCACAGCCTGACTCAACAAGAGAGGCAACATCCTGTGGCATGTGTTTGGCATCAAAGAACAGAATAGCAAATGACAAGGACCAGGGAAGCTGGAGGACCTCCATGATATGCGAGTAAAACTGCATGTGCTGCCATTGGCTGCCCACTGATTTTCTTGTGTTCGATGAAAGCTTCTGCCTAGTGCCTAAGAAAACTCTAGAACTTGCCAGCACTGTCTCTCAGTCTCATGAAATAAAAATGCTGTTATGCTAAATCCAGCTAGGGTTAATACATAAAGAATAATAATAATGTTTAACTCCTCTGATGGATGCAGCAGTATAAAGAGCTCTGCAACTATTCTCTATTTTTTCAGGTGCTCCAACTATCACAGTTGACAATTTGGTTTTGAAGGGAATAAAAAGAACAGAAAAAATTGACAGGCTTTTAATATACAGCAAACAAATCTCCTTTAGTCCATTCTTTGTGCAAGCTGTACCTGCAGTACACTGCCATACCTTACCTTTGAGGAATGAAAACCATATTTCCAAATTTCACATACAATCTCTTTCATTTACAGACTGTTGCTCTGCCAAAGAGGTTGGGTCACAACTGTTACCTGCTTTCAATTTATTAGGGAAGAAATATTAACTGCAATAGCTCGTAGAGAGAGTCACTGCTGAGACAAAGCAGCCGTCAGTCACTCCCTTGGGAACAATGTGTGAAGCTCACAGGAATGTGAGAGCTAAAGGCAAAAACCAGACCTCCATGCCAAGAGCACAGGCCAGCCTTCTGAAGTGCTTTTATACACAATTCCACAAATGATAACATGTAAAACAATGGGTTTCATGAAGAAAATTCCTTCCCATGGCAGCTTTGAGCGGCCATGCAGATAGAAACACTCCATCACAAAAGAATAACTCTTGATAGAAACTGACACGTCCACTACAGAATGAAAATTAATTTTTATTTGGTAGGTTTAAGAAACAGACAGTTACTTCTTTTTATTTTTCATCACACAGTAAATTTAACATACTCTGAACAAAATGCCACTTCTCTGACCCAGAACTGAAGGATGATCTGCAATTACCCTTATTTGCATGCTACTAAAAAAAAATAAAGTAAGAAAAAAATCAGGAAGGTGTTTTTTGGGCAGTGTTGAAACCAGAATAGAAGCCACCTTATTTTCCCACAAAAGATTGGTAACACCAGCAGAAATAACCATATCTATTCTTCAGAGAAAGCAGCTGCAGGTAAAAATAAGATTCACAAAGTTACCTTTAGTGTCATGCTGTGGTACATAGCCATTACACATACATTAGATTTGTAGACTTAGCCATTACACATCCATGTAGCTGTGCTCCTGAGATGTCAGAAGGAATTTTGTACAATTCTTGACTCTTGTTTTGCTCTCACCTGGGATTACATCAATAATGGGTTCAGCATTAGAGGACAGCACAGCAGAACAGTAATGGGCCTCAGCACCAAGGAGACACCAAGGGAATCGTTCTTTTCTTTCTTCCCTCACACATCCAATCTAGCAATACTGGCCAAAAAAGGTGCCAGCAAGCTTTATGGTATACATGACTTTCTGCATTCTAATAACCTGAATTTGTGTAACAACATAACCATACCACTGGAACAAACAACATTGATGCTCCTCTTTAGAACATGACTTTCACCTCAGCAAGAATCCTGTGAAAATTAACTTCTGAAGAGAAAAATCTATTTTGTTAAGTATTTTCTTAAATGCCATAGCAAATGTAACCCTAGTGTGAGCATAGATATGTCAAACTTGGGAAAACAGAGGGAAAGGAAAGGAGGCAATATACCTACAGATGGTAAGATCCTCTCCACGGGAATGGCAGCCAGGGAAACTCTAGGCCCAGTGAAAATGATGCAAGAACACATGCTGATTTCAGCATGTGGACCGGATCTCAATACAGATTAAAAAATGAAAAGGGAGAGACTGCAAGGAAAGCAATGCTCTCTGCAGCAGGACTCAGCTCTCAGCTAAAAAATATCTTAGCAGGTAGATTAAGCTTCCTCCATTTTGCATGCATTTTCTGAGCTGTATTCTAGAATATACAGCATCACAAAATTAAATACTGCAGTTGCACAACATTAGTAAACTGCCCTACTATAAACTGTCAACAGATTTGCAGAAATCCAATTCACTCGTTCTCTCTAAAAGCTGCAGCTAGAAAGAAAATCTGTTCTTTATATGAGCAATCTGATGTGTTTTGGAATCCTGATGACTACTGTAGTTTCCATCCTTCCCTTCTACTGTTCATTAAGCCAAAATTTCTGTTTGTCATTCTTCATATTAATAGGCAGCAGCAGATGCTATCGCAATAAATTTAACAGCAGCATAAACACTACAGTCAGCTATGTAAAAACACTGTTTAATTAATTATGTGACTCCAGGAGGGCATGACGAGGAGGGGTAGATCCCTTGTTTCTGCAGGGAAGGAAGAGAGCAGTTTGTTTACACAGAACATTCACTGTGGACAAAATTAAGCTAGGCAGCCCTCAGAGAAGAGAGAGGGAGAAACACTAGCACAAGGTAAAACTCACTATAGCAGTCATGAGGGTATAGAGATTTTTCTGTTATATTGAATGTTTTGACTATTGTATAAATGTTGGAGAACCTCTGAGATGCACAGCAGGTATAACAAAGGGGACTGAATGTGTAAGCCAATGAAAAATGAGACCAGATAAACTCACTAAAGACACCACAGTCTGCACCAGTCTTGCACAGAAACACAGGTTTCCTGTGGGAGTTTAATGGAGCCAACTCAACATAGCTCATAATTTCAGACACTATGGGTTAGTACCCACATCACAATGGACAAGTTGCTTAACAAAATATCTAAACCATGCAATGCAAAAAACTCACCATTCCCATTAAAGTGGGCAATCCTAATTCACACCCAATTTAGTATATCTGAAATATTTTCTTTTTCTTGCCTTGACCTAGTAACTAACTTTTTTTTAAACATTTGAATTGCAAAATTCAACAAAACAAGACCAACATAGAATTATGCTGATTTATTTTATACACAGGAAAGAATCAAGTGAGAAATAAATATATAATTTTTCCATTATTATACAGGGAAATTATACAAATATAAAAATTATACAAGGAAGAAGAACAAGACAAAATAACAATCTTGCCTGAAAAAATTGACCTTAAAGATCGAATTAACAGCTGCATTTCTGTCATACTTTGCACTTAACTGAGGGCTGATTGCTAGCACCTTAGCACCACTCCTTGCTTAAACTGCATTTAACATTGCACAGGGAGCTGCAGGCCCTGCTTTGCTCCTAACCAAGCACTGTATGTACACCTTTAAACACTGTACAGCCTTTATCATTGACTTAAACTGGGATTAATTTTATTTCACAAGAAACAATAGATGGTTTTCAGAAAGACTACAAAGTCTTTCTCCTTCTGCAAAAACATCAACCTGAAGAATGATGTAGCTAAACTTTCCTCTTATAAATAAGGTTTGTACCTATTGTCCAACAACCCATCTGAATATTTGATGAAGAAAAATCTTCTGAAGTTAATTAATTACTTCTCTCCCACAGTAATGCTTCTCCATAATACCAGATTAGTTTTACTCTTAGTATGATGGAAAGACAAAGCAGTACTGTTCTGCAGCCAAATTAAAAACTGTTTATGTCCTATAAAGTAATCAAATAACAATTACTTTCTCATTCACTTTCCTATCTCTACCTTCCTGTACAGGGCACAGTAAATTTGTGAAGCAGCTGGCAGTGTATCCTACCCTTCTGACTAGTACTGTCTTACCTTGTGCATTACTTTGGCCTAACCAGAAATTCAAGAAGTCTGGGACGAGACAAAAGCATTTTCAAACATGCTTAATGCTCTGAAATGCCCAATACAATTTCTAGGAGCTTAGTGTACTGTGAAAAGCTACTCCTTGTGCAGTCTGCTCAAAATAAAACCAAACTTTCTCAAAACAGAAGAACACTGCCATTGAGTTAAGTCTTTCTAGCAGCCTTGTGCACACAAGACAACAGAAAACATCAATTCCAAGTTCCTGCCACGTACAGTTTAGCTTTAGGTGATCCTGTGAGGAGCAGGAACTTGGACTTGATCCTTATGGGTCACTTGCAACCTGAGATATTCTATGATTTTACAAATTAGCTTACTCCACAGACGTATATCAAACTTAAAATTAACCAAAAAAATAATTCTATAGTCTTCCAGTTCTGTTCAGTGCCTTGTGGATATTATGACAGGAGAACAGAAGGAGCAGTTGAAGGAATAAACAAGAAATTGTCCGTGACACTCTTAGAAATTGGCTGCTGCACTTACCAGCATTTTTCCCTCCCCTACTCTAGATGGGGAAAAAATGAGATCCAAAAGATATGATACTAGAGAGGAAAAAAAAAAAATCATCACTCAGTGATGCATTTACTGCCTTTAAAATCTCAGGAAATATTTTCTTAAAGAGAAATTATGAAGAGCAGCTAGAGTAGTGGGGAGTCATAGTGCATGTCATGAATTCAACAGCACTTTATGGTCCACAGTGAAACACTAAGCTTGTAATTAAAAAAAAAAAATCTGTAGAAATCAAAAGGCTCAAACCTAGGTGGTGCAAAAAGGGAAGGAATTTCAGGTTTCCAAATACAACTTGCAAAACAGTAGCATCTCCCAGCTCCAAACCACTATCTTGTAATGGGGTGGATATGAAGAATAAGTTTGATCCATATCCACAATTCAAATGACTCCCAGAAAGAAAGCAATGTACCTGTCAGCACTATTTTCCCGATAGACAATTGATTTGTTAAAAGATGAAAATATCTGTGTAACCTAGTCTTGTGCAATGGGACAAAGAAAGGCCTTTCACTCACCTGATATGAAAATTTCCAGTTGTGAAAGCTGATCATGTCCAAATATTTTGCTGGTAACCAGTAAAGCAATCCATCAGTCTGTATGTGTGGCATATGAAGCACAGGAAAAGTGAATTTCACAGGCATTTTACAGTCAGTTATGTTTTAAACAACTAAAAATTAAATTGTATTTTGTCAATATACCTGAGAATTCATCCTAATTTGAAGCATTTTAATTCAATTAACCGGACTTGCAGAGTAAAATAGTAGCATGTTGCTGACAAAATTGACTAATGGGTCTTAAAATTTAATTAGGGTATATTAAATAAGTAGTCATCATCTGTGGCAAGCTTTATTACAGAAATTACATTGTTATTTCTTTGCTTGCTTATTTTCTACAAAAATACCAAATATGGCCTCTTTTTTCTCTTTTTTTTTTTTTTTTTGATAAATTCAGTTTTAAAACAAAGAAACAGTCAAAATTCACTGGGGCTTTGCCTGTTTCACTTTTTTTGTGTGTGCATGCATGGGTTTCTGTAACATTTACATTTTGGAAAATGCAAGCGAGCTGGCAAGGAAGATGACCAGCCTGGCTGATCAGAGAGCTTTGGCTTGAACTGAGGGGAAAAAAGAGAGCACATCACCTTTGAAAGAAGGGGCAAGCAACTGGGGAGTACTACAGGGCTGTTGTGAGGTTACACAGGGAGAAAACTGGAAGGGCTAAAGCCCAACTAGAACTTAGTCTTAAAACTACTGCTATAAAAGACAACATCAAATGCTTCTTACAAATATGTCAGCCATAAAAGGAGGGCCAAAGAGAATCTCCATCCTTTACTGGATGCAGAAGGAAACACTGTGACAAATATTGTGACCGGGGCCCAGTGAAAGAAGCCCACTTCTGGCAGGACTTGTGACCTTGGAAAATAGCCTGGTTGATTTTTCTCTTCAGCAGGCCAGTGGGCATTCAGTGGCAGGACAAGAGAGAATGGCTTTAAACTGAGAGTAGGTTTAGTTTGGATATTAGGAAGAAATTAATGCCTCTGAGGGTGCTTATGCACTGGCACAGCTCTGGCTGCCTCTGGATCCCTGCAGTGTCCAAGGCCAGGTTGGACAGGGCTTGGAGCAGCCTGGGACAGTGGAGGGTGTCCCTGCCATGGCAGGAAGTTGGAATGAGATGGACGTTAAGGTCCCTTCCAACCCAAATCTCTCTATGATTAATTACACCTTCTGGTGAAAGACAGAAATTATGTGCTCCTGAGAATCATGAATTGTTCACGAATGCACAGTCAAAAAAAAAAAATCAGAGACTGTACACACCAAGTTTCAGATATTATCTAATTCTGCCACATATTATAAAGGTGTATATTTCTTTTCCTTAAAAGAAATAACCAAACCAAAATATGCCAATTACTTATTATCCCACAACTACACCACAAACTCACATTACTGCAAATATCTTGCTACAGTGATTTTAATACATAAATCTAAACCAACCATTTCAGCTTTCCTACTCATACATCCATCTGGGTTCCTGAAGATCATCTTCACATCTCTCTAAATTTCTAAGGGAACCTTTTGTAGGAAAAAGCTATCCACAAACAAGAAAGATGTACAAGCACTTTCTCCTCACTGGTACACAAACTTTCCTCACTGGTACACAAACTTTCCTCCAAGATGTCTTCCCCCATTGCTAAAGACAAAAGTTCTCTTTCTGCCCATGTCAAAGACAGTAAGCAAACTTGACATATACCATCCATCACTATCACACAGCTAAGTAATTAAAAACACTGTTGGGGCAAATAGACCAAGGAAATGGATGAAGATCACATTAAGATCTCAAGGCTGGCATTTGCTAAATTCTGAAATCTTGGCCTTGCAAAAGCCAAGCTTGGTTCTGGGATATTCAGCAACTGTAATGAAATATAACCTGTCCTATAATTTCTGGTAAAATGTCCAAGAATCAGAGCTGCCCAGCAATAGTTGTTGGCTCATTGAAGACAGGCAGAAAACCAGACAGTCACAGAAAAAATCATAAGCTCAGTACAAGAAAACTTTCAAGCTTGTATATTTTATTAGATCTGATGAAAAAAAAGAGGTCTGATGTTGCAATGTAGCTTGCATAAAGTTATACAGTAGTTTTGTCTATGTTAATGACCCAAAAAATGCCAACTGCTTCTGCTCACCAGTTAGGAGGGCAGAAGTAAATGAAATTCCCTAATGTGGAAGTTACCAGCTCAGGAAAGGCAATCTGATCTACTAAAGCTGCAGAAGAACTCAACCTTTTTCTCATTGTTGTTCAGTGTAATTGAAGCTGTTCATGTCCAAGGATGTGTGACACAGGTCAGCTGGCAAATGTCTCCTGGCATTGAGCGGCATTGCCCATTCCTTGGCAGCTTCATGTTTCTTCTACTTTTTAGAAAAATAAAATGAACTGAGGGAAGTGGGGAAAGAGATGACAAAATGAAGGCTGAAGAGCTGAAAAGCCTGCTGACTGTATATGGAGATTGAATCATAACAATACAGATAAACTCCAACTGCACTGGCAAGAATTTATTATCTCCCTATGGAGCTCTGTGGTTCTTCATTCATTCGAGATGTTTCTGGATTCTCTCATATTTTAATTTGCATGTGTGAGAGAAAAAAAGAAAAGAAAAAAGAAATGGTATGCTAAACTTTTATAATACTTTCCAGCTCTCAAGCCCACATTTACAAAAGGCCAATATAACAAGAGATACCAATTGAGGGAGAGAGGATAATCCTAGTATTCATATGACCTTATTTGAAATCTTATGTAGGTTTGGTCTCAAACAAACATGTCTTGACCTCAGGCATACTCCAGCATTTTTTCCTCAGGATTTCACCCTTTGAAATGCTAACATAGGTTTAAGTTTACATGTCAATTACTAGCTTGAACTGAATGACATTTTTTTCTGTAACAAGTATTTGCCTGGTTTGCAAGTTAACATGTATAGAAATGTCATTTCCCACCATAAAAAACTCAAGTTATGAAATATAAAGCATATACTAAATTAAAAGTATATAAAAAGTCTTCTTCACCTTGCCTCAACTTACCTTCACTGCGCTATACAAAAACAAGCCAACAATAACTGCAAGCTTAGAAACACTAACAATATATATTTAAAGTAAGGATATGATCTCAAGATAGTTGGAGGACTGAAAACCACCAGACTGAATTTGTTCCTGGCGGTGAGTATATGCAGTTTCCCTTGATGTCACAGACAGACTACTTTGCACCAGCAGTGATTTTAAATGCGTAACTATGATGTGCGAAAATACTTTTGTTCAACAACAAGAAAGGCATCTGCATCAACAAAATTTATGCAGTTGCATGAATTTTTAATTCAGCTTGATTGCTGTTTGTGTTATTTTCTGTATTTAGCAAAGGTGCATCAAAGAAGATTTCTGTCAGTGTGCTTTACAGACAGAACTCAGCTTTCTTTTACACTGCTGAAACAGTGAGATCACATTCTGGCTTAACAAGACAGAGTACATGTAACACTGGCTCAGACTTGTGCTAGCCCAGTTCTCAACAACTTCTGTCCTCGCCTGACATCTCCATTATGAACAGTCAAGCTCAGCACAATGAACTGTGACCCAACAGTACATGGGCAGCACAAGTGACACAGTATCAGAATGCAGATACATCTTAGCATAGATCAATTCCTTGGCTGTTTTAAGTCAGGTACGCTGGTTCTAAAGTTTCTAACAGGTGCGCGTGAACAGAAATGAAGAAAGGAAAAGAACAGATAAAAAATTCCTTCTTTTGCAAAACATCACAGAGAATTAGCTTAAACGAAAATAGAAACCCTTTGAATGAAGGATGGAGTGTAACTCAGAGGACTTCTCTGAGTTCTCTTCTCTGCTTCCTCTGCTCCTGCACATCCCGCGTGCAGCCCCGGGTCTCACATTCAACTGCGCAATGAAAAGAACCCCATCCTGTCATCAGCCTTGTTTCTGAACAGCAGAAACCCTTAAAAGCAGTCTCTTACAACTCACTCCTTAGTGTCCAGGACAAAGGGCACTGTGGAAGAGAAAAGCTAAACAAACCCATCCCCACACAAAGGTGCTAAAGTGAAAAAACACCCTGTTCTAAATCTTTGCCAGGCATGGGAGAGGTAGAGAAATTTCTGCAAGAATTTGAGGGTAAATGGTTCTTAGCTAGTTATTTAGAAGACTAACTCATAATTTATATAATAATGTATTACTTTTTCTTGGTACTTTGTAGCATAGAAAAGGCCATATTTACAACAGGTATAACATCTATAATATATCTTAAAAATTGCCAGTGAATCCCTGAATAAGTTAGCAAGCAACATAACTGAGGCCTTGATATCACGTTAAAAGCAAATGCAAAATTGATTTTTTTTTCTCTATTTCAACAACTGTAAATACACTGTGTGTATTGTGTCTACCTGCCAGTTAAGTACTATAAATTTAAATCATTCTCATGGTAGGTAATAAAGAAGTTTGTGACTCAGATAAATATTACTTTTATATACACCTGTTTACTTAAATAAACCTGTTAACAGATATTTTCAGGATTAACTAAATGCAGAAAATCCATAAAGAAAAGCCTCCTAAAATGGACAAGTATATTGAATCATTTTTAAAGCTAGATTAATTAACAAGCACTATTATGCCTGAGCTCCATACCACTGATGGAGAAGCAAGCTAGGTCTTTCTCTCTCCCTGAAGGCAACAGGGTAATTTAATTTTCAAACAACAATGGAATTTATGAGCCAAAGTAACAATAACACTGCTTAGGCCTCTGTTCTAAGTCCCAAATTCTTACTGGTGTATCAGTGCCCACTTCCCACTCCTTTCAGTGGTTCACAGTTACATACATATTTACATAAAAATGGCCCCAAATACATCTGAAAGTATGTGTCCCCATAGAAATTCCAGATAAGGATTCATTGACTTTAAGGAGCGAAGTAACCCAGTAACAACAAGAAATCTCTCACACATTGAATACAAGAAAAAATAAGTTTTAGTCTTGTAATCTATCTCATAGTTGTTCAGCTGAGTCCAACACTGACTTCCCACTGAAGCCAATAAATTTGTATTACCTAGTCTGCCAAAGTTTTCTCCTCAAAAAGATCACTGCAATTAATTTCTCTCCACTAAAATGATACTTACATACCTACGTAAATCTTTTAACAATGGGATGCTGTAAAATGGCTTTACTTCTGTAGCATATTTACATAGTAGCTAAAAAGTAATTGCTTCAGTAGTTAGATGTTCTTGTTAACTCTTAAGCATTATGTAATACAAGCTAAACATTACCTTGATTTTCTTCAAGTTTCCCAATTGTTTCTATCTGCTCAACAAGGTCATTTGAGTTCCACTGGCTCATGCCTATTAGAATAGCATTTTTTCCTTCCACCATCTCTTCTGTAAGAGGAAAAAGAATAGAATAAATTACTGTGACAAACAAAAGAAAAAAGGGTGAAAACTAGTAATCAAGAGAGAAATAAACACTCATTAGAGCCCCTAATGGGAACATACAACAGGTTATGCAGAACTATCCAGGAAAGTTTCTTGCCTATTCATATGCTTTACAGCAATCCTATACTCTTCATAGATTATGTGCAGGAAAAACATGGAAAAGAGAGGACTGTCTGAATCTTTTCTCTCTTGAGCAGCCACTGTAAAACAAAGTTTATAATAATCACTTTGAGTGTTACACTGGTTGGTTGGTTTTGGGTTTTTTTAAAAAACTTTTTTATTTGAAGAACACTGAAAAGGCAGAGCAGAGGGAAGCGTGGACACACAGACCAGTTCAAGACCTCTTCCCTTTTATCAAAGCCACCTGTGCTACATAAAGCTTTACATTTTCATCTAGGGACATAATGGAATGGAACCAAGCCCACAGCACAGAGAAGCATCACTTTTATTGAGATCCCATCCAGGAAGTGGGGTAGGAAAAACTGAAAGCACAAAACACAACCTGTAGATAGATATTAACTCTTTTGTAAAAAACAAACCCAAAACCAAACAGGCCTAGAAGCTGTAGGAAAATATTTCCCTCCATTTAACAGCTACTTGGCAAGAAGGGCGCATTAATCCTTTCTGAATAAATTTACTCAAAGTACTTCAGCCTGGCTGGATACAACCCAGAATGGTTTTTGTACGTAGGGCAAGCACACAGAAGAAAGGTAAGTAAAAGAAGTAATAACAGTTCTTTACTTGTTAAAGCAGATTCAGAGAATGGGTGAAATTCTGTCCTCTCTTACTGCCTTTCATAGAGAGAATGGCTCCAATATGGAAGAAAAACCAGGATAATTTAGCCAGGACATCTCTAGCTAAAATAATAATTTTCAAATACCTACCTTACAGTAGGCCCCTAAAGGATTTAAAAATGTATGCTCTTTCATGTTCTCTCATACGTACCTGTCTCATTTAGAGAGATCTTGGTACTGGAGAAGGAGAAAGATGGATATGTATAAAGGACTCTATAAATCACTTCACAGTCACCACGGTATCTTATCTCTCCCTAAGTCATACCTTTTATAAAAAAACAATGATAAAGGTCATTTATCAGATAAGCTGGATCCAGCAAAGCCCCCTGAGACTTGATGTAATCTCAGCTGCTCCCTGAGGCAGAGAGAATCAACCACTTAGCACAGCATTTTGCTCAGGTTTTTGTCACTTTCTCTCAAAGGCTGATTTATCTGAAGCTCTGTAAGGAGGAAGGGAAGGAGCCATGGTGGTTTTGGTCTCTTCCCTCCCCCCCTCCAACAAGTGGTTTAAAAATCCATCAGAGTATGAGGGGCATTTTCAGTGATATTTTCTGCTTAGTCCTTACTACTGCTGTTCCTCCTGGCAACTTTATGAAGTAACAAGAAATGTCTTGCCCCCCTGAGCCTCACCCTCAGCACAACTGCACAAATATGGATGGAAAAGTGTTCAAATTAGCAGCAGCATAGAACAAACACAGCTCTCAAGACCTCCTTAGGGCCTAGTAGTGGTGAGTGGCTGGCTGACAGGTGTAACATTTTATGCACAGATAAAAATGGGAGAAAATGCTTCTCTACTGTAGATTTTGTTTTCCTGCTTTGTTCTTCTTGAGCAAAAGTCCAGCGTTGGCATTGGAAGACCAAGCAGCAGCACAGCCGATGGCCCTTAACACTGCCAGGTGTGTGCAGCAGGCACGAAGACCAGTGAAAAGAACTAAAAACAAACGAGAGATGCGCGCCTCCAGGGCTGTGTTATGGTAGATTTTTTTTTCAGCTTAAAGGCTGTGAGGCAGGCATGTGGGGAGATCTGTATGGGGTGTTTGCCTGTCTCTTGTGGAAGTCTGATAAAACAGCCAAATGGGAACGTGCAGGCTTCTCTGAGCAGCTTTTCAGATCTGAGAAAAAATGTTAGTCAACCATGGAATTCTGTATTCTGACAATTTTGCGTGACGTATCCAGCTGTAATTTTCATCTTCTGTGATCAGAGGTATGTTGCAGTTAAATTATAAGGTAGTTTCCTGCATCAAATATTTTACATGTTGACACTGTAAAATTCCTGCCTAACTTATGGCATGTCACATGGAAAGCAAGAAACAAAGGAAAACCAGGCAATATAAAACAGTAAAATATTACTTCTCCCTTTCTGTATGGATTTCAGTGAATTAAGTAGTTAGCCATGACAGATAAATCCACAGTCAAAACATGTACAGCTGCTTCATCTCAAACACAGGTGCTTGATTCTCTGTTCACAAGGCTGCCAGCCAGAAACTTCTTTGTTTGAGAAACTGAGATTTGACCCCAGCTGTTATTCAGAATACAAAAGCAGCTCACTAATGTTATGTTTTAATGGTGTCGACTGCTGTGCCCACTGTTTCCTACTTCAGCCTGTCCATGAAATACAAATTACACACAGGTAGATGTGGGATAGCTTCCAAATACTCCCATGAAGAAACCCCAGAGTACTCAACTCCAGCTGCACTGTGCAGAATACCAAACATTGATGAAGCACTCTGTATAAGTAACAGAAAATGGGTCAAGAATATAGGTAAGAAACATTCCAGAAAATTTTGTGCTGGAGACAGAAAAAGGGTATCAAGCTACCTCATTTTTAGGAGGTGAAAGCCACAGTCTCTGTCCTGGACAGGTTTCCCTCACTCCAGCACAGACAAACTCCTCTTGTTTCTTTGGTGCTAAATTTAATTTACTGATAATGCCAATTACTTCAGCCCACACATATGTTTTCCTCTACCAAAGACACAAGCTCCCTTATCACCAAGAGAGCTTCTGAGTGTAGAAACGCCTTCTGCCTCTTTTGCTAGTATTTATGCTCCTGTGTACGTTTATTTTCCTGACATTTAAAAACTTTATTTCTGAAAGGCTGGTCGGGAGAAAGCAGAGATGATACTAAATTAGGAGTACCTATGGACTGCCTCAAGGGTAGAGAGGCCTTGCAGAGAGATCTGAATCGACCACAGAGCTGGGCAATCACCAGCCATGTGAAATTTAACGTGCGCGAGCGCTGGATTGTGCACTCGTGATGGGGTAATCCCGGTTAGACCTACAAACTGTGGGAGAAAGGGCTGAAGAGAAGCTGTAGAGAAAGAGATCTGAGGGTTTACATTCATGGCAAATTTAATAGGAGTCAACAGTGCATCCTGGCAACTAAAAGGACCAACAGTGTCCTGGGGTGCATCAGGCACAGCACCCTGGCCAGCTGAAGGAAGGTGACTGCCCTGCTCTGGCTCTTCTCACATTGAATCCTGTGTCTAGTTTTGGGAGCCATAACACAAGAATGATCTAAAGCTATTAGAGAGCATCCAGAGCAGGACAACCAAGATACTGAATGGCCTCTGTTGTTATCATAGTGTAAAGCTTCCAAACCTTCTCAGTGATTTCTCGTGGGCAGCTCCTCGCAGCACTGACTCCTTCATCCACACAGCACAGCCAACAAGCTCCAGCACTAACTTAACTCTAACTTTTCCACCAGCCAACCCACTCTTGTATAATACCCATCCTAACTGGACCTAGCTGTGGCCTATTAAGGCAGGTCTGTTCCTAATTCTTGGTAATTAGTACAGCTGCAACTCCATAGGGGTGAGATTACCTTCATCACTACCTCTATTCTCCTACATTCCACCCCCCCACAGGCCTCAAGACCAAGATTTATGGGGAACAATTGAGGTCCCTTGGTTTGCTCAGGTTGGAGAAGACTGAGGGGAGACCTCATCGCAGTCTGCAACTTCCTCAAGGTGGGCCATGGAGAAGGAGTTGCTGGTATCTCTCTGGTGACCAGTGACAGGATATGAAGAAATGAAAATCTATCTAAACAAAACTTGATTTGAAGAGCATTTTTGCAAGCTATCTATCAAGTAATCTAAACTTGGAAATACTTGTGTCAACTCAGTATGGACTAGTCAATAGGGACTAACCCTAAATTCCAAGGGCATTTCTTGTTCTCAATCTACAATGCATGCCTCACCAGCTCCAAAAATGCAGGCATCAAACTGACCTTCAAAGCATTACTGAATAATGGATCTTGATGATTCAAAAGAATATTCCATCAAGCACAGTAAGTGATCATACTTCCAAAGATAGAATCTAGTCACACTTTTGAACTATTCACATCAAAGAAAACGATGCCATCCAGAATGTCTGAAACATCATCATTTTAGTTCTCTTTATGGAGAAAAAACCTGAAGTATGATTTGGTGCTCAAAGTTACAACTGCAGCTTCACAGAGAATCTAGAAACATTGCTGAAATCATCAAGACAGCTATTTTAAGCACATGATAGAACACTGCAAAGCACAAAGGCAGTGTGGAGGAAGATCAACATAGGGTATATCTCTTTTCTATTTCCAACTCTTCCATTCACTAAAGCTTAAGACTTAAATGCAGCTTAAACAATTTGGGTATCCTATTCTCATTGAATACCCAGTGGGAAAAGATCACCATCTCTCATTCTCTTCATGCTTAGATGTCTCCCATGCACATTTAATTTTGATCCACAGAAGCAATTTATCACTTATTATTATCTCTCACTAGAAGTCTGTTATTAGGGGATTAACAACTCAGTAACAGATGTTGTTCATTATCTTTACATAGCAGTGACTTTTTGTTTCAAGTAACCGCTATAAAAATGATAGCAACTGTCATTACAAGCATTTCAGACTACATAGACTACTTTTGACATTAAAATTTAAGTATTTAAGGAAAGCTCTTTCAGAAAAAGCAAGTGAAATGTGTCTGAAAAGCGAAAATTTTGGTTCCTGGAAACAGAACCAAAACCAGAGCCCCAGCCTCCCATAGGAGGTGGGAGACTTTGTATGCACATAACCTACAGATTCTTCTCCCAATTCAGAACAAAACTTGGCGTATTACAGACCATGTCAGGATTCAGGGCCTCACAGATGACGTAGGGAGTGCTGCAGTTACCTCAGCTGGTCAGAGCACAGTGCCATAGTCACAGGTTTCATCCCCATATGGGCTATCACTTAGGAGCTGGACTCAGTGATCCTTGTGAGTCCCTTCCAAGTCAGAATATCCTGTGATGAAATCCACAAGCATTCATATACTGCTCCTTGAACAAGCAGAGGTCCCAGCCCCTCAAGAGAAAGTTCCGATAGAGTGGAAAACCTCAGACACTGGTCTTAAAAGTTGGCCATCAGTAACATACACTCATGGCCCTCATCAGGAACTGTGAACAAACACATTCCCATTGTAACCTCATACACCATCTGAGCTGGGACTAGGGTCAGACCCCGTGAGGTCTGCACTGGTGGTGTCCTGCTGCTTCTGAGGCCAGAGTCAGCTCAGGGCAGCTCATTCATCCACCCCAACACCTCACCAAACTCCTGTAAATTTAGGTCCATTCACAAATCCTGGACAGAAGAACTGATGGAGCTTTTGTCTGATGAAGGCAATGTTGTCAGGTCACCCATGAAGGAGTTCAGTTAGTTGTTGCAAGACTGGGGGGGAAAAATGGGGAGGGGGGGACAAAAATGTGAACTCACCTCGCGCATCAAAGAATTCATCATCGGAGCTCTCTACAGAGTCTCTGAGAACACTCTGCATGTGCCGCTGAGCACCAAATCGGCCAGCTGGAAACACAAGGAGACTCACATCAGCACAAGGGAATGCTCACCTCTGCTCCAGAAAAGACCCTGACCCAACACATTAATGAACAGTTCGTGTAGGTGTCTCAGGAGGATGGTCATCGTGCACACTTTAATCTCAGCTGTCAGAGACAGAGCTCTCAGCATGGCAAAAAAATACTTCCACTTAACCAAAGTGATTAAAACAAGTTTGTGTTAAAGATAAGTCTGCATACAGCTAATGCAGTGACCTCAAAGGATAAACTCTTTCCTGTTGAATTTATCTGACTGTTCCATTCCAACACTCAAATTGCAAACTGAAATTTTGTTTCTAAGACACAAAGCAGCATTTCCCCAGGACATGACAGTAGTTCCCACTTAAATTCAATTTAACTCCTAAAATAAGTGCCATCTTATCTGGCTCACAGATTTGCAGACAAGCTACTCAATTCTCACTCACTGAACTGGTCTCATCAGAGAGCTCTGCTGTGCTGGGGCCTCAGGCTTTCGTTTGAGGCTTGCCATTGGAAGACAGGAAGGGAAAACCACATTAGAATAGGTACGGTAACAGATACAGTCATGACAGCTTAGATGGTCCTAACAGATTATCATACTCAAATTAATTTGTAGTTAGTAAACCAGACCTGTCTAAATATCTGAATTCTCCTTACATCTAAGCAACCCAACACTAGAAAGAAGTAGTGAAATATATTCCTTATATTAACAACAAAGTCTCCCCACGATCAGCAGACAAGCAGGGATCAAATCCACCATACCCCTAACAACACTATTGTAGAAAGGACACTCATTACCCACCAGAACAGTGTCCTTTGTTTTATTAATTTCTGCAAATGATGACATCAGACCTGATTCTAATATCCTGAGCCCCTGGCCACAAAAGCATTCTTCTTCTCTCAGTAGTAAAAGAGCAACTCAAACAGAGGATGCATCCTTCTGTATTATTCTGGAGAAAACATGCCACTAGGTCACAGCCTTTTGTTCTTCATTTACTCCACCTACAGCTGAATTAATCAGAAATATAAGTGAAGGGTGGTAAGAAGCAGCAGATTTTAGCTGGCCAGGATGTGAGTAAAAACAATAATCAATTAATAGCACTTTAATAGGGTTAAAAATTGGTTATTACGAAGTAAGTAAAAATAATAGTCAATTAATAGCATTTTAATATGGGGTTTTTTTATGGTTATTAAGGAGCTAGTATTCATTACAAGAGTAAAACATGTATTGGGAATGTGTCCAGTGATATCTGGCAGCTACTGGAGCCCCTCCATTCAGCTACGTATCTATCCTAAAATGCATCAGTACAGTCATCAAAATAGTGGTAGAAAGAACACTATTCTGAAATTCAAGTGAAAAAAACTCTGCATTGGATCAGTGCTTGGAAGAGCAGGCATTCCAAAATTCCAAAAGCACAAGGTGGGAGGCACCACAAAAAAAAACCAGAGTGATGAATGGAGGGTTGCACAGAAGGAGGAAGGGAGCAAGGGAGGGAGGGAGAGAGAGAGGAAGGAAGAATTAAAGGAGGGAGGAGGCTATAAAAATAAAAAATTGTAAAAACTTCAAAGGTACTCCAAAGCAAACAGCAATTCCCTGGAGAAGGACTGCCACTAGCCTGGCTGAAAATCAATAATAGTACTCACCCCACAAAAAAAGCCCATGGTTCCAGGGACCTTGGAGTTTGATGTAGAATGTGAAGGAAGGGGAGGGAAAAGTGTCACAAATATCCAGGCATAAATTCTGGCTAGGAGAAAAGATCTTGGGAGCATCAGTTTTATTATATTGCACTGGGAATGCTTCTAGATTTAGAAGTAGCTTAAACATAACCACAGTCAGCAGCACAAATATGCCTAAAGCTCACTGCAACAGCTCTCTACATCTAGATTGATTTGCTGGCTGGACTGCATTGCATTGCCCTAATACATTGGTCCTATTGAGTCTGCTTCCTTCCGTGCCAGCAGATTAGCATTAGGTGCCTTCAGAGGACTCTATTAACATTTCTTGATTTTATTAGACACTGGCATTGCCTGGACTCACTGATTTGATTTACACTGTCAACTGCTGCGTATCTTATTTTATAATTTTGCTTCAGAGAATGAAAAGACCAGCCCTACTTCAGAACACAGGTGAGCTCCTCAGTAATGACACTTTATGCTTCTGCAGCAGTGAGCCTACCCTCTATCAGATCAGTCAGCTGACTCTTAGCAGCCAGATTTCAGAAATCTTTGCACCCAGGGTAGCAACTTTCATTTCATTTCAGTCCTTCAGTATCACAATTTCTGATCAAAGAAGGGGAAAGCATGCAGAAATGCTTTGAACACTACATGACCAATCTGTGAGTCACAATAGTTGAACTGGAAGCACGTGCAGTCGTTCCCCACAAGCTGCCGGGGCAGCATAAAAAAGGACAGTAGGATAGGAGTAACATTTCCCAGAGGTGGAAGGAGAGCCCATAGAAATGCACAGCTGCTTTTCTTCTAGAAGAAGCAGAAGTAAAGTTTCCTATCTAACCCATTCTCTCTGCACAGAACTGCAAGTTGTGATAGTCACCTGTCACAGAGGGAGCTGGCAGGGGCTTGCTCTGAGAACAGAGCCACAGTTAGAGCTAGGGAGAAGACACAAGCAGAGCCATCTTTGCAGCACTATGAACAGAAGCTCAATGCTCTAATTAGGCTAACTGTAAGTAATTGCAATTAGGATTACAATCAGGGATTTTCCTTCTTTTTTTCTTCAACAAAGAACAGCTGGAATTTCACTGGTGCTTTGCTGCGTCGGTGACCTGGTGACTGATGGAGATGCTGCAATGCATGTTAGATATTGATTTCCTTACCCCTACTATGTATAAGTAAGGATCACAACTGAAATCTATATCCTGCATAACAGCTTCCATAAGGGGAAGAACCACAGATCACAATCAGCTGCAACCTCTTGTGATAAGTAGCAAAATAGCCAGGATCTTATTTGACTAAAAATTGCTACAGAAATAGTTCCATGTTCTATTATGCAACACTCACTCTTTGGTTGAAGGCAAGTCAGACTGCACCTCTGTGCATGTCGTCCTAATTCAGATGCAAGGCAAATTTAATCCCTGGTGTTTAGTGACTGTACATAATTCCAGCAAACAGCAGAAGAAACAGTTCCCACTCACATACCAGCAGCTTCTAATGCTGTCCATCCAGAGAAGGACCAACCCACTAAAATGATGCAATCTCTGATATGTTCCACAAATAGACCTAAGGAGAGGAACAGTCATGGAAAATGCCAATTCTACTTTCACCCACAAACACCAGCAGGGCTCATTCTACCATAGTTCCATAAGAAATCAACAGCAGTTGAAAAGTATATATAACAGAAGAATCAGCTCTAGCTTCCTCTGGTCAGGAGGCATAAACCCAAATTCTTTCCAAAGGTGTCTCTTTTTTTTACAAGCTGGCAATGATATGACAATTAAGCAGTGCATGAGCACACTTCATTACATGTGATATGAGGGTGATTCTAAAAGAGAGAAAAAAAAAAGGAAAAACACAAGAGGAATTAAAGTGACCCTACTGGTCTTTAGCCAACATTCTCAGGACTAAGGAAATGGAAACAGAAAAACAGGTAGGAAGTGAAGAAAGGCTGAAGAGGCTCTGAAAAAGTTTAAGCAAAGGTTTTCCTCTGAAAACTGAATAGCTAATGCTTTGATTCCCAACTTTAATCACTTTCCTATATCCTTTGGAAGGCCTGGTGTCCAAAACACACTCATCATGTAAGTCCCAAGCATCCTAAGACAGAACAGCTCACCACTGTCACTCAATAGTATGCACATGTTCTGCTACCAGTACCAAAAATGCTGTTTCAATATTACCTGTTAAGCAAAGATTGTATTTAAAATGCACACCAAGTCAGGAGAAACAGAAGGCATCTACTTTCCATTTCCATTCCAGTAAGTGGTGTCAATTCTGACAGCACAAAGCAACACCATACACTACAGGCCCCAGGTCCTTAGGTGGCATACACCTAGAAGTGAAACATGTAAGAGCACAAGAATATCTTCTGGAAAAAAGAAGGAACATTTTCCTATGGAAATGATGTCCTCTAAGCACACCTTACCAAGGCACAGGGATTAAATCTGCTACTGGATCTAACAAGCAGAAAAGTAATTTTCAAATGCCGCAGGAAGTAAGCCTAGCCCTGCTGTGAAACCACAGCCATGTTACCTTCCCTCACTGGTTCTGCCTTCTCCTCATTTTGAAATAGCTTTTAAAAATACTTACTGCAACTGAAAAAAACTCCCATTACTGGAGTCATCACATCATTGTTTACAGAAGCACTTCATGAACAGGACCAGCACATACCCTTTGGGAATGAATGAAAATTCAGGAATGATTATTTCATTCCTGAAACAGATTTGTGAGGGCAGAGTAGCAGCACAGCAGGTGCAGGCCAGAAGCCTCAGTTTAAGAGTCACTCCAGCATCTCCCTCTTCTCCTCACCAATGCAGGTACCACTGGCTACCTCGTCAGGCAAGCAGGACAGATGGAAAGCAAGCAGGATGACCCAAATGCCAGTCATACCAGCCCCTTGTGTACTGGCAGCATCACAGGCTGGTCCAGAGGCCATCCCAGCTCAGGTGTGCTCACACCAGACCTGCCACGAAAATGCATTCAAGCAGCTTGGGATAAGAGCAGCAGTTTTCATTGGATACAATTACAGCACTGGGCTTTACTGTAAAATGAATTCAATATTATTTACTTCACTGTCATATTATCACAGATTTCAAGCTTTGCAGCAGGCCCAGCCTTTTTCTACAACTTTTGCTTGGTAACATTTTCCAAATTCCTATCAAGCCCAGACATAAGCTCATGCAAGAAGACAGGCAATCATCAAGAAAGCACTCCTGAATACTATCACCACACCTAGGTAGAGATGAAACAGCACACACTGTTCTCATAGCTACTGGAAACTCAGTCCTTTACACAGTCAAATATTAAGGACTGAATTAATCTCAATTTAAAAAAAAAATAAAAAATAGACTCTATTACACAGATTAAAACATTTTCACCTGTCAAAACTTGTTTTAGAAGCATACAATTTTGAATTCAGGGGCAGTTATCCTAATAAAATTTAAAAGCACAAGCCATTTTTCCATTTGGATAGAGATGATGGGTAGGAGGAATGACCTTTGCTATTGCTACTGACTGTTGTTGCATAATAATACCTCCTTCTGTTTTGCTGGTTTCAGATGCTTTTTGCCTACCCTTTAAGTGATTTAACTGAGCTACCCACACAGTGTTACCTAGTGACTATGAAGTTAAGATTTACTGGAGGCCAAGTTCACCCACTAGTATTTCCTGGTTATGTTTTATTTCTTCTTTGGAAAACATAAAACTGAAGACGTACATTAGAAGTATGTGAATTTAACTACTGGAGGCACTCAGGAGCTCGTACAAGACAGAGGGGGATGCTGATCAGAGGAAGTCCTTGCCTGCACACTGACCACCAAAATAGATGGACCATATATGCCATCACTGATAGCAGGGCCACATAGAACTCATCCAAAATCACAGAATGAATCTGCATCAGCGACTGGAACTGAAATTAAATCAGTTGAAGCTGAAATGGAACACACTCAGTGGAAGGGGCTGAGTAGGGGCATGCAATGGGAAGCCTGCAAAACTGTAAGGCTAAAGGAAGAGAAGAAGAAAAATAACCGTGGGAGGTGAGAGGGAGGGCAGAGAGAACATAAAGTGCCAAAGGGGATGGGGAAGAAAAAAGTGGAAGATCATGTCAAGATGTAAAGCTCCCTTGTCAAAATACACAGCTGACAAAGCCAGACATATAAACAGAAAGAAGTCCACACAAATTGCAGGTTCTCTTGTCAAGAAGTGAAAGACCTAACTGATAGAGCAGTTCAGATGCCACTGTGGTCAGAAGTGGCCAACACAACCAGCTCCTCTCTCCCATCCCTCATTCAGCATCTTTCATCTCACAGCAAGAAATCCCTGGTTGTCTACTCTGTATATCCCTCCACTGGCCGTTCTGCAGCAGATGGCAAGGATGGGCACGTATTTGAATAGTGACTACAGGAAACAAATCAAGAAACTAAGCCATGCAGGCCTTAAAGCCCCTCTTTTAAGGTATCAGTGACATTTGCAGTCTTGCATTTTACAGGATTACTAGTGAGGTGGAGGAAGAGAGAAAAGAGGTTTAACATGACTGTTCAGACTTCAAATCCTAGATCAAACTTTCCTGTAAACATCGTACACCTCCCAGAGCTGTTTCTTGATGCTTCAGATGCCAGCTTCCCCACAGCCAAAATTTACTTCACCCTCCCTCTCAGCAGTGTCATCACCTCCTCCAAACTGACTCCCCAAAACCAGAGAAGATATGAATAGTCTCCAATCTTTTCCTGCAATGACTGTAGGTGGACTGCCTGCAACACATCTGAAAGTCTCTACTTTCATAGTGCAGAGATTCTGGCTTTCTGAGGAGGCTCTGGCATTTCTGAGTCACTGCACTCTGTTAAAAATGAAGTCAGAGCTGAAAAGCAGATACCTTACCACTCCCACAGGGACAGGCCAGGTGGAGATCTGCAATTGTCTCAATGTGGTTTTACAATCAACACTTGCAAAATGCCCAAGCAGGGTCTGGAGTTCACTAGATGAGATCTGGGTACTCAAACGAGTCAAGTGTGGACCAAATCTAAAAGCCCTTTACATGCACAACTGTCCTTCAACAGTGAACAAACAGCTCACTTCCACTTCAATTTTGGTCTTCCTTTCTATTTGAGGTAAGGCTACAGCACTGGCAGAGGCTGCAAGGTAGGATACATACAAGCAAAACAACTTTTTATATTTGCGCACATTGCAGTTCAAATTGATAAACTCAGTAAGCTCAATTTATAAAAGCAGCACATTTTCCCTATGCCTAGACCAGATAGTTTCTTCCAGACCTTCAGAATGGTCTGCTCTTACTTTTCTTTGCAATAAGTATTCACATCACAAAGCTTCTTTCAAAATACATACTTTGAAAGTGAAATCACATCCAAGACAAGTACTATGCTTTAAAATTCCTGTGCAAAATTGTATTTGAACACGCAAAGTATGTATGCAGGCTGCATTATTCATGTATCACAGAAAACAAAAGCAATGCTCTCTTGTTTTCCTATCAAACTTAAAAGAACTGCAAGCTAATTCCAAAGGAAAAAAACCACGAGACTTTTCGCCCATTTGATTACTTCTTCATCTTCCAAAGACAGAAAAGAAACCTTTATTTCAATTCTATATTTGCATCCTCTAAAATTATTAATGCTCTCATGTTCCTGAGTGTTACAGCTCTGGGCTGCCACCAATCCACGTTTTATTTCGGGGGAGTAAAGAAATAACAGTGCTGGAAAAAGACACTCTTTTGGGTTTAGCTTTAATACTGCCATGCTGCTGTAAAGCTGTGTCCAGAGCTGGCAGCAAACACCACAAGTGTCACATACTGACCATTCAGTCATAGCAGTCAGGCCTTCACCTGCAAAAGCAATGGGTTCCGTGCACAACCGGGCAGAAATCCGCTTCTGCATCAGCAATGCACTCTCACCTGTGCACCTGCCACCGGGCACCGGACACCAGGGTGCTGCTGCTGCTGCTGAGCATCCTCAAGCCCCGGTCTCAGCCCCAGCCAGCCTCCGACCTCCGCACTGCTCAGGCTCCAGAGGAAGCACGAGTTACGTGAATGGGCGAGGCGCAGCGCAGGCTTTCGTCAAATTCCACCCAACTGCACACCTGCATTGTTCCCTGCCCACGGCTGCTGCCTCTTGGTCTGTTCCTCCGGACCGGGCGGCAGCCACGGAACTCGCCGGGAGCCGGAGCAGCAGCGGCGGAGCGCGGGGAGGAGGCCGGGCAGCGGCCAAGGGCGCGGGCCCCTGCGA
>WBNO01019582.1:975833-994782 GCA_013400575.1 Peucedramus taeniatus | reverse complement strand
AAGGGCCTGGAGAGAGCGGCCCGAGGTGCGAGCAGCTCCCCGCCCCCGGCAGGGGCTCACCCCGCCGCGGCCGGCAGGGACCCTCCGCCTGGAGCTCGCCTCGCCCGCAGCCCTCACGACACGCCTCCTCCCGGGGAGGGGTCGCAGCTCCCTCGCCGTCCTGGCGCCCCTCGGAGCTACGACCACGCAAAGCGGGAGGGGGCTGAGACCCGCACCGTGCCCGGCTCCCGCCCGCAGCTTTCCGGGGGCCGGTGCTGTCCCTACCCCGGCCCGTGCTGCTGCTGCGGCACTGCCCCTGCCGAGCCGCTCCCGCGAGCGGCTGCTCTGGATTTTAACAGCAAAATTCCTCCGGGTGTTGCCAAGCCCCGTGTCAATGCAGTGGCTGAACTGCAAAGCTGCCTTTTAAGTCAGCCATAGGCAAGTGGTTTAGAGTCTGCTGAAAGCTGAATTAAGGAACTTGCAGGGTTCGTGCCTCTTCAAGAGCCTCACTAGCAGCATGTCTCTAAAAGTAGAGAAGCGAACTTCTTCAGAACCCCCAATAACCGGGAGAAATTAATCTTAAGGAACGTCTTAAGTCACAGCCCTTCTTTCTAGAAACGATGGGAGGATGCTGGCAGGGAGGGATCGTATGTTACCACAGTGTGTCAGAACACCACTAAATAAAGGACAGTGAATAAAAGTTTTGCCCCAAAAATTCTACAATTAAAGAACCAAGCAAACATAATGCAACCAAGTCCTAAAGCAACTTACAGGCTCTGTGCCAACACCAACTTGTGAGGTATAATTACAAAGGTATAATCAAATAATTACATTATTTGCTAGGGGTATTGCTTAGCAGTTCATTCAAGAGCCACAGAAAACACCCCTGAGAACATGGTAAGCTAAGTGGTTTTGCTTGAGCCTTAATGGAATAGCCAGAACACCCAGCAGCTGCCAGCTCCCAAGCCAGCTGCAGGTGAACTATGGCTCACCTTCCCCCAGCTGTGGGTGACAGGGCTGCTCCATGCTGTGGCTGACCCCGGAGCCACACTGCCTCTGCTGTTGGACACCAGTCCTCCTTAAAAGACTTGACAAGGATTGCTTTCCCGAAGGTGCTACAGTGTCACTAAGCCATCAAAGAAAGCAATCCTAGAGAAAGATCATGGATATATAGAATCATACAATACGCTGTGCTATTCCAAATGGATTCAGAGGGAAGTTAAATTAAAACTGTGTTCAGTGATAATAAACAAGTGTTGTTTATTAAAAAATAAAACATCTTCAAAGTACTTTCATACGCATACATACACAGAGACACTATTGCTTTAATATTTTTGACTTATAATTTTAGAAATCAGCTGTTTTAAATTACAGAAATCACATATCAGCAAAGTCCCACTTCAGCAGTAACATTTACATCATTATATTTGATGTAAATTTGAAGATGATTGAAATAGTAAACCAGGCTTCAATAGAAACTAAATTATTTTTAAAATATATGTTCTAATTGGAGGGAATAAAAATAATCTTAGAAGCTTGAAAATGAAAGTGTTACAAATTGTACAATATTGGAGAAAAAAATTGACAAAGGAAACAGACTGTCATATGTTCTTTGGGTTACCTCAAGGCTTGAATTTACATTTCCCTAATATACTACTTAAGTAATTATTAGTCACTGCTCTGACTCCAGACATAATCCAAACTAGTAGTACCTTGATTACCTGAAACAAGTTAATTTAATGTTGCAGAAATGCTGATTACTCATTTATTTTGTTGTTCTTGATTTCAATGGGATTCTTTAGAGAAAGGAACATGGGGTTGAATCACTCACTAAAGGCTGATAAAAATGTAACATTTTGGACTAGTTTAAGAAAAAGAAATTATTAAGATCTCTATCATGTGCTTCTATTGAAAGGTCTCCTTTTTCCTGTGTATTATGTACTAGAGGTACTCAGGAACTCCATTCTGAAGCCAACAGCAGGAGCCTAAGCAAGCCTGCAAGTACAGCCAGTGACAAGTGTTTGCATATTTCTGCTGTGCCATGAGAATCCTTCACTGGATTGCCACATCTCCAAAAGAACTCACTCCAGTGTAGCATGTGCTGAGGTGATTAGCCAATAAAAGGAAAAGTAAGGAAGTCCTTTCTGAAAAGGAAAACATTATTATAATAGCTTTGTAAAAAACCTAAAATGAATCTTTGATGGAGATCCAGTGCAGAAAATCTCACAGACTGTCAGGCTGAGGTCGATGGCTCAGGTGGGAAAGAATTCACTGCATCGGCTGCAAAAACTCAGACGTGAATACAGCTTCTGCATAGTCCTCACAAACATCCTGCAGCTCTGCTGCCACCTCACACAGGGCTTCTTCTGTCAGCTGCTCTGCAAGACTAAGGGAGAGGGAGGGCAAAAAAAGGAGAAGGTTCAGAAAGTCAGCTTTCAAATTCCAGTCTTTCACTTCCAACCCAAAAAGATAGTTCATATACCTCTCAGCAATCTGCCATGGATCGAAACTGCCCACCACCTCATGGGAAATAAGCTTTAAATGATGCTTGTATCTGCTGTTATAATCCAAGATGCTCTGGAGGACATTGCTTGGCACAGAGAGAGACACAGAATATGCTTTCTGTAGAGAACTCGGAGGCGAGAGCTGCAGAATGTCAATTCCAGTCTGTAGTTTCTCCTCTGCTTCTTTATTTTCATCAATATCACTGGAAATATAAAATAATCAAGACAAAACTAAATTTTTAAGTCTCTTTTTGAAGAGTCAATGTAATGAAAACACTATAATGAAGTCACATAGATCTGATGCACCACAGTTTAGTGTAGGGCCAAGTATTCCACTTACGTGCTGTCAAAAGGTTTCTCAAATAAAATGTCTGTTTCCAGATCTCCATGTCTGATTAATTTGGTTATCTGAACTGGATGAGGAGATGTAAGTTTTTTAGCTGTTGATGCCATTTCTAGAAGGAAGAAAATACTATTTTAAATTGGTTTTTTGAAAGAGAAAAACTACATCTACTGCAGGTTAAGTCCTCACAAAGACTTTTGTTTCTTTTAAGGGGAAGTCCTTCAGGTAAGTAAAGTATTCAAAATGAGAAAAAACATAAATACAGCTCAGTATATTAAAGCTGAGCATTTTAGAAATACTACCTTTAATAAAAATCATTTGTGCTGCCAGTGGGTACTTCTAGCAGAGAGACAGAAAATACCACTGTAAAAATAGCACAGACTATCAAGCTCAGTGGTAAATCTGAGACATGGAAAAAGACTCTATAAAGATTTGGGTTAAATCTTCACCAAACTGGGAGATTTTCCAACTTGTGTTAAATAATACAGTTTCAGTAAAGTTGTATGTGATCCAATGGAAAAATCAATGTAACTTCACTGTGCTACCCAATCAAACCATAGGATAAAGAAAAGGAATGCTGATAAAGTACTGATTTTAGAACTACATCTTAGAAACTGTCCTCTGAAAGAAGCACCTATGGTAAAAAATGTGTCCAAATGGTGCTATTTGATCACACATAATCCAATTACCTTGATTTCAAAACACCTGAATTTAAACCTACAGATTACAGGGAAACCAAGTTGTATTAAAAAAGACAATTACCCATATTGTCTTGCTGGGCCCAGACCTGGGAGTCACTGTAGACAATCTGGGTGACTCTCCTGCGGACAGCCTCCTGGTGCATCTGTGGCAGAACACACACATCAGGCACTCAACCATGTACCTGGCAGCTCAGCTCTACTGACCATCACTAACAGCAAAGCAAGACATGATCCTCCTTGGGCAAAGCAGGCTTATGTTGGCTGGTAACACAACACAGAAAAGGGGTGGGGTGTTGAAAACACAGACATTTATCTTGTTCAAAATGTCATTCTCAAATACAAAACTAATTGCCAGTCCCATGGGAACTGCTCCCATTTCAGACCAACAGCCCTTAGCCAAACAACTGAAGAGCCTTCAAGCTGCTCCTGCCTCACCAACAATGAATCCAAATGTGTACTCCAGTGCCTCAGGGACAAGGACACTGCAGCTTCACACTTCCAGCTGATGAACAGATCTCTAGGAGTAAATGGCACTAAACTGAGTAGTTCTAAGTCACAATAAATTTCAGGAACAGGAAGGTCAAAATGGCATTCAAACTAGAAACTATGAAAAAACAGTTTGAAGAAAACTTTTTAAGAAAGCAATATATGAGAAAGCTCAAGTCAAGTAAATGATAACTTTAAGAATATTTATATAGGAAGATGAATAAAAGGCACAGATAACCATATATTTGTCTGACTTCTCCATGTTGCCCTGTGAAATACTTTGGATTGCCAGAGCATATTTCCTCAAGATGATCATGCTACTAGAATACTGAGATTCTATAGCACACAAAAGGGAAAAATTCAAATTAATATTAAAATACTTTCCATTCTGCTAGACAATCAACATAATCACCATACCGATTCTCCCATTCACATACAAAGATTTAAGCCACAAAGTCTTCAGATGGGAGGCAAACTCATGTCTGCCAACTTTGCAGCAACAGATTAATCAAACACTCTGCTTCTGTTCTTACACTGTGTCTTCTTGAAGCTACAAACTCCATCCAGGTCTTTGATCTCAGACACTTGATCCAGTCACACCTTGCTTCATTTAAGAATGTAGACACTTACAGATACTAGAATTTATGGACAGTAAATAAGAAATTGACACTAATGAGACTAAGCCAGACAGAAAATCTTACTTCAATTTCTTCCATTCTTTGCAACATTGACTCCAGGCTATGAGTGTCAGCCACAGGCAGGGCCTCGGCCTGGAGTCTCTTATGCTGATCCATGCTCCACAGTTCCTGAGCAGTATCTTCCAAAAGATCATCCAATAGCTTTTCACTCAGAATATCTGCATTTGTTGCAACCTGCTACTTAAAAAAACAAATGCTACAGAAAACAGACATAAACCCAATACAAGAAAGAAAGAAAGAAAAAAAACCCAAAACCAAAACAAAAGTAACTTGCATTAAGTTGAAAATAAACTGTTTGTTGCCCCTTTATAAACGTTTGACAGCTGTCAAGGTGTCATTCACCCAGTGGCATGAGCTTGCCTGTACTACCTGTGTCCTGTCTAATGGAGGCTCTGACCACTCCTGTATCTCCTTCCCAGCTTTGTCTGCACACTGGGCTGGAGAAACAATTTGTGACCTGCACAAAGAAGAACAAATGACAATGCCATTCTGAAACTAGGTATGACAACAATAATTTAAAACACCGAACTACATAACTGTATTTTTACATTTACTCCCACTGTTGGGAGTGGGGAGAAGCTCATATCGGATCTGACACCTCTCATGAGACTTTCCAAAGAAAGTCATTACCTTAATTTCTGTATTTTTTCCATTTCTCCTCTGCAAAGATCAGTTAGAACCTTCACTCCTCTTGAATTTTTTGCTTCAAGTCTTGCTAGTCTTCAAAAATAGCAAAGTAGCATAGAGTTACAAAATGTACATTCTAACAACTGAAGAATGAAATAGTGTCATTTCCAGTGTTAGTTTGGAAGAGTTACAAGAAACTTCAGAGAGAAAATTAATAGACTTTAAAACCATATAAGTCAGAAAATTCTTTTGAGAACGAGGGATCTTGAATCATGTTTCTGCTGTTGGCAAACAAGAACTACATGCTTATCCACAACTACTGTCCAGAGAAACGAGCTCCTCATCTCACCACACACACTACCTCGTACAGATCCAGCACCTGCACCTCCTGCTTCAAATGCCACAAACACCAGCCCCAAACCAACCTAAATTTGGAGACCCCTGTCTAACAGTATGTTGAATAGAGTTTAGGGCAAACAAACCTGCACTTTATTATTGTCTGGGACAAATATGTGTATCTTGTCCTTCTGAAACAGGGAGCTAATATTTACCTTCTTAATGCAGTGCTGGGAATACCTACTCCTCCTCCTGTGTTTTGTCACTGCCTCACCTTGTACAGTTTGCCCTTGATTCCCAGGCAGAAACTCAGACAAAAGATTAAAGCTCTGGCTCTTCCCAGGCTTTAGGGAATGGGGCTGCTCTGGGCCAAGTGGGAAAGGAGAGGAACTGTGTGACAGCAAGCTGTGCTGTGCCACTGGGCTGACACCTGGCCAGCTCTATCCTAGTCACCAGCACAGATCCAGAAGCATTTCCACTGGGAAGCAAAGGTGGGTGCCAGGGGACTGCAAACATACCGAGGAGGAGGCTTTGAAGGCATGCAAGGCATTTTGTTCTCCTTAACAGGTCGTTTGTTCTCTTTTAGTTGGAAAGCTATAGTTGGCTCTTGAAATCGGGCATGCTTTCCTGGAGGGTGTGCCCGTCTTGATTTTAGAGATTTCAGTGTTCCCTTAAAATGAAAATGATCACATTAAAAACACCTATTCCAGTCGTTGAGTTTTTAAAGTATTTGGCATTCTGCTTCAGACATTATCTTGAAATCACGCCTGCTGGCTTTGCTGCAGTTGATGTATGTGAAGGACTTAGAAGTTCTTTAAAGGGAAGTATAGCTGTGCCTGAACAGTGCATATGCTTAATCCTGCAACTATTATTTTTGCAAACAGTTCCATCTTTTCCAGTGTTTCTCCTCACAGGGAAAAAACTAACTTTTGATTTTTCAGAATTAGACTATGTTAACTATTCATAAATCCAAATAGAAGGTTTCCAAGGTAACACTGTATTCAGCCACAAAACTATAATATTCCCACATTTATACCTGTTACAAGGGCACTCAGGCTCATCCCCTCTACAGGAATTATTGAAATGCTTAACCTTCCTGCCCAGGATCCTCACTTATCCACAGGCATAGGAAGCAGTAAAAGTTACATGAGCATACATCTATGTTACTGTGTCAGATTTGATCTTCCTAGTTAAAAGTGATACTCTAAAGAACGAATAAAAGAAAGATACAGTTGTTAGCAAAATATAGCCCTAGAAAGAATTGTTTTCTTTCCACTATGGAGCTTCTTTCTGGTTGCAAGGACTTAGAAGACACCAGAACTTGTATAGTGAAGTTTTATCATTTCTGTTATCAATTAAGTAAGCCTGAGTAACTTATATTCTCCTACTAACATTAGCACAACATTACTGCTGAGTGCATTTTTTGTGATAGAGGATGACCATAGGAGGAAGATACTTCAGCTTTAATTTCAAATTGAAATAAACCACCTTAATTTCAAACATGAAACTAGTTTCAGTGAGCATTTTCCTTACCAATTCTGTTGTTGTTTCTAGTTGTAGAGTGTATTTCCAAGGAACAGTAAACACTGTTTTTGAAAAACATTTGCTAAAATAGTCATAACCACTAGAAATAACAGGGAAGTGACATAGTTTATCTCCCTCTGTCTCCTAGCTCAGAATAGCAATACTGTGAGGAAGTGTGAAGCTTGACAGTGTCTTATACAACAAATCCCAGCACACAAGTAGAAGACAGCACAAATGATTTATCACTTCCATACCTGTGGTTTTGCAGGCAATAACACAACTTTCTTCTTCAAAGCACCACTTTCAAGGGCATACTCTTTTTTTACAGCTCTAGCTCTCACCAGTACATCTGTGCTTCCTTGCAAAGTGGCATTTCTCTCTGAAGTAGGTGGGCCACTTTCTTCTTGGTATTTATTGTGTAATATATCAGCACAACTGTTTGCCTGTTGAACTGCTGAAATATTTACAACATGTCAGTGTTTATCTATACTAAAAATAACATATGAGCTGTTAACTGTAAGTTGAAAGGGCTAAGAATTGTCTTTTTTTCTACATTTTATACCACTGTTATGCTAGGTATACCTAATCATGAACTTTTATGCTCTACCATAAATTTAAAAAATCAAAGACAAAGTGAAAAATTCTAGCCTTGTATTTCCTGACAAGTATTAAAGAAATTGTCTTTCTTACATTGTTTTGATGAACAGGAAGGTTTGGGGCTTGTGTGCATATATGTATTTATATGTACAGAGATGTTTAAAAATATACATATATATATATATATATATATATGTAAGCCATGGGAAAGCCTTTTGGGAGCAATTGCTATATGAGGTCTAGGCAGTGATAACAAAACATCCTCTTTAGGGCAGCAAGACACATGGGAACCATTAGATGTTTATATACTGTCTCCCTGGACTGCCAGAACTTGGCACATGGAATTCTTGCTACCTGGGAGCAGTAGGGAACACTTACTATTCTAGTACAAACCATCCTGAGGTATGAGAAAGTCACCACAAAGAAGAAAAATAGTTAATACAGTTTATATAATAATGTAAGAACTTACAGTGGCTTTCATGAGGTGCCAAAACACTTCAGGTATATTTATGTCACAACACCTTGAGAAAGAATAAAGCTTCTTTCCTTCCATATCCAAAGCAAAAGAACGATATAGAAAGCCAATTCCAAACTGTTGCATTGCAAGATAGTGGTGAAAACCCCCAAGTCTTCAGCTTAACCATCAGTTCATGTGTCTCTAGGTACAAAACTGTGACTGTTGTGCAAAAGATATTAATGGTAATGAACTGGCCAGGATAAAACAGTCACTGCTCCCAGGAGAGAAATTGTACCAACCAAGAGAATTCTGAGCCAAAGCCACAGAATAACTTTTCAGTATAAACAGTTAAACAACCACACCCTGGATTTTGTTAGACTGATTTACTAACATCTCACTAACTTCTGACCAACAATACCATACTAAAAATATTGAACTGCAGATGGCAAGTTAAGTGATAAAAATGTATTTAGTTATTCAAAATACAAACCAGTCAAAAGACTCCCAGCACATGGAGGTTTTTTAGACTCTTGTCCATGCTGTCCCTTTAAGGTGGGAGGTTTGTTTTCTCCTTTTGGAGAAAGAAAGTGCTTTCTGTCTGGAAATGTCTCAGTGATCCTTGGAGATTTGGCCTGAGAAGCTGAAATGCATTTCTTCACTGTTCTTGGTGTTTGCTTGTTTTCCAGCAGTGAATTCAGATCCTGCACCAAATATTTAGAGTTTTAATTACTCTCTCAGTAAATCTGATTTGATGAAAAGCAAATTCAAGACATTCTAAGCAGTTGGAGCTTTTTTTGGTCTGGTTTGGTTTTGTTTTTTTTTTCAGATGATAACTTTCAGGTTTTTTCAGAATGATAGCTTGCTCATGTAGAAGCTTTTTCACATTATTAACTTAAATCTTGCTGAAAAGATTTACATTTTTGTATTTACAACTGACTCCAGCAGACCATTTGCTTACAGAGTGCTCAAAAAGAATTGAACACAAGGGCTACAGACCAACAGAAACTTTGCAGTCACATGACCATGGTAACACAGATACTTCTTCTAAGGCTATGTCCAAACTTAAACAACTACCTCCTTTTCCAATCCCAGGCAGTTAGCACTCTTACTGTTCTCAAAAGCAGGTCATAACAGTAAAATTAAAAACATAGCTCTTACAGTCTTAACAGTATTTTAAGGAAAGTATGTTATGGCTCTGGTATTGTTTTTTTAATTTATGCAGCAGGCAACATGAATTAGAACTTTGCTATGATACCAATGACATGTCATCAGATATCACTAAAAAAGATATTTGAAGGGCACAGAGCCAAGTAACTCTTGTACCCACAACTTTATCTTCTGCCTGGACAACTCTGCACCCAACACTGTATGAGATGCTCAGGTACTCACCACTGATGCTGATGACCAAAGCATGCATCCAGAGTAATAAACACTTAATGCACACCTATGCTTAAAATGAATTCTCTCTGTCCTGAAAAGGACTAATGAATTAGAAATGATGCTTTGTTATGACTATCACTAGCAGTCCTCATTCTACCAGGACAGCCAAGAAAGCTAGGAACAGCATCAACAAGACCAGCAGTAGGTAGCTTCTGTGTTTAGTATGCACGTCTCTTTTAGACCACCATTACTTAGGAGCATTAGAAGAACATTTTTACATTAGAAAATATGGCCTTTAAAACATAAAAACAAACTCAGTAATATATTCTGCCATTTCATTAACACAATATCATATTTCACTACCTCTATCCTGCCTTAGCAAAAACAAATGTTTTTTCCTACCTCAACTTGCAGCAAAATATCTATGATAGCTTCAGAAATGGAAGAATCCCCTTCTAGTTTGGCAGAGCAGAGAGACAGTTGACGAATGAGACTGCCTAGTTCCTTGTAATGGGCAGGAATCTGCTCATCTGTTTGATCTGTGAACTGATTGGCAAATGCCTGCAAGGTTCGTACAGCTCCTCTGTGTGCTGCTGCCAACCTGGATACAGCTTGAGACTGGAAAAATGAAAAATAAATAAATGCTTTAATAACTATAGTTTCTATGGATACTTATACTACTGGAAAAATTGTTGCCGAAATTTCATGCAGAAACACTCAGGCTTGGAATAATTTTAATTGATATTAAGGCATTTGTGAGACAAAACTAAACAGGCACTGAAGTAATTTACTCAAGATTCCTCACAAGAGTACTCCTATCAATGTGCTGGCTTCAGGTAAAACAGCCTGGGTATAACAGGTTGTGATGTTTCTACTACCTGTGCCAACACAGAACTGTAGCCATCTACAGTTGGCTGGAGTCTAATGTGCAACAACTGCACAAACAAGAATATTCTCAATCCTCCTTGTTTTGTTACAGAAGAAAATGCAGGTGATCAAAAAAGCACAAAAGAACAACAGGGCAACATTGACTAGACTGTAGGCATGATCTCGGCCATCCCCCTGAAAGCTGCTGGGCAGAGAAAATCAGAAAGAAGGCTGGTAAGACTGAGTGTCATCAACCAGAAGTTTAAAGAAAGCAGTCAAGAGTAGAACATATTGTTAATTTCTTGCAAAAAGAAATTGGAATGAAGAAGGAATTAGAAGCCACATAAATGCAGAAGACCAACGACCTTCCTCTCACTTACTGCAGATGAGACCTGAGGAGAAGCAGCAAAGGCAGTGTCAGGCCAAATGAGCCATACTTCTCAGAGAATGAGATGAAATGTGTAAGATAGAAAGGAAATCTGCTTTCTGGAGAGGGCTCAGCTGCACCCTAGATAATCAAACTCAATTATCCAGAAAACTCTGTCAATAAGTCACAGTCTGAAGGATAATCACATCTCACCTTTTTAGTATGTTTGATTGTATGAGGACTCAGTTTCTCTAAGTCGTCCTGAATTTCTTTTACCTGTTTATCAAGAAAGGAGACAGAGAGGAGCAAGTCAGTCAGAATTAGTTCCATGTCTATAAAAAAACAATAGATCTTCACTGTAGCATCTGAGATTTTCCAACAGTGACGCTCACCTCTCTGTCCAGCCATGAGGGAAATCAGTCACACCATCCAGATCTAAACTAGAACACCAAGGAACTTCAGAGATAACCCAATTGACTTTCTCTTGTTTCAGTTAGTTTCTGACAAATTTATCACAACAAACCAAGCTCCTCTGCATGCCAGTTTAAAGTCATGGTTCCCACCTGTTGCTGGAGCACGTAGAGCATCCGAGCTGACCGTGCAGCTTGCTGCTGCCTCCTAGTGCAAAGCCGCTGCTCATTTTCAGGATCTAGGAGTTCTCTATCTCTCCCTAAAAAGCACAGAATATAAAGTTTTATATCTTAATTTAACCACTGAAAATGCCAATTAAGCCGTGACAACAGACATAATTTAGTAATAAGCCTTTTCCATGCAGAACCAAACCACATATCTGTGGGGGTTCCTTTAACAGTAATGTAAGTTAGTTATTGTAAATTTTACATCCTGTTTCTATTTAGAATTTGACTAAACAATCTAATACAATATAGCTCACCAGTTATTTAAAAAATCATGTGGCCCCTTAATTATTATGACAAAGTTGCAGATAAAACACTCAAAATTAGGAATGGTTAAACCTCCTGCTAGTTATTACAAAAGAACTAACTGGTTAAGCTGGCTAGCTATTCTTTTATCTACTTTTCAAAAAAATAGATGGTTCTCAAAAGTCCAGACATAAATACGAATTCTAATCCAACCCAAAAAATGGGGGGCGGGAAAAGTCAACAAACTAGTGTACATTTATATAACATAATTACTGTTCAGTCTTACACCTTTTTTAATAATATCTTCAATTTTCTGGACATAGCTCCTCAATTCTTTTTGCAGACGCTGCACTTCCTGCATATTTTGACGTTCTTTTTTATTTAAATTTGGCTTGCGGCCTGGTCCTGTGTCACGGGTGGGAGGAGAGCCTACAACAGGTGGCACTGGCTTCCCTTCCTTAACTAGGCAGAGACAAACGTTGGTGTCAGAGCTGGCAGACTCCCCTTGGGAAGGCTGGACGAGCCTCTGCTGACATCTCAAGTGACTCTGAGACTTCAGGGTATTTTTATTTTCTCGACTTGCGAATACTTCCGTCTTTTGCTGTGATTTCTGGGTCCGCAGTGGTGTGCTGACATCTCCAAATACCTGCTGTTTGACTTGTTCTTCGAGACGTCTTTCTTTGATGTCCCTTTTTGCCAGCTGAACAGCCAGTTTCAGTCTCTCTTCAGATACCACTGAGAACATCCCAGGGCTCCTCAGGCTGAGGTCCTCACCTCCAACGAGATTTCTCTGATCACTGGATGCCTTCAATTTTTCTATTATAATTGGACGGGGGGGGGAGAATCTGAGAGCCAGGTTCTCTGGAACTGCAGGAACATTTCTATTAAACTGGAGCTGTTCAAAGTGTAAAAAAACCCTGATGTTATACAGAATGCTATACATAGGTGATGCAATTCTGTCAGGATGGCACTGGTTTGGATTTATGATGAAGGCAGTGCTAACAGCACACCAATGTTTTCATTCTTGTTAAGCAATGCTCACAGAGGTCAAGGCCTTTTCTGCTCCTCACCTGCTCACCACTGAGTAACTTGGGAGTGGGCAAAAAGCTAGAGAGGAAACAACTGGATGGCTGACCCCACCTGACAAAAGGGATGTTCCACACCCTGTGGCACCATGCTCAGCAGTAAAAGCTGCAAGGAAGGAGAAAGGGGAGACTGGTGACAGCCTTTGTCTTCCTTACTCACTGTTATATGTGCTGAACTCATGGAAATGGCTGAATTCCTGCCTGCTGATGGGATGTAGAGAACAAATTCCTTATTTTGCTTTGTTTGTGCACACAAACAGGAAAGCATTTGCTTTCCCTGTTAACCTGCCTTTATCACAACCCATAACTTTTCCTACTTTTCGCCTTCCAATTCTCTTCCCCATCCCAGCTGGGAGAGGGTGAGCAAGTGGCAGCATGCTCAGCTGTCCACTGGGATTGAACCACAACAGGCAATCAAGAATAATTACACATACAGTTTGTGATCTCTACCCTTACTAAAGGACAGTGTCAAGATCATGTGTAACAGCACGAGGAAAGCTAGTATGACACTCCCTGCTGGGCTGTCTCACGAACTGGGCCAGAATAATCTTTTTGTTGCAATCACAAAAAAAAAAAAAAAAATAAAAAAAAAAAAAAAAAAAAAAAAAAAAAAAAAAAAAAAACAAAAAACCAATTCAGCATCGCTACAGACGGCAAAGGGTACCTGTGTTTGCCAAGCTTTAGCTCCATTCCTGTATCGCTGGGTGCTAAATGCAAACGCAGCATCAGACACCGCTGTCCTGCTTGGCACCATCTCACTGGCTCGGGAGCAAATCACGCTATTATCCCTTGCTTGTGACCGCAGCTGTGAATGCGAGAACCATAAACGGTTATTTCAGACCCGCAAAAGCCATCCCGGGTCTGATGTGAGTAACAAAGGGAGAACAAGCCTGAGGAGATTGGGGCAGCCTCTCTGCAACCGCCCAGGGGCCGCGGCTGCTCCCGCCCCTGGCCCTCACGGCGGCACCGGCGGGCCCCGGCCGCGAGGGAGAGNTTCGTGCGGACGGCGCAGAGCTGCCACGGCCGGCCCATCTTCGCGCTCTTTTGCGGCGATAAGGACGCCGAGGGCAGGAGCTGGTGTCCCGACTGCGTGACGGGTGAGGCCCGTGGGGGGAGCGCCCTGCCTGTGGCATGGGCCGTGTCGGTGCCGAGGATGCCGGAGGGGCCCCGGAGCCTTTCCGGTAAATGGCGGTCCCGGGCTCCAGGCGCAGTTTCCCCGGTGAACTGAGCGGGCTGTGGCCCGCGGCTGGCGCGCCGCCTGTTCGCTGCCCTGACGGAGCGGCTCGGGCCGCTGGCGGAGGCGGTACCCGGCCCGCAGACACAGCCCCGAGCCCTGCGGCCGGCTCCCCTGGGCTGCAGTGCCCTCCGACGGTGTCGAGCGGCAGCGTTTCCTTCTCGGAAATCACCGCCCTGAACTGCCCGGGCTCTACGTGCCCGAGCAGGTGCGAAGGTGCGTTACGGAACCGTCACCCTGCAGAAGCTCGCTGTGCTGGGATTCCTCACCCAGCACAGGACAGAACCAGTATTTCCCTTCGTGTGACAGAAGAAATTGGCCTCTACTCCAACACAAGTCCAGTCAGCGTTCAAGCATGTAATAAACTCTGAAAAACTTGTGGATAGCCAGGTGAAACAAAATACAGATCTCTAACTAAGGCAGACGAAACATTAATTAGCAGCCTTGCTGGGCCAAGTAAATCCATGTGATTCTGTAGCACAAGTATTAAGTACTAACAGATTTTAAAAATTATTTTCTAGCTGAGCCAATTGTGAGGAAGGAACTTCATAACCTGCCTGATAAGTCAGTTTTCATCTACTGTCTAGTAGGAGATAGAGCCTAGTAAGTACCTTTGAATGCTGACAAATGGGATGACTGTTCTTTTGGTGGACTGGTGGTTAACCTGTTGAAAAAACTGACTGAGCTGTCCTTTTCTGTAAAGGGTAAATAATTTTCTGAGGTCTTCACCATCTCTGACATAACCTATCTGCATGCTTGTTTTGAGAAGGGCATTGGGAAGGTGTGAGGCAAAGGCCTTTGAATAATTTTAAAGCTATTTTAACTTCAAAATGCCCCTCCAGAAGTTGTGCTTAACACCCTCTTTCTGAACAGCTGGAAGGATCCCAACAATGAATTCAGGAGGAATCTGAAACTAACAGGAGTGCCTACACTACTTAAATATGGAACAGTAAGTGATTTGTTGTACGTTCTGAATCTACAGGCATTGGGGACCATGGGGACCTGGCAGGAATTTAGGGCTGTAAATGAATTAGTCACTTGTATTCTCTGAGAACCCTCTCTTGTTGAAGGAGACCAGAGCATTCTGAACAGCTCTCCTGCTCCCTGTTCCTCAAGAGAGATCCATTCTGCTTATTGTGTAATGTCTATAATGAACATGCAGTAAAAGGAATATGTGCACTTGGCTCATAGTGCATGAGGGGTTGAGAAACTTCTTAGCTACACATTGTTAATGTTCCTGATTTGCAGCTCCTCTGCAAAAATCCAAATGCTGAACTACGGGAGTGAAACAAGTTATGAGCACTGCAGCTCAAGTTTTAACTTGTACCTGTTAGTTAAATTAGCAGTTACTTTCTTAAAAATGCCTCTTCAAGGCCAGTAAACCCTCAGGAATGTTTCAGTTGTTGTTACCTTTCTTGTTCCACCCCCACACCTCCCTCCCCAGGACAACAGTTGCTGGATGTTGCTAATGTTAGTCTGTACAAAGGGCTCTCAGCTAGAAGGGGATTTTTAATGATGCACTTTTCTTTCAGCCTCAGAAGCTGGTTGAAGAAGAATGCTTTAAAGCAGAGCTTGTGCGAATGTTGTTTACTGAAGACTAAAGCCCTCATTAGTCAATCATTGATGAAGATGGTAATCTCAATTACTGCAGTGTCCTTTCAAGGAATCACATTAAAGTTAAAACTTCAATGATTAATTACTTCAGACTAGTCAAGATAAATGTCCTGAAATTCTGGGTCCAAACCTTACACTAAAATCTTACCAGAAAAAACTGTATCTTTCCTTTCATGACCAAATAAACTTGCATTTGTGAACAACCTCTTTTCAAAGGAGCTGAGCTCATATTAGAAACTCAGATTAGCCTGCACTTATGAAGTGTAACTGCAAAGTTACACTTACAGTGAGTAAGGAGAAAGTGGAGAAACAGAAAAACCTCCTTCCTAAGCCTGACCACATAATTACTGAAACTGTCAAGATAAATTTTCAATGCCAAAGACGTTTAATGGCTTCTCTGTTCAGTCCAAGTGTGATAATGTGATGGCTGACAGCTGTGGTGTCACTGATCACATGTTAATGGTTAATAGTTGGGAGCACCTGCTTCTACAAGGACAGGAAATACAACATGAATGCATCAGAAATACAGTCTAAAAATATGAAAATTTAAACCCTAGCAGCTGCCAAGAGCTATGTTCTTACAATAAAAAACTATACAGGAGTAAATGGCAAGTGCTTCTCCAATACTCCAAGCAATGGCACGTTTCCCCAGACACCCTGTTCTTGTTACATGGAGTGTAAAGAAACTCCAAGCAGCCACTGCTGCACAGGCAGAGGCCAAGATTCAAGGAAGCTGAGTTTCATAGAACAGAGACAGCTACAGCTTGTTTCCCTCTCTGTCCTGCAGAGTTTATCAGCACCTATCTCTGCTCCACTCTCCAGACCTCACCCTGTAGACTCCTGATTTCTATCTGTACAACGTGCTGTAAGGAGAACAAACTTCCTTCAATAATGACTGCCAGGGAAAGAGAAGAGACAAGTAATAGCTCAGCTTGGTTTCAAGGAAAAACTGCACAGTTTTGACTTTGTCTATCATCACTTCACCTTTGCTTGTCCCAGAGCTGTAAGCAGCAGGGAGTTCTCAGTGACACTTTAAGACACATCATTATTCTCCAGGGAAAAGGCTTCCTAGGAACAGCCTTTTGAGCTACACTTCTTTGTAGATAGTTAGTAAGCAGCAAATCTAGATTTTGTTTTCAAAATCAAGAGGAATCAATAACAAGTAGCAAAGCTCTTACAAAATTGTCCATGCTATAAAATAAATTGCAGGCGTTTATTAGTCTTTAAAAGAGCGGATGAAACAGAAACAACCCCAGTCACTTGATAAATTCAAATAAAAGAGACACACGCCCAGAGCCTAACTTGCACAAGGTTCATTTATCTCCTGTAAATACTTCGCTAACACAAAGTACACCTTATCATCACTACTCCGTGTGCTTTTCATTTCACAGAGGTGTTGTTTTGCTGCTGCTGCTCAGCCAGTGCCTGCTGGAGGCGCATCCTTTTCCGGGAGTAGTGCTGCCAGTGCAGGATCTGTTGCTCATCAATAAATTTGGCACACTGAGCATTGACCAGTTCTTTGCGGAAATGTTCATACTGCAGCAGCTCTAGCATATGCAGGCATTGAGGATACCTGGGTTAAAAATAAACACGCTTCAGTACAGGTTTTTACAAGGGACACCAAATGGAGAGTCTCCAGTCCCTCTGTGCGTCGTTATTTTAGTTCTGACTGCTGTGTGCTTAACCCAAGTGTGAAACCATTTCAGCACACACACTGTGACTGGGTATCTGCAGCATCAGGCCAGGAAACAAGGAATCCAATCCCAGTAATAAATGCACATTCCTGCTTACTTAAGAGTAGCTTCCCCAGTGGCTTGGTTTGACAGACCAAATCCATCCATCCATCCGTCCAACAGGCTTTACAATGCTTGTTTCCAGAGCCCACTTAAAGATGACCAAAACCATTTTCCCAAAAACAGAAGGAATTTGCACACTTGCAAAAACACAAAATCACCCTTTGCATCAATAATGCAAAATTTATCTTAAAATGCACTTACTGCTTTTTTACCCTAATGTTCAATAGTTTGATTTTAAACCCACTGAAAGTGCAGATTAAGGCCTTAAAGGAAGATTCTATGCAAAACTCATAAAACTTTTATAATTTTGCCCATAGCTGCTACATGTGGACTACTGGAAACAGGAGAATCTACATTGCATATAACCATACTCTTACATAATCTATGTTGCAGGAAGACAAAAGTAACGTTACAGGCAGAAATGAAATCCTGACATGCTGCTGTACAGTGTGTAAAATGAGGTCAATGCCAAACCATTTAAATGCAGAAACTTAAGGGAATTTAGCACTTACTTCAGGTATTTTGCATATTCAGGTTCTTTCCAATAAAGTAAATATTTAAGATAATTTACAAAAGCTTTATCTTTGAAGTAGCCTCTTTGTGCAAGAACTGAAATAAAATGACAAATAAGGAATTGACAGTTACAGATGGGTGTAAAATAGCAGACTTGAAAAAAATCACTAAGTCAAAACTTTCTCATTACAATCAAATTTCAATAATTTATACTTGGCAAATTAAAAAAACACAGGACAAAATAAGATTTTTATGTCAACAAAAGAATAGATTGGTCTCATCTCCCTTACAGTTTGTATCTTTCATTGAATGGAACAGCTTTTTGAAACAAGAAAATTTTGACTGTAGCATCAAAATTAGCATAGTTATGTATAGTACCTGAAATATTCACATTAGTAAAATTCTGTTTTCAGATAAAAGAATGCTGTTAACTTGACATTAGTTATTAATAACAGACTGGAACTTGTTGTTTTCTGCCTCCACCAAATAAATGCTTTCTTTTTTTTTTTTTTACATTCCAACCAACAAAAGACTTTGCATTAAAAAAAAAAAATCCATCTGTTAAATTATTTACAGACTACTTTTATGCTGTGAAAAACCCTTTTCTTTGTTTAGCCGTCTCTCCATATTTAACATCACCAGTAACAATAAGCATCATGAAACTATATTAACTCGTCCGGGTCCTGATATTTACTTTAAGTACTCACAGTTGAGGTAATTTGGATTTGCCAGACATTGAACAAACTCCAGCTCCAACTGGAATCGAAGTCGATTTCCTGTATCATCTGTTTCAAGAAAAAAACCGTAAGAACTGGATGCACACAGCAGACTGAGAGCAGCGGCAGCGGGTGTGTCGGCGGGACCGAAGCGGGCTGTGTGCGCAGCGAACCGCTCCGAGCGCGGCCCAGCCCGGCCGGGGCACGCCCGGGAGAGGCCTCGGGGGCCGCGGGCTCGGCGGGG
>WBNO01019582.1:769736-974644 GCA_013400575.1 Peucedramus taeniatus | reverse complement strand
TTGGCGGGTCGGATCGGATCGGGTCGGATCGGATCGGGTCGTGTCGGGCCGGGCCGGGCCAGTCTCTCGGGCGCAGTGTCGTTTCTGCGCTGGAGGCGGCTCTTGGAGACGCCCTTCGTTCCCGTTCCCGCTGCCGGCCGTGTGCCCACACTCCCTCGCTCTGGGCCCCAGACACGGTCACGGCGCCCCTTGAACACTGCGGGTCTTTTCAAGGGCTGGGTTTCCCTTCCCTCACGGGTGTCTGGCGCGGCCCCTGTCCCGTTTCCCCGTCCCGCCTGAGAACGCTCGGCTGTCGGGAGCTCGGCACGGCTGCCAGCGTTCCCTCATCCCGCGGGCCAGGCAGCGGCTCCTGCTGGGGAACGGCTCTCGGAAAGAGCATTCAGAGATCCCGATACCCTAATAACCCCAGACGGAATGTTTCTGTACAAATTGTACTGAATATGCACTGCAAAATTCCTTCCTTCTCACGGTGCTCTGCTGCAGCAGGCCCCAAGGAACTCGGAAATCATTAAAGTACAAAGCGATGCGTTTTTGAAGGAGCAGCATTCAGTTTTACACCATCGCCTTGTCCTGACAGAGTCACTCGGCGCCTCCTGCCCTGCGGCTTTCACCAGCCCGGGGGAAAGAGCCCAGCCCAGGAGATTTCTGTCAGCCCTGCACTTAATCCTTCATTAATTAAATCACTGTTGTCTCACAGTAAAAAAATGGCTAAGCACATGCTCCATGAGTGAACAGCAGCAGCTGAAGCAATCTCTACAGACTTACCTTAAACACTTTTAATGTCCTATTTTGTTGTTTAATTATTTTCAGTTTTCATTTGTTGTAGTAGTTTTGGCATCCAACATAGCAATTTTCTATAATACTACATTTTCCTATGCAGTATGAATTTTTCCTTGGGAATTGGATTACAAAAACCATATAAAAAGGATCCGTGCATAGTTTTTTCTTAATAAAAAAAGGTCACTTTCTTAGGCAACATTTTTGTGGTTGTGGAATTACTATATCAAAACATAACAAGTCCCTCCCCAGTAAACACAGATTTTGAGCTAAAAGAAGAAATCAAATAGATCCCACGTGTCTGCATTGCTATTCTAGAACAGGATTTCTCTCCCAAGAGTGACTTCAGAGGAGAGAATCCTAAAAAAGGATTGGTCACAAAGATAAATTACTATGTAGGTTTGCCCAAGTTAAGTCAAACATCTCAATTCTTGTCCATCAAAATTAGGAACAAAATTGAAAATCAGGATTTTAGTATACTGAGAACATTCTCTAGTAAAAGTTTGGGGTGGTTTTTTTTTTGTTTGTTTGTTCATTTTTAAATGTCAGGTGAGCCAAACTTGCAGGACATGTGTTAATATAAATGTAAGCCAGAAATTTGTCTTATTGTCATAGAACCAGGATGACATTGCTGCCTCAGTTTCTTCTTTCACAGAGACTAGACTGCTATCATTGCTGTTGCCTGCCCAGAAATGTGATGGTTTAGGACAGTAAGTTTATCTTAATTCATTAGAACTGGCATAGAGACACAGCTCTTACATGGAGCCACTTCTGGGACCTGGGCTTCTGGAAGCCACCAAGGTTTTATGAGACACAAGAGAAAATAAAGCCTTGTCTGGCATGCTGTTGAGTCTTGAAGGTAAACACTGAGGAAGTGAAATGCTGCAAAAGATTCCTCTGTGACACCACAGTGCAGTGCATTTACACCAGAGAGCAAAAAAGGCCCAGCAATTTCATCACTGAAAACTGATCAAGTGAGAGGAAACAGGGAAGTGTTTTACACCAGTGCATGACACCCAGGACATCCCCTCGTGTTCACCCCCATTTACCCACTGCTTTGGGACAGAATGCAAACTGATGCTAACATGGACATCTGACAGGATTTTACCCACAGAATGCAAGCCAGCTCCTGTAGACTGGAGAGCATCCTGCTCCAAATGTGGTTAAATAACAGAGAGCAGAGTATGCATTATGTTATATATATAACAAGCCAGCACAAAGTCTGCAATTTTTTTACTCCAATGCTATAATTGTAATTCAATAGAAACAAAATCATAGTTTTCAGTGACTAAAACAATTGTCAGAACATATTTAATTAAAGGCTTAACTCTTCACTAAGTTCTCTTTTTTGAGGTCAAGAAACTGGCAGGTAATGTGCAGTTCAGAAGGCAGCCAACAATAGTCATGGTGGAACCACTTCATCTGCAGATGCCAAATACCATTCCAGCAAGCTGCAAATTGGATGGAATTGTGTAAGAAGACTGGTTTGTTGAAGGCACTGGCACATGTACTTCTGTGACTGTGGTACTCCTCCAGCTTCAAACAAACACTGGAATTCAAAGATAAATTCAAGATTAAACGTCATGTGTCAGAAAGTATTTTATGTTTTTCATTAATAAGTTGGTTAAAAATATGTGAGAGCTTCTATTAGGACACCTGGACAGCAGGTGAATTTGAAGTCAGCCATTTGCCAGGAGCAATATACATTCCTATGTTTCTGATTTCTGACTGTATAGCCAAGGCAAAATATTGAAATAAAATAGAAACTTCCTCCAGAATAATCTCTCCTTAATTGAAAGGCTGTGTTAACTTTGTTTCTGGTGGAAATTTGATCTTCAGCTGGCTTTCTAAAATATTTGCTAAGACCCAACCCAAGTTATTGTTCTCAAAGAATAGCTCACAAAGGAAACGACAATAAATTAGATTTAGTATCTGGAACATTCAGTTCTTTCAAGAAAATGGTTTGTCTATAAAAAATGTTTTACGAACATTGTAATGAGGCTCACACTCCGGCCTGGAACAGCTTATGAAAACTCATTGAAGTGCCATGTGCCAAATAAGACTGGGAAATAATTTTGTGGGGGTAAATAAAGCACTGAAGTAAAATGGGTAAGGATAGCATCTTTTCTCTGACAGAAGAAACAGTCTCTTTCTTATGGCCAGAATCTACAGTAAATGTAAATCTACATTTACACCATAATAAATGGGCAACTATTGACTAAGTGCTCTAGAAAAACCTAAACGGGCAAAAATAGCTTCAGTACAGTCAGCTCTATTTTTAAATAACTACCAAATGTTGTATTAGGCAGTTCCCAGTCATCTCAGGGCAGCATGGCATGCCTACCTTTACTCTGTGCTCCCAAAGGTGAGGGCTGTACTTCCCTCAGCATTTCTGTGCCAAGCAGAGGCAGTGTGCAGGGCATGGCAAGCCCTCCCTGTGCCACAGACCCTTCACTCAGGGGCCAGCAAAGACACACAAAGGGGAAGGTCTGATCTGACATTGAAGAGCTGCCACTGGGATGGTTCTGGGCAGAGGAGAATCAGCACCCTGCCACTAAACCATGCAGACAAATGCTGAGCCTAATAAGTCTTGCAGCAGACTGGTGGCCTTATGGCACAAGGCACAGAAGAGCTGAAAACCTCTCAGTGGCACAGAGATTGATCAGACTTGTCTAAAGTCACACATTTATTCCCCCACACTGGAAAACATTGTGAAAACTCTGTCACTTGATCCAAGGGCTCAGGATTCATTACCACCCACTTGTTCACATATTTAGCACAGACACTTAGGGAAAAAAAAAAGCTGTAAAAATGTATATTATATATCACTACTAAAAAGGAAGAGGTGGTATTGCTGCATTTTGGCTAGGACTGATTCAGTGATCTATTTCCTTTTCTGGGCTGATTTTCACCAACTGTTCAGTTCCAACTTTGTCAGCAAATGCTGGGTTTGGCTACAACCAGGTTATTGCTATTTCAAGTGGCAACACACCTGAGCTGGAGAACAAAGGCTGAATAAGCTAAAGACTGAGTTCAAGTGAGATCAGAACTCAGCTGGAATGCACTGCTCGCTGCTCTGAACTCAGTGGATGACACCAACAAATCCAAACCACTCTTCAAACCACTGAAAGGTTTTTCTTCTCTGTTTCACCAATCTAGATGTTCAACACATGGGCAGGAAATACCTTTGTTCTCCCTTTGTATGTTTTCTTGTAGTTTGGTAATTCATGGACTCATTCACAGTTGTGAGACTATTCCTAAGCACTAGTACACTGTGGGAACAAGTTTGCACACTGGTACATGACCAAGCAGAAGCCCCGTGCAACGGCAGCCCAGATCACAATGCTGCAGTTTTGGGACACTCAATATTTGCAGAAACAGCATTAGCAACTGGATATTTTGGTAAATTGGTATTTTGAGAGAAGAAAGGAAAAGCCAAGAATCCATAGAGAGTGGACAGAAAATAAGAAAGCATTAATTTAGTTCCTTAGAGGTGGCACTGCCAGCTGTGCTGCCAGCTGGCCAGCTGACAGACTCACTGACCACAAGGAATCACACTCTGCCCTTCTATGGCAAAATGGGAACTGTTTGCTCACTCAGGGTGGCTGAATAACCCGCCCTGACAAAGCCACACTGAGGCTCCTCCCATGTTTTTTGTGGGTGCTGGAGGTGTGTGTTTTAAAGTGGGAGGCAAACAGATTCTTTTATGCCACTACCTTAGGACCATCACAACTTCTTAATCTAAAACAATATTCTTTTGATGAGCAACAAAGCAAATGCCATGTCTGGTAGGTTTCTATTACGATTTTTGTCCTGCAGCTGAAGGGGCTGTAAACCAGATCTAGTCAAAAAGCAATTGTCCTTGTATTGTCCACTGCAGTAACATGTATTTACTCAGGGCACTGGAAGAGGACACCATGCATGCTTGCTGCTGAAGAAAAGCCCATTTGTGCCTGTTATATTGGAAAGTTTGTACAACATTAATTCCTAAAAACTGGTTGTGTTTCTTAGATTCTTATAATCCTTTACTCTGAAATGAATGAGACAGTTCGTAGGGTATGCCACCTGATTTGGTCCCACCTGAACACCTTCGGAGATGCAAACTTGGGTTATCACTTAGCTGATGAAAGAAGAGAAAGCCCTGATATTCAGGTCTGAAGACACTTCAAAGTGGTGTCCAAATCTCTGCTTTGCATTATTCACTACAGCATGTACCTTCCTGGATCTTACTGGGGCAACACTGTGCTACAGTGGAAGCTAATGCAGAAACAAGTGCTCCACTATGTTACACAGGAGGGGAGACAGTTCTAGAAAGTTTTTATTTGCCAGGCTCTAATTATGCAACCCACCCATTTAAATTAAATATGAATCAATCACAGGATGTCATAAAAGTGTCTCAAAAAGAAACTGCTATTAACAGTACAGAGTGGGGACGCATCCAATACTTCACAGTCACAATAAACTCAACACTCTGTATTACCCCACATGCACACTTCCCTGGCCCAGCACTCCTAATTCTTGACCTTGATTTGGAGGTACAACGGATCACTTGAACATATTTATGATCCTGACACAGAGGTTGTATAATTGCAAACACTTTGGAGTTTGCACAAGCACAACTGGAGTAAGATTGGGTTAGATCAAACCTGAACTGATGTGTGACTGCTGGAAGGCAGCAAACACCCAACACTGGATCTGAAGTGGTGACGAGACTTTATACAGGACTTTAGGCAATACGGAGCACTAAGGGTACCTTCCTTGTTCAACACACGAATTCTTCACAGCTCACTGTTTCCTTGTGCTGTTTGCCCAAGCTGGGTATGTGTCCAGGTGAAACATAGGTCTTCCCCATGTGTTGATGGCCAGTGAGACACAGCAGACTCCAATGATGTTCATCACTATTCCAGCTTTAACCTGTGAGGAAAAAAATCCAAACCAACAACATTAACCAAACACCAGCACAGCAAGTCCAAACCAGCAAGACCCAAACACCAGCACAGCAAACTGCAGCAAGACCTGCTTGTACATACACAAGACAGATGGTCAAATAAATCACAGAAATAGGCATTGTATCCACTGCCTTCTGCTCTTGCTTAGGTGGAGATACCAGGGAACACACTGTGCAAAGTCTTCGAGCACTTTGCTATGTATATAACCAGTTTAGGAGCTTTAAGGCATGTGTAACAAGTTGTTCTTATTAGTCAGAGAATAGTTTATGTCCTCTTCAAGTACCCAGTCAGAAAACCAGTAATGTTTGTGTGTTCCACCCAGAACCTGCCCTGTGTGGTCTGGCAGAAAATCAGAGGACCAGAGCCAAGGGCTACTGATTGCAACCTTCTGCTTTCAGCTCCAGTGGAGACAAGGCTTTAGACACTCGCCAAAGCCCCAGAACACTGCAGAGCATGCCTGGACTTTAACCCTTCAGGTTTCAGAGACTTATGACTTGTCAGTTTTTCATTTCACTTGGGCCAGTCTGTATGTCTGCCAAAGCCAGTGAGAGAAGTACTGTTACTTCAGAGATGCAAATTTTTATCACAATATTAACACTGCAGAAGAGAGGGGCATAGAGTGGCAGTTACAGCCCATAAGAGCTTCCTGGTACTTTAGAAATACTCTGCAAAGAATATTACACTCTCACTATATTTCAGGAAGAAAGCAATGGAGAATTTCAGATAAGACAGAAGGCAATTATCTTACCATATCCAAAACATGGATGTGGCCGTAAGAAAACACTATTGCATTTGGTGGTGTTGCAACAGGTAGCATGAAGGCAAATGAAGCACTGAGAGTACCAGGCAGCATAACATACAAAGGGTGGATCTTGATAGATTCAGCCTGCAACGAAATGGAGAGAATATCACTCTGGGGGTGTTTGAAAAGAAAAGCATAAAGGATCAGTCTACCCCAGACCAATGAGATACAAAGGCTTATTTTGTTTCCTTGTATTACATCACCAAAATAATTCACAAACATTTTATTCTGAAATCCACATGTGCTTAAAGATAACTTGCTTCCTGTCCAATGTACTTAAAAACAAGGCTTGATTCTTTCATGTTGTTTCTTTTGCTCTACGGTATAATTTAGATTTCTGGTCAAATATATCCAACAATCTTTTCTTTGACCTCGGACCACCCTTCTTCCAGGAATGGGAATTATAATTACTAGGCACGTGGAGTGACACTCTTAGACTTTACATAAACTCTGTGGGACTCAAAACTTAAGTGCCAATTTAAGTCACTAATAGCCCAGTACCTTGATTGAGGTAATTTTGCTTTGATGAAATAGTCTAGAATAAAGTGCTTGTCCTTTTCTAATTAAAGAACAAACGAAACTATTTTTCTCTTTATGCCACAGTTTCACTTCTGCTCAGAAAAGGCAGCAAAACTTATTAGGTTTTCCTCCCTAAATTTGAAAATTGTTCTGGGTTCCTATGAGAAATTACACATTTCTAATAATCAGGCCTACCACTCTGAGTATTTTAGCACAAAATGTGAAGATGAGTAATTCAAAGGCATCATCAGAAAGTGCTGGATTTTGTTTGGGTTTGGGTTTTGTGCATGTGTGTTTTTCCAGTCCTAAGCTGATGGTTCAAAATGACCAGAAGTAACTGATGTTTGCTGATCTGTATGGAAAAAGTGACTGTCACTTCACTTTCTCCAGGGCCAAGGCACACACCTTACAGAAGGCATGATCTGGCTTCCTTTTAAGTCCACTGGAGCAACATCCAAGACAATAATTATAATATTGCTTTGCCACCCAGTTTAACTCTGATCCTCCAGCTGACAGGGTAGCAGGACAGAAGCAACCTTACCATGGATGAAAAGACAGGCAGGAAGAGAGTAGCTGTGGCCACGTTACTGGTGCATTCAGTGAAGACAGCTATAAGAAGGGAGGTTACTGTTGCAATGGCCCATGGTGGGATAGATCCCAGTGGAGTCATCTGAAGACCCATCCAAGCTGAGAGCCCAGAGTTCTGCAAGAAAAAAAGTGGGTTTCAGTGAGGTTTAGAACCCCTGATTCACAAACAGGGAAGCCACGTTATGGGCAACATTCCAAATAATGCTGTCAAATAATGCTAAAGGAGTCCTGAATTATACAAACGCCATCCAGGAAAGTACAATTATCTGTCATAAAAACTAAAAGGAATTCCTTGCCAACTAGACATAACACTGAATCCCACTTTCCTGATTCTTCCAGAAACCAAATACTTGCTCACACACAGGTTACAAAATTATGCTTTTCTTGCTAAACAAGAAATTTTTTATGAGGCCATTGCAAATACTTAATGTAGGGCCCAGAAGCTTCTTGGCATATTTTTCCAAGGTTTCTGAAGGTTATGATTCTGTATGGATGCTCTATTGTAGGAAAACAGTCAGTAGTTAATACAAACAGGTTACAAAATCTCTGACTTGATTATTTTTAATGCTCTGCAGCTTTAATAATCTATGTGTGATCTCTGTAGATGAATGTCAGGCCCAGAGCTTTAACTTGCCCCATGGTTTAAACCTAATTAGGCACAAAACTTAGATGCAAACATGACTTTCCCCAAAGTATGGCACTACTGATAGCTAACGCTTCCTTTGGTTTAGATGCATCTTAGCAGTGATGAAGGAAACAATACGGTTCACCTCAAGATTCCTTCCTGTTTTGGGAATTTAGCTGCCTTTTCTGTGAATTTATGAACAAAGCATCAGCCCAGGATTTTCTTTCTGACCACTTCAGCAGTGCTTTAAATCTGAAGATATATAACCTTCAAACAAGCCTCAAATGGTTCTTAAAATCTGACAAGTGTTATCTATACTTCTACTTTTCTAAGCCAGGGCTGGGATTGAGATGATTACAGAAATAAAAAAGGATGCTTTTCTGGACTGTCCAGACAGCAAAGATCCCACCCTACTCAGCAGTATCCAAGAGGTAAGATAAATTAAAAAAACTTGGTCAGAGAACAAAAATTCCTGGAGAAGACTCACAAGCATTCACCTCTCCTTGGTTTTTGCTAAATTAGATTTCCCTTCAGATCTGAACTTTGCTACTGGGTTTGGCTTTGGGTGCATGCCCAGTAATAGAGGACTAGATAACAAACCAGGGAAGTCCGCCTTTGAGTCAGAGAAAAACAGATGTCAGGACATACTGCGCTTGCATCAGCCAAAGCAAAACCTCCTCCCAGCAGCAGCACGATGCTCCAGGGCATCTTCCTTTGAACCACATTCCAGTCTAGCAGCGGGGCTGACAAAAATGGCTTTTTTTTATCTGAAGTGAGAAATGAGAAGCAGAACATGTTTTAAGAGAGCAAAGACACTTTGTCTTCTGTTAAGATACTGGTGGGCAGATGCACAGTACTGAGAAATCTGCACAGGGTGAGGGTAACATACACGAACATGGACTGTGCCCCAGCCCTGCCCAGCAAAGGAGGTAGGTGAGATGCTCTAAACAACTGCATGCAAATCCAGTGCATGTTTCTGCCTTGTTAGCTGAGTGGGTTAGATGTTTCACAGTACTACAGTCCCTCTTTTAAATACCTTCTTCAGTCTGTTCAGGGTCAGACGTGCTTGGATTCCAGGGTATGCATTTGGGCTTTTGAGCAGGAAGGACAAACATTAACAGGGCAATAAACACAGCAGGAACAGAATCAGTGATATACCTAATGAAGAAAAGAGAATACAGGTTAGAAAATGGACACCTTTCTCCTAGAAAAGGACTGCCTTCCAACATTCTAGTCACTGATCTTTGCTGCCCCATTTGGGGCTTGAGCAAAATGGGTCATTAGCTCATGTCTGAGATCTCTCAGACCTGCCATAATTTAAACACAATAATAAAAGAAACAAGCTACAATACACATTAATAAATAGAGTCCTGGATGACAACTCATCCCTCCTGGAGCAGGGTTCCTTCTCAGTGCTGAAGCCAATATTCAAGTTGTATCTCAAAGAGAGACATCTAAAGAAATGGCCTGAACGATAGTCCCAGCATGTATTTTATGTTGCTAACATGCCATGCACAAACACTATGTAAAGAAGCCATTCAAAGCACAAAATCAAGTCTCCAGTGAGTTCCAAGGTATTGGTTAAAGGTGATATTACCAAATATTCAAATGTCACTGCAACTGGTTGGAGCTCATACAAACAAAATACCAAAGTGTATGTCAGTGTGACTGAGACCAGCATTACAGAATTTTCTCTTCTTTTAGGAAGTTCAGCTTGCTCCATGTCTCAGTCTCCAGCCTCTTCACTGCAGTACAAACAGTCAAATCATAGATGATTCGTAGTGTCATGTACAAGCCATTGGATCAAGCCCAGCAAACATGTGAGGTCAGGTAAAGTAGGAATTAATGACTCCACATTCAAAATGGAATATATCAGCAAGGGAATCTGATTAATAACCAAGAGGGTAAAAGATGGGGAAAAACCCCTAAAAACTTACTTTTCTGCTCCTGGGAAGAGCCTGGAGGACCAGCCTTTTACAAAGCCTGGGTTTCTGGTAAACCACAAGAGCACCAGCAATACAAACAAGAAGAGGACATTAATTTCAGCATAAGACATAGGACCTAACTTCTTCACTTCTGCCTTCAGCACGCCATACGCAGCTTTTTCTTTGGCAGTTTTCTCCGTCCTAAAGCCCCAGCTTTTTTTAAAGCTTTGAAAAAATGGAGAAAAAATACTGTAAGTATGAACATATTAGAGGGATCTAACATCCTTATCACTCTGAAGCTGCCCCTCTTGGGGACAGATACAGACCACAGCAGAGGCCATAAATAAAGAAATTACAACAGTGCCATATTATTTTGTGGGGACACAGAAGTTCTCACAGAAGAATGTGGTCTGTGAAAGGATGGCAATTTGGAGTAACCTGGGATGAAAAAGTCAGGTTTGAATCAATGGCTGTAAACCAGCTATGCCAGCTCTCCTAGGGCTGATATTCACAGGCGAGAGATTGAAAAATAAAAAGCCAATTCTGTCTGAAGATTAAGAATGTATAAGGCTTTTGCCTTAATGTACCTCCCATGAACACAAAAGGTTTCCAGACCTCAAAATTTCTGTGAAATGGACCTGCTCTTTGCTACAAAATTAATAATTTGTCAGTGCATTTGTTTTAGCCAGATGTCTCAGTAAGCTGATTTGCACTAACTTACTGAGGGGTTTACACAATATCATTTAGATAAATACTCACTTGAGTCCCATGAAGGAGAACTGTAACCAGAACCAAGCTAGCACCAACATCAGGATCATGTTTGGGAATGCAAATCCAAACCAGGAAGCAAAATTCACAATATCATTATTGTCAGGGTATAACCTGTAAAGAAATTACTTTCTGTATGAATGTCAAAAACATTTAGTAATCTAGTCTCCCTTTAGTATGTGCTAGTGACAATTATGCATGTAAATCTAGGACAACCATTACAAGCAATCAAAGGTAACATCCACAGCCTAATTTAAGTCACAGGAGAGGACAGCCTGATTTCACAGCAGAACTTAAATGATTGTCAGTTTTCCCTCTGTTTTACTTTGCTGCATATAGGAGCTTATGTTGATGCTTTAGGTCTCAGTCAGACAAGTGTGGCTGAAAGATCTCCCACACATTCCAGACACCTTTCACTTCTAACACGCCTGTTCATTTATCCCAAGACAGGATATTTTTTTCTTCCTCCCAATTCATTCTAGTAAGAGAGCAAGAAATGTCTTCCCTGAAATGAATACCTGTACTTCTGCTTCCTTCAACAGATGAAAAAGTTGCTAGTTGGCTTGAAAGAATGAAGACAGTGTTTTAAGAAAGGCAATTTTTGTTATTCTGTGTGGCTGCCAATAATGATCGGAGGAAAAATATCAATAGCAAACTTCCAGCAGGGTGTTAAAACCAACAGATAATGTAGTGGCTAAGGCTGAAGTACTTGCAACACAAGGAAGCAATGTTGGAAAAATTTCCACTGCAGATTGGGTTCCATGTAGATCAGTTCCCAAACTCAGTTTAGAAATGACAGAACAACACAACTGCAGAGTTTCCACAGCCACAGCATGGAGGAACAGTGTTACAGGAGGGGCCAAGTTCCTTCCAGCTCTCTTCAATGTGCTTATGAGTAGAGTTAATCTACATTCTTCTGGTGCTCTCTACTGCAGTTCCTCTTCTGATGTGCTGTATTTCAGTTGAAAAAGAGGACACAGAAGAACCAATATCTCATAATCAAACATTTGCATGTCGATTGCCAACGAGTATTTCCAATTTTCTCAGAAATTAATTCCATCACATAGCTTCCTTTTAAAAGATGCTGAAGCAAAAAAAATGAGGCTCAACACTTCATACACATTTCTCAGTCTCAGTTTCTCAACTTACTGCTTGAAGTTCACGACTGAAATTGTCATCTAAGATCAGTCGATTGGTCACACAAACAGTATGACAGTGTAACTAAAAGAAGCAGCAAAAATTACTTACTGATTCATCTGGCCTTTCAGTACCACATTTGGTCCTGTTCCAGTAAGTGTTGCAGTTCCTCCAATGCTGGCAGCATAGCATACACAAAGTGTCATTCCCTTGCATATACGCTTCCTCGTTTTCTTTTCCTCAGGAGATCTGGGGTCATCAGTGACTTGTTCATTGATTACACCTAGACAGAAAGAAAATTATTTGCCTCAGGTAAAGCTGGAAAGGCAGAGAGTTCAGGATAGGGTCTGTAGGCTTAGTGCTTCCAGTTTGTATGTGTCATTTATTTTAATTTAAAAAAACCCAGATATCTCCCTAAATACTTCAGACTAATGTTCATGAGGAGCAGAAGAAAGAGGCTGACAGACTGGGTTTACATGATCCAAGGATGCTGTTGCCCACATCAGTGCCACAACTCCTCATCAGTAATGTCTTGTTTCACAGAGAGGCTTACCACCAGCCAAATATTGTAGTCACTGGAACCATTCCAATTCCACAGTGAGAACCCAACCAGCTTTAACAGATGTGAATATAGGCAGGAAAAAAAACCCACTGAAACCCAAATCCTTGCTTGGCATTATGTCAATTTACAGTAACCATGAAACTTTACTGCTGTGTCCATTGTTCTCTGAGGTTAACACTCTAATCGTGAAGTCTGACTGGACTAATGGAGCAGGACAAAGAATTTATGGCAATTACAACCAACTCAACAATACCAAAGGGTATTTTTTGCACACACTTATTATCTTCACTACACTTGGAATCTGACCTTTAATCATATTTAATAATAGAGCCCTGTGTAACAGCACAGCAGAGCAGTGAAATGAGAGGATCTGAGTTTGTGCACATATTTTAAATGAAGTGAAAACTACTGTAGAACCACATCAGTGGCAGAGGACCTTGAGGAATCAGGCATTAGAATAAGATCACACACATGAATTGTGTCTACTGTGAGTCAAATTACACCAGTTCCTCTTTTCCATGTGGCTTTTAAAGCAGTCCTCTTTCTTGTCCCCACCTCCACATACAATCTGGTCAATAAAGAGATATTTATTACCCTAGAACCAAAACAGATTGTGTTTACATAATTTTTTCAAATAGTCCTACATGGCCTAGAAGCTGAATCCACACTGATAATCAAAAGATTTAGAAAGGGGGATGCTGGGGGTTTGGATGGTTATCTCCCACAGGATATGCTCTTCACTTCCCTAAACAGGCGGTAAAGTCTAGGGAAACTGGGAGGATGACTCCAGCTTGAAGAAAAGAACACAGCAACCTGCCTGGGCTCTAGCACTAGCATACAAAATGGCAGCCATCAAAATTGAAAACTATTTTGTAAAACCTAACTGTCATGTATTTACAGGATTTCAGTCAGGTTACCATCCTCTTTCCTTGGAAAGGGTACACAGCCCTCCTAGGTTGGGGAGCTGAGTGTAACAAGTTCAGTAGCAGCAGCTTACTGGTGAGCAGGCCCTTACCACGCTCTGCAGTGGAACCTGATGTGCCCTTTTCTTCCAGCTCAATCACTGTATTTGTCTGCCCAGCTGCTTGTTCCACCATGGTCACATCATGCTCTGTGCTGTCCAGTTGATCCAGGACAGCCTGGACAATGGGAACCATCATGGCAGTGGTGGCTGTGTTGCTTATCCACATGGACAGGAAGGCAGTGACTATCATAAATCCCAGCATCAGGCTGAAAAGAGAGAAAGACACAGAGGAGAGAGGAAGAAAGCAAACAGATGCTGCTAGGCTTTGTAGTCACTGTAATCTGGAGAGCAAAGCCCAAGCAGGGATGTGTGCAGCCACTAGTACAGAGCAGGGCCAGACTCCCTTCTAGGACAGTTCTGCCACCTTCACTGAAGGAATCCCAGTGCATAATTAAGTCTGTCATAATTTTGTCCCAAATGACAAGCCTCTAAAATTTAGTCAGATGTTAGTTTTGGATAAAGGACAAATAAACTGTTCCTGTTGCTAGACTTCATTTCTGGAAACTCTGTGCAAGTACAGCTAAACTGGCTCTTGAAGGATCCTTTCTCTGCTGACTGTTAAATATCATCCCTAGGCCTCTGCCAAACTAAAAGAGTTAAGAAAAAAAAAACAGTGTAATACTCTTACAGTGCAGGTTTCACCCCAAGAATCAGAAGGACCCTCAGTGCAATCCTTCTGTGAAGATTCCACTGCTCAACAGCAATTGCGACAATCAGCCCTCCAAAGAAGAGCATGTTTGTGCTATTTAGGTACTGCAAGCACACCTGAAAGACAGAGAAGGTAAGTCAGGCCAAAATACTTGCTTCACTATTTGCCTTTCACCCTCTCAAACCATGGACTGGACCAGGCCCCAGCTAACACTGGAACAAGAGGCAGCTGCTGCCTGGGAGCTCCATGCAGTTTCTTGAACCCTTGATCTCCTGTGTAACTGCTAACTTGACTGTGCAGGAGCTCTCTGTGCATCATTGTGCAAAATGACACCAGTTTCCTAAAACGCAGCTGGGGCTCAAAGTATGGAAGCTGCCGGAAATATTCAGCTCCAAAAGGGCTTTCTCAGCACCATCAGCAAACCTGCCTTTACCAGCTTGTTGGGCAGTAGTGAACCTGGGCTACAGAACCTGAACACAGCCTGTGCCTTGTGCCTCCAGCACAAACAGCCCAGGCAGAGGTCTGGGGAGGACACAGCATACCTGCCAGCACCATGCTGGCCATCTTCTCACAAGTTTGTCCCATGCATTTTGAGACCTCCCAGAAGACTGGCAGCTCTACTTTCTCATAGGCTGGGAACACACAAACTGCTGGCACTAGTGGGATGCTCTCCAGCAGGATCCATGTCCAAAACAGACTGTCCCCTCTAACACCTCAAGTGTCCCACTGTTAACAGTTTGGGCAAATGTGTACGTAGTTCAGCATCTTCCCATATAAGAACCCAGAACACTGATACAGACTTGTTGGCTAAATACTGATGAGGGATCAGAGCACCGGATTTCTCTGTATCAGACCTGGATTGCACAAGTTCCTTACTTTTTTAGAGGTCTGAACTCCAAGCAGAGGGAAAAATACGACTGGCATGAGGGAAGTGACAGCAAGGGGGATCACTTCAGTGCACCAGTACACAGCCATGATGATGATGATATATGCACATCTGGCCTCCTGCAACATAATAGAAGACACATTTAAGCATTAGGAACTGTTTTTAAAGATAAGAAACACATTGGTAGCTCTTACAAGTGGCTCGCACACTCCACAGTCTGTAGCTTAAAAAGTAATGCTGAATGAGGACTTAAACTTGTGCTTTTAAATCATGTTCTGAAGTCACTTGCATAAAAAGATCTTTTTGACCAAGAAGACCATAGTGTTTGCTTTAATAAATCCACACAAAATAAATGCTGTGAGAAAAACGAATCTTCCACCACTAGGTAAGTGCACAGTTTGCTGTGTGCAAGTACCTCTTGGTGGTTGAGGTCAGCAGATTTTACATCTAGGAGCCAAGAACAACAATACAGAGTTAATTTTTTTAAATGGATGGCCCAATTTCCCAGTGTGGATGATTAGCTTGCCTGAAATTCAAAAGTCTTTGATGTATGTCCAGTAATACAGCTGAGCTCAGAAATTATTTCACTGAATAACTTAAAAGTTCTTTGCTTTTTAAAGTAACTCCTAAAGTAAAACTTTTTTTTTTTTTTTTTTTTTTTCCCCGACTAAGCACATTAGCAGTATTAAACTACTTTCCCAAATCATACTGTCCCTACCTGCTAAGGGGATTCCCTAGTTTAGAATTGTTGTAACCTGTCTTTTTGGGCTGTTGACCAGGCATTTCTGTATCCCAGCCTTCTGTGGTTTGTACTCTAAAAATTGTCAGGAGAAGCAGGCATTCATTAGCTAACAGTGAACTGTTTGAAAGCTGAAGTTGGTGTTCTGTAGTTCACTATTTGCTCCTATTTAGGGCATGTGTTTTTAGGATTTTACTCTAATGCAACAAATGTGACTTTATTGCTAAAATAAATGGTGTGACAGTGACACTGAAAAACTGACATCAGGTGATATTAGTAAGTAGGGCTGTGTTTTTGTTAATTTTGTTGAGACGTTTAAGAACCAGAAAACACCTTTTGTAAGTAATGTGGGGTTTTTTTTCCATCAAGCTTCCAGACTAATTACAGCACAAGTTTTGAAAAGAAAAATTCTTCAGAGACTAGAAGATATCAGGCAGATCCTGTTGAAGTCTCTTCCGGTTATAAATATAAGGTCAGCTCATGATACAATTCATGCTGTACTGCAGTAATGCAGGGCTAGAACTGACTGTGGTTAATCTGTTGCTAGTATGAAAGACAGATAAACAACTCTAAGTGAATAAAATTCAAAACACTGGTTTTAGACAGTAGAGAGTAAATAATTTATGTGAAGTTCAAAAATACAACCATGCTTATAACTTAACTCCAACAACTGTGGCCAATTCAAACAACCAAAGATTTGGAATTAAATATATATTTGTATTTATACCTATATATATCTGTGATTTATGGAAACAGTCACAGAATGTCTCTTTGGTGTTTCTGTACAGTTGACAGTACAGAATACAGTGACCTGCCTCCTGGCTGAGATGAAAAATCAGTCACTGACAGAAATATTGCTTTCCCATTGTGAAATATTGTAATTTCTTAGGTTAGACTAATGACACAATGTGCCTACAAATAATGGCAAACTGAAGACATATTTAACTTTTTTGGAAATTATTTTTCCTAGTTTTGATCAAAGTAGAGCTTAACAGTCAGGAATTCCTCATTATATAAAGCACCACCATTCAACTTTTAGGCCAGGCTGGTATAACTTAGACAGGTAAACAAAAAGGGTTGGCAATTTGGTTTATAAACACAGATAAAACTTTTCCGTACTTTAAAACAGACTGAGTGATACAAGTTGCTCAGCAGAAAGGCCGGTTTTGGCATTAGAATAGCCTCCAAACCTCTAGTAGGCTGAAATACTACAAACTGAGCTTTCACACTTGGTCAAGAAGGCTACAAGGCATTAAAGCCCAAACTTCCCTGGGTTATTCCAATTTTATGCTGGTGTAACTCCACTGAATGCAAAGGAGTTGTGCCATCGCCATCCCTGGAGTAAGATGGATGAACTGGAGGACATGGCATTTGAAATCCTGACCAATTTCTACAACACAACGCTGACTGCATCAGGACGGAGAGTGTCACCAAGCAACATGCTGGGAGTACCAGAGCCTCAGCAGAGCTGGGGGACGCACTCCTGCCCTTCAGCCCACCCCAATCCCCACGAGATAACGCCGGACAATTCCAAAGGCGCCGGCCAGCTACGCACGGGATTGTCTTGGCCCGGAATGAATTGCATCCAATTGGCACGGCGGGTTGGGTGCGTGGGAGCCGCCGGGAGCAGGGCCGGAGCCGGGCGGATTGGGGTCACCCGGGGGGCAGCAGGCCCGGAGCCGGGCACTCACCTTCGTGGTCACAGCGAGCGGCAGCGGCAGCAGCAGCAGCGGCGTGAGGAAGAGGATGACGAAGGAGCGGTACCTCAGCAGGGGCAGCAGGCACGCCGGGGCCATGTTCTGTGGGGTGACACGGTCAGGGCGCGAGCGGGAGCAGTGCCCGCCGCCGCCGCTTTAAGTACGGGNNNNCCCGAGCGCCACGGCCCCGGCCCCGGCTCCGCTCCGACCCGACCCGACCCGCCCGGACACCGGGACTCGGCGCGGGGCCGCTCCCGTACCCCCTCCCTTACGGCCACCGCCGTGCCGAGGAAAGCGGCTCAATGGCTCAATGGCTGTGTATCAGCTACCACACCAGTCGGAAGAGTGTTGTAAGACCGTTCTCCTTGCTCACAGAGCCCACGGAGAGGTGCCGGCAAGCACAGACTCTCAGAGCGCATCGCTGGGGCCCGGGGTGCTGACACGGCCCCTTTCGGGAGTTGGGCTTTCGGGAGGTGCTGGTGACGCCAGGGAGGATCGTCCCTGGCTCATTCGCACCGCGGTGGGGAAGGACTGAGCCCCTTCAGGGAAATGGAGAGTTAAAACCACACTGGGGATCTCCCCAAAACAAAGGTCTGTGCAGGCATGCATGGCCGTGTTTTGCTATTATTTTGAGAGGCATTGTGCCTCTGGATCTGGGTTAAAAATAACCCAGGAAGGTTAACTTGAAAGGTTATTTTTGATGCTGTTGACTTCAGTGACTTTGTCTACAGCGCAGCCTTGGAATCCAAAGGGACGGCCCTACTGATGGTGGCCAGCACGACTGAGTGGGCAGGAAGGGACAACTAGACAAAGGACAAACAAATTGTTGATATTTTAGGTTTTGCTTCTGGGATGGCAACAGCCACCTGAAATTGAAGTCAGCATAAATCATATCTCAACAACTTGACCCTGCGGTCTCTTAATACGGTCTTACCAAGCAGTTACTCACAGAAATAAAGAATTTCAGATTCCACAGAAAGTAATGAGGGAGCTCTGACTACAGCTTGCACTCTTTGTCCTCTGCTGACCAGAGGAACTTGAGTGACAGAAGTTTAAAACAAGACACTCCAATGTTACTTTTCATTTATAAAAGCAGTGAATGCCCACTAAGAGAAACAGTAGCCAACCGGATCTGGACAGATTCCAAATCTTCAAACCTTTCTGAGCAGTCCCTCTGGGTAACTTACCAACACAGAGGAAACACACTTCACACCAGTGCAAAGTCTAGCAGAAAGGGGGGAATTGGCCAAAACTTGAATTCCTGTGGCCTGTCTCCAATGAAAAAATGGTTCCTAGTCAAAAAAAGAAAAAAAAGACTAGGAGCACTTAAATAAGAAAATGCAAATAGTTCACTCTAAAGGAGTTGTTCTAAGATTAACTCTGATAGACCAGTGCAAATATGATTTGTTGTCTCCTTGTTTCAATAAGATGCAGTGAAGAAAAAAGAAAATAAAGACAAAAAACGTGTTGATACCTTTATATGGACTAATCATGTGAAAGGAAACTTGTTTGCTGTACCTGGGGATGAAACATGGGATTCCATGGGCAATTAAATTAGCTAATTCATGCCTCAGTCCTTTTTTTGTCAATACAGAAAAGGGAATCAATATTCCCTTATTGTGTGGAATTATTGCAAACCTGCCTTCATATCATCAGATGATGAGCTTCCTCTTCACTGTGCCAAGGAGAAGACAGACAAAATTTTGGCTGCTTGCTTTACAGAACTGGTCTGACAGCTGGGTAGAAGGGAGCTACGGAGAGCCTAAGCACTTGCAAAACATTCAGGAGGAGTTTTAGGTGATCCAAAGAACATTCAAACAAAAACCTTCCACAGCCTGAAATTCAGCTCATGCTACTTGAGCACTAATTGCACACCTTCAAGAAAAAGGAATCCTTTCCTCTAGTCAGTATGGCTCTGAACATAGAAGAGAGCAATAGCTTTAAATAGTGCTTTAGAAGCAGCAGGTAAAATTAGCTTTTGGTTGCAGACAGCATTTAGAAGCAGAAGACTGTAGCATCCTTAGATACCCTAGTGTTGAATAATGTGCTGTTCTCGTTCTTCTTGGTAGTAAGTTTCAAATCAGTTTTCAAAGAAACTCAAATTTTTGAGTTACAAAGAGGCTTAAGCATGGGTGGTGATGTGAGCTGGAACTAGGAGCTAAATCAGGTCTCTTGTACTTGAAATCCCTTTTCCTGTTTGCAAGATACCACTCCTCCCATTTGCTGTTCTGCTGCCCTAATAAACCCAGGTATTTTGAAGCATGTCAAGAATCAAGGGTTCGAGTAACAGAGCCAAGCCCATCTTGTGGCTCACTGCCACCAACCTTCCCTGGCCTTTGCAATGTTTCTCAGCTTGTGGCTCTGGGGTTCATTTGATTTAACTTGACAAAGAAAGCAGAACATTTTTCTGCTGTTCGTGAGCTGAACAGGTTCAATGAAGTGTTCAGTAAGCACTAGACCAACTCAGGAGACTGGGCTAGTTATGGCTGTGGCAGGAACAGCTGTGGCAGGAACAGCTGCACCTTTCAAGACAGCAAATGCCTAGATGACCTTGACAGCACTGTCAAACCACATGCAGGGTCTTGCAATCTTCTCTTTTATACTTCAGATACCAGAGTCAATGATGTGAACCATGGCCAAGAGTTGCAGTCAGAAGTGGGACACTGCTGAAGACTAGTAAAGAAAGGTTGACCTGTATTATTTTGTAAAGGGACTGAAAACCAATCCCACTTAGAAAGTAGGATTTCAAGGGTCAGTCCAGGCAGAAAATTTGTAAAATATAGATTTTTTATAGTTTAGTTCATTCCTGAGAAGCTGTTTTTCTGATATATTGCACTCTCTACAAGGCAATCATCCCAGTTACTCCAGTTATTGGAGGATAGCAATGGTCTGTAAAAAGGTGGCTTTACAGGCAGAAGCAGGTTCATTTAATTACAGATAGACATATTTTCTGCCTCTGATTCAAATGCTGCCCAAGCACACAAGTACAGTTTGCTTGCTCTAAACAGTCCATTTGACCTAGATAACTGCTACTCTCTCTCCAGACAAAAACTCCTCACATTCTTTTTAAAGTTCTTTCATGTTGCAAGCTCCATGCAACAGCCAGAGGTACAAAAGTTTTAACAAAATAAATTATACAAGGACTGTAAGTGGTATCATACTTGACACTGAGAAACAAAAATTAAAACAACTGACCCTGAGATATTCTAAGATTTAGCAGAAAAATAATGTTTTTTACTTGGGCTTTTGAAAATCACATTTAAAAAATAACCAGCTCAGAACTTACCTCTATGTGATTCTTGCCTTCAAAAGCTGCCTAGAAGAGGTCTTGTATGGTAATATTATGCACTGGAAGGTTTACACAGAATTTAAATAGAAAGGGTTATTACCAGCATTCAGAGAAAACCACTCCATTGCTCTCCATTTTCCATCCAATCGGTCCTTCCCAGTTCCTGCCAGTCCACTGTCCTGCTTCACGAGTAGCTTTCAACTAAGTTCCCAGTGGAGCATCTGATATTTTTCCAGGAAAAGCTCTCAAGACTCTGAATGAACAGTTCTTTCGGCACAATCCCTGTGCCCAACAACTTTCTACATAAAAGCCCTCATTATGAATTTTGAGTCAGTGGGGTTTTCTCAGTCAGTGTATGTTGCTGATCAGTCTTTCTTGACCTAGAATTGGTGTTTCCCATATAGTTTGTGCCCTAAAGCCCATTCAAATGCTGTGCAGGCTAATGACTACAAAGAAAAAAAGATGCAAAAGAAAATCACGTTAAAATTTTGATTCAGAATTGGCAGCTCTGTAACCTCTCCCTTAGCTGCCACCTCATTAACATATTTGTTCAAAAGCCTTTTCTCTGCTTCATTACATAATTTGTGTTACCAAATCCAGATAAACATTCATTATTCCCAGATCTAAATAATGGCTTACTGCGCTTCCTTTTTCTTCTTCTGTCATTTTTCCCAGAGAAAAATGGGGGACAGAAGGGTCTTGTTTAGATGGGAAATGAACCACACCAATTTCTGAGAAACATCTGTGGCAGCTGTTGTCTATGACATTACGATACATTGTGCAAAGACTAGTGAATGATTCTTTCTGATACTCTTGCAAAGTGAAAGAATTAATATTAGTGCCCCTACTTGACAGACTAAAAGGGTTAGTTAATAATTTCTGCATCTCCTGTATCCCATTGTTCCACACTGTGTAGGGTAGCTATAAGGGATCAGTTGTAGCAGCAGGTACACAAATGCTCAACCTTCCTTCAGAAAGTCTTGAAACTTCTTGGCATTGAAAACATGAAGTTCTGTTCATTTTTCTCTCTAGTTAATGTATCTTCTGAAGATTCCTATTTAAAAATGTATTGCTGAGGTCCAGGAGGAGACAGGACATGCTGTTCCTGGGGCCTCCATGCTGTCAGTGCATCCCAATCACAGCAAAGTATCGCAGGGAGGAAAGGCAGTGCTGGCTAATGCAGTTTGGAGATCTCACCTGGCACGTACTTGCATACTCCAAAGTGCTCCAAGGGTCACTGGGGAGCCAGTGAGGCCTGGGCATCTGCTGGGCAGGGCTGAGCAGCCCGTGTGCGCCCGGGACGAGCAGCTGGGCCCGACGCTGGAGATGGAGGGAAATCACCTCCCACGAGCTGGCGGCTTCTGTCCAAGGGAAGCAGTGCTGCCCAGGGAGGCCAAGGGGGTTTGGGGGCCCGAATGCTATCATGACCATCAAGAGGCGCAGGGGATGGCAGCGTGCCCCCGCCCTCGTGCTCACCACAAGCCAGCCCCGAGGCCCTGCAGCCTGGAGGGACCTCTCATGCTATGTCTCCCTCCTCAGGGCAGCACAGGGGCTGGAGCATACCTCCAGGGGCAGAGGCCAGCCAGGGCTGGGCTGGAGGAACCCTGGCACCTGCTGAACCAGCTAATGAAAATCAAACTTACATGGGAAAGAAGGAAACTGAGATCCCAGCGTTCCTCTAAGGATTAGCAAATTAATCTCTGTGTGGAACTGCCACTGAAAATCAAACCCCAATACTTGTCTGGCAATGCTGCTGTTTCTCCTTTAAAAATTTTTTTGGCTAAACAGCTGTTTGGGGTGGAGTTACTGCAACAGAGCCTTTCAGTTTCAGGGTTTTTTCCCTCTCTGCTCTTAGAAGAAAGGATATCCAGCAGAATAAAAATAAAAATGTCAGGAGAGAGCAAGTTCTGCAAAAATTGGTAAGAGATCTTCAGTCCTACAAAGGGGGTATTTCAAGTTTCTAGGATTTTCCTTGGTGTTGTCTGGGTGTCCTGTAAGTGAGGCAACAGAAGAAGAACCTAGCCACTGACTAGGAAACAAAAGTATTTTGTATGCATTTCACATTCCCAAGTTCCTGCTCTTTTGCTACTTTGCTGTGCAGAGGTTTCTTTCACAGCCTTCTCTCCTGCTGCATGTTTTCTCTTTTCAGAATACCACTGTGGGCAATTTTGCAGTATCTGGCAGAGAGAGGAGTCAGTGCATGGATGATGCCAAACCCAGCAGCTGCCTCAATTTCCCTCCATGACTGAAGATTCTTCCTCTTGATATGTTTGCAATTAAGTGATAAAACATTCATTTCTTTGTTCAGGGTAATTGGCCATCTCTCATAGAATAGAAGACTGAAGGTGACCATGAGGATCAGAGAACCTGGTGTGTCTTAAATAGTAGCAAGGCCATGGGACAAACTCTACAAAGGATCATTAACTTTCCCTCTCCCAGAAGAGACTATATTTCTTTCAACCCAGGGACTCCAACACCACATGTTCCACATAACCTCAAGCTCTTAAAGACTCAGTCTTTTGACATGCTGGTGACCTGTGACTATTGCAACATTCTGCTGCCACTTCCAGCCCTTCAGAAACATGAGAAGTGACACACTGGCCTTGGCTTCCTTCGTGCAAAGGGCCATACTTACACAATCACAACTTATCTCCCGAGTGCCCAGGACCCTGTAGCAATGGGGAACAAAGTGATACGAACCTCCTTACGCATCCGAAGAAGATCCCTTTACTGCAGAAATTGCAATGTACCTTTAATCTCCACCGGTGATAACTGAAGCCAAACCGAGGCCTAACAGAATTTAACAGAAGGACACCCATTGGCTGGCTCAGCTGCAGTGCTGCTGTCCATGCGTCCTGTCATCCAATCAGCTTCCCGCTCATGCATTGTCCACGCGTTCCTCTAGCCAATCACAATCTCACTTCCAGCTGTCACTCAACTGACTCTCTCCTCGCTCGAGTTTGCCTCAGCCCCCAACCCGCTTCCAGCCGCCAGGCCTGCAGCTGTGCCTCTCCCACACGCCCTTCTGGAGAAGCTCTGCCAGAACTCACCTATGCAAGTGTTCAGCATCGTTGTAGGTTCGCCGTGGGAATGGCTGGCTGGGTGCTGGGAATGCTGTGGGAGATGTTTGTGGACAGAAGAGAAAGCCCCTTTTTGCTGAATGAGCAGCCAAGGGCTGAGCCCTGTCAATTAGAAAACATTAAACCCTGCTTTTCCATGACTTCGTTGAACCACTGAACCCAGCACCAGCACAAATACCTTCATCTCAGGAGATGGCAGAAACATCCAGGGATGACTGAGGGTCTTTCTCTCCTGAAATGCAAGTGGAAACTGATAGAGTCCAATGGCAGGAAAGTTAAACGTGCAGGAAGAGTGGATGCTCACGGGACAGCAAATGGGCAGGAAACAGGCAGGTAACAGTGCTCTGTTACCCCAAGAGCACTGCACACCATCTTTGTGCTCTGTCACAGGTTACTGTGAGAGCACATGGGGTCACACCTCGTACTGCAGCACCAGGACCAAGGTTACTGTGCCTGAAGAGACCCACAAAACTGCCTCAGATCATAGGGCCGGGCTTTAGCCTTCTAGCCCTTCCCTTTGGAGGGGTGGGAAAACCTGGCCTATTAGAGAGGTATTTCCTTTGCGAAGGACCGCGGGGTGTTCGGCGCTCGGTGCTGCGGCGGCGCCGTGTGGCTGTGGGTGAAACCGTGTGGCTGTGGGCGCCAGAGGCACCGTGTGGCTGTGGGCGGCACCGTGTGGCTGTGGGCGCCAGAGGCACCGTGTGGCTGTGGGTGGCACCGTGTGGCTGTGGGCGGCACCGTGTGGCTGTGGGCGGCACCGTGTGGCTGTGGGCGGCACCGTGTGGCTGTGGGCGGCGCAGGCACCGTGTGGCTGTGGGTGGCACCGTGTGGCTGTGGGCGGCAGAGGCACCGTGTGGCTGTGGGCGGCACCGTGTGGCTGTGGGCGCCAGAGGCACCGTGTGGCTGTGAGTAGCAGAGGCACCGGCTCCCCCGCTCGGGCTCGGGTGCGAGGAGAGCCGGACCAGCCCAGGCGCGGGACCATTCGGTAATTCAACCCAACGTCAGATTTCAGCTGGGTCAAAGACAACAGCATCTGGAAAAAGAGAGCAGCGAGCCAGGTGTCCATGGCCTGGTGCATTCGGCAGCCCCTCGGCATGCTCTGGTGCCTTGTGTGCAGGTGTACAAGCTGCCAGGAGTGTCTCAGTACCAGGAGAGCCTCCAAAACAAAATACATCTCTGATGGATCTTCAAAACACCTGTAAGCAATCTGTCTCTGTACTTCTCCCAGGGTGAGGAGATGGCTGTTCCCATCTGATGCCACCCCAAATGTCGCTCTGGGGCTGAATGTGCTGCCCAGCGCGGTGACCCTGCTCCCAAGCTGGGTGTGTTCCTTGTGGACAAACCAAGGCTCCTTGGTTTTGTGAGTGGCCTCTGTTTAAAGTGCCTGGTCCTGGTGAGAGGGTGAAGGGGGTTGTTCATTTGCAGGGCGGCGGGACTGTATGAAAGCAGCAGGTCCCACACGTCTGCAAACCTGGGGCCCAAGGTCCGTAAGGGATGCGGGTAACAGGTTCAGGCTGAGACAGAAGCAGCGCTTGTCGGTTTCCAAGATGTGTTCGATGTGCCCGTGTGCTCGCTTCGGTCACTAGATGGCAATAAAGACCCAACGTCCTCTTCCCTGGGCAGCCGGGGAGGATCGAAGAGCTCGGCCTGGGTTTCCCCAGGAGATAGAGCTGGAAGATACTAGAGAAGCCAAGAACGTAAGTGTGCCGTCGTTCTGCTCGGTAATGAGGATTTGTTTTCTTACTGTCTGTTTCTTTAAAAAAAATAGGCTGTATTTACCAAACACAAAACTATTAGAAGATTAAAAATATATTTCTGTGCAAGAATAGGAAGCTCAGCCTTACCGGGACAGGTACTCAGGGGACATGGCATCATACTCCTGAAGCACTGCTGAAGTTTCAAATACTCCGGGATTTCAGTGTTTTACCCTGAAGCTTAAGAGATATTTTTATACTTTGGCAGTGGCAGGAGGCAATCCATTTCTGTTTGAGCCTCCTTCCCTTGTAAATCCTTATCTACATGCCTCTCCATACAGTATTTTTTTAACAACCCTTTATCGTAGTGCCAATTTTAACACCAATTTCTGAGGCACCAGATTGAAGGACACCTCATATTTCTCCATTTCCTAGGTGATAATATGCTGGTGACTGCTTCTCACTGTGCTTTGTGTATATTAATTTTGTTCAAAGGTTAATCTCATTTGAAGGCAGGGTTTTTGTGTATACACAAAACATTGCAAAGCCAGCTGGCGTATCCTACTCCCAAACACTGTTGTGATTCGAAAGCAGTGTTATGGGAAGCAGAAGGAACTAAATGAGGAAATTAAACTGACAATATACCCTGCAGTGAGCTGATGGGGAAAAGCTGAATGGCCTATTTTTGAATTTACCAGCCCAGTGCTGCTTCTTAGTGGTTCTGTTGCAAAAGACAATGCGGGATCTCATTGTCTTACTGTTGTCTTCTATGAGTGTGGATTTTCAATGATCCAGAGGGTAAAAGTCATCTGTTGAGCCAACACAAGGCCCCCACACCACATCAGCATCTTAAAACAAACAGCATATATTTTATGAACCATACCCACCTATGTAACTTGTGTAGTGCCTCATAACTGACATCTCTTCATTTGCTGCTGAAGGGCTTTCTGGGTGTCTTGAGTCACATTGAGTTAAAATTTGGCAGAAACTTTAGCTCAAGTACTTTTTTGATTATTTAAAAAAAAACCTGCAAAAAGTAAACTATTAGATGGATGACCAGGACCATCTTCTCCTATGGTATATGAACACATGTCCATGAAATTCAGAAAGAAATGCAGTAAAAGTGCAGGTTATCAGTGGGGGAGAGTGAGTGGACAAAGGCAGGCAGAAATGTCTCCAAGGGATGGCAAACCTTGCAGAGGCAGCAGAGTAAATTCATCCCTGTGCTATGGAAACTGGTATCATGCAACTGCATAAATAGTGGGGTTGCTGTTCTCCGCCACATTCTAAAATCCAGAACAGAAGTGGCAAATAATAGTTACATCTGAGTTCCAAATTAGAAGCCTGGAGAATGGAGACATAGCTTAAATTGCCATAAGATTGCTCTGAACTCCTTTTTTAAAATCTACCTACGTGAGAGAGATAGAAAAAAAAGAAAGAGAAGGAACTGTAGAAAAATGAGAGCTGGTGTTCATTCTTGATTTCAGAACCTGACCTAATTTAATCTCTACAAGCAAACCTGCTTCACAGATACCTGCAAGTGCTGCTGCTACCCTGCGCACAGCATTTTACTGTCAGGCAATTATAAGCTACAACTGTGATGCCACTTCAGCTTCAGTGTTTGCCCTTTTAATTTTCTCTGTTGCTATGGCAGCAACAAATGATTGTGATCACTGCTGTTTATATTGCAATCCAAGTCACATCAATAGAAATCTTGGAAACTAAACACTAAAAATCTTACTTAACTGTATCATGCATGTGTTGTTGTACATAATAGGTTGTTTGCAATAACCAGGATTCTTCGAAATCTTTTTTTCCTGTAGCATTTGGAAGATTCCTTTAATTAATGTTTGTGAAATAAAAATTTACATTTAATATGTGCTTACTCAGTGCTCTTAAGGTAGCTGGACAAGATTTCTTTTGGACTGTTTCCTACATCCTTGAAAACAAATATTTTAATGGCCTTTCTAGTGTTGAAGAAAGGCTACTTTATCTTTCTGCGCACTGTATTAATCATAGTAGTACATTAGGTCTGAAATAATACACCTCTAAAAAGATACTTCAGTACTTTCTCTCACGTTTTTTGTCTATTTAGACTGTCCAGGCTGGGGCCCCTGCTGGAGCACTGCTCCCAGTCCACCCCAGCATCAGCCAAACAGCAGAGCTGGCAGGGGGCGAGTTCATTTCGTGGGACAGTGAGGAGCACCCACCTGCACCCCCTGTACCCCCTGCGCCTGCCGTGCCCTGAGTGCACTCCTGCATCTGCCTTGCAGGTGTCGGATGCCCAGCACAGCTGAGCTGCGGGGCTGGGACTCCTTTGCTGGGTGATGTGACTTTTCTTAGAGAAAGTTCAGTCTCTACGGGAGAGCCCAGGGAGGCAATTTGCTCTTTAAATGACCCTAATGCACGTTGGGTGTATTGAAGAAAAAAGCCATTTCCTCATGACTAAATCTCATTAAAAAAGCAATTTTCCAATCAATTACAATGCAATTTAGCTGCTAACTGTTTAATTATCAAAAAAGAAGCTGTATTTTGTTCTCTCTTCTTGTATTTATGAACCATGCTTTAAAATTTCTTCTTCAGACTTTTGTATGGAGGAATGTGACTGCTCTATTGATGCAATTATAGTCAAATTACAACTTTCACTTCAAAGTATTGTATTAGTTCAAGGAAATATTATTTACGCAGAAGCTTTTGAAATAGGAGAATCATTGATTTCTGTGAGAGCTTAAATCTTTATTGTTATTTTCATGCACTATGAAAATTGCATTATCTTATGTAGATTTTATTAGAGGAGCATTGGGATTATTTTGGTTGTTTGTTTACTTTTGTTTTCTTAATCTTGTGTAAGAATTCCACTCCTGGAAACATGCTGAAACTAGAGCAAGGTTCCTCTTGAAAAAAGGACTTGTGTCTCTGGAGAGACTGAAAAGGGACATTGCAGGGGTGGTTTGTGAGAGCTGGGATACTGTGCCTGGTTTGTGACATCCTGTCTCATGGTGAGCATCTTGGTGGAGCACATAGGGCTCTGTTTTGAAAACAGGAAAACACTCAAGTAGCAGGGCTGACAAGACAAGCAGGGCTGCAATTTTTATTTAAAATCTTTCAGTGCTTGCTGTTTCTCCTTAAAGCTCCAGTTCCCAGAGTTATCTGAGAGGAAGAAGGGAGCTGAGACATGAGGGGGTGGGAGGGCTCCTAATTAGGAGATAATTAAATAGGCATTTCTCCAAGATGTCATGGGCATTAAAATGGAGTTCAATGGTGGCAGTGACTGAATGCCTACTTTTTGTTCCCCCTTCTCTCACAACTTTTAGATTATTGCAGGAAATTTGTTACATAAAACTCCTACACCGGTCAAGACCCCCATCATTACTCCTTGGCATGTCATGGTCTCTTTGCTCATGTTTGTGTTTGTGCATGTCTGGTCAGTTTTAAAATGATAATGCAGAAATAATACCAGATATGATAATTATTAATCTGCTCTTTCTGTAACAAAATTTTCAAAAGCCTCTAATTGTTTTAGGAATAAATTATCAGTTCACAGCTCTGACACTTCGCAAATGTCAGTCACTATTATACACTTAGGAAAAAAAAAGTAGCTTTTGTGAGGAGTGTCTGTTTTCCTTTTTCTTGTTCTAGGAAGTGCAGAGGTGATCCACAGTCACAGGTTTGTTCCAGCTATTGGGGAAAGGGTTTCTCTGTGTGTTAAAATTTTGCATGTCCTGAAGTTCTGGATGCAAAGAACTTCCCAAGGAAATAGAGTGGGAAGGAAGTCTATGCCTGCAGAAGCCATGAGGGTGAACTGTCAGAGCAACCTCTGCTCTTGGACATCCAGCCTGTTCCATCATCTCCCAGTATTTCCATCATTTCCACAGCAAAGCCACCTCCAGCGCTGTGGGGGGACCTGTGTCAGCCTGGAGGCTGCAGTGTTGGGATTCGTGGCTGCTCCAGGAGGCTGCTGAATTCCAATATGTTCTCCCATATGTTTTAACACTTTCGCATTTCTTCCATCTGTTTATGGGAAATTTGAAGGAATTTAATGGTCTTTTCTAGGGTTATTAAACGAACAGCTGTTGTCACTAATAGAGGACATGCTTTATGGCAGTGTGCAGATTCCAGTGATAAATCCAGCCCTACCACCCTATATTTCTTTTTATGAATGCAGCATTTTTATTGAAACTGAGGTTATGAATACAGGCAGTTCTTAAACTATTATTTTATGATATAGCTTTGGCATAAAAATAGGAACTTCTTTCTTCTCCTTTGATTCCTGAGTGCTTTTACTATGAAATACATTTTATGCTGGGTGAGACAGAATTTTTTTTGTTCCCATTTTACTTCCTTCTTCTATTTTTGTTCCCCCTGACAAAAAAGCAAACTGAAAAACTGGGGAAAAGATGCTCAGAAGAATGGGATACATCACAATTGAATAACCATTTTTGGTGATGCAGAAGGAAATTACTCTCTGGTACACCAAACTGATGGTGACTTTTGCTGTATTTGGACAGTTTTTTGCTTCCTGTTTGTCTTACCATCCTGAGGACTGTAAATATCTGCTTGGATATATGTTTTGTCTAATTACACACTATCCTGTTTTTCAAAACTTTCACTTAATTCTCCATAGTGAAGAGATTTTTTTAGCTGCATCACTCTGGTCTTTTCCTATTTTTAAAATTGTAACGTAACCGAAAACAATAATTACAGTCTTGAGCTCAGTGAAATACCTGATGTAAGGTAATTATATTTTTATGTACTTGCATAGTGGTCCCATATCTAATAATTTCGATATATTTTCCTTAATATTTACTGTTCCCTTAAAGGCTTTCAGAGCCTCTGGCATCTGTGACTGGCAAGGCACCAAGAACAACAGAGTGGGACCACAGCAGATTCCTCTGTCTCATGGTTAAATGTGTGGGAATGAAAGCAAATAACAGCAGAAAACCAGTCTGCTAACATCACTCAAAGTATTTGAGGTACTTTACTATTGTTGAAGTTGTATATAAACTGCCAAGAGACTTCTGATGGATATCACTTAGGAGTAATCACTGCATTTGTGTCATTAAAAAACAAAGCTCAAGACAAAGTAGTTTTTATCTTGACTGAAACGCATTTTAAAATTAATTGGTTTACTGGCTTGAAAGCTTCATAAATTGGATTAGAATCCCATATATATATATATATATATATATATATACTGACTACAGGTAATGGGTGATCTGGTCTGTTTGTTATCTTTTGATTGATTTTCTCACCTACATTTTAATTAAAATAATCCCTGCACTGACATCATAAGCAGTGATGGCCGGAAGCTGAATGATTCTCTCTGCCCTGCGAAAAGATTTGGGCTCAAATTACCAATTTAAGAGTGATTTATCAAACCTGTACAAAATGCATATATTAGAGCCTGAATTAATTAGCATGGAAATGAGTGAGCGCAGTTAAATACATACGTCTTGTTAGTATTCAGCATTACTACCATGAGATGAAAGAATAGGAAATGAAAAAGATGGAAGGAGTGATAAGAGGAAGCAAAAAACCAGATGTTTCTTAATCTGCGGTAGTGATTCATGACAGTTTCCTTGTATCATATCTATGTCCAAGGGCTTCTGTCTCTATTAGAGGTAATTAATAAATTATTATGCATCTATCTAAGGGTTTTATGCTGTCACTTAGCACTGCAAGTATGTGCCTTCTTTGGGAAATGGAAGCAATAACTGAAGTTTAGGGATCTTCACACACTTTGGTATAAATATTTGTTTTCTTTTTTTTTTCTGAGCCAAAACTCGATGTTAAAAGTAGCAATCCTTTCCGTGAAGGGGAGGGGCTCATGTATCATGATTGTGAATATCCTGTAACTTCATGGGTATATGGATAATGAGATAGACATAGAGTGCCAAAGAGGGATGAATTAAACACTTGACATTCACCTGTGCAGAGAAGAATCCTGATCTGGAATATCAAATGGAACTGAAATAGAATTGAGCCTGTGTTGAGTTTCAGCTCTGGTGAGCTTTCAAGGGCAGTATTTACTACTCCTTTGACAAGCTGGACTTGTAGCCTCATTCAGTTCAAAGGGGAAGGAAAGCAAAAGGAAAAATGTCTTTAAAGGGCAACAGGGACTTTGGATCATTTATTCCTTACAGCATTTCTTCTCAACCAGAACTTTTCTGTGGTTGCTTTAGGCTGGTTTTTAAAAATTCGGGTTTTGAACATTATTTTCTGCTTCCTAGGGAACTCATTTGGAAGCATATTTTCTGGCAAAAGTGTGAACCTTGGGAAGAGGGTAAGAGAGACACTTGTTCTGCAGGAGGTAGGGACTCCTCTTCCCTGCTGCGGGTGCCTATGCCTTCTGCCCCTGGCTGGCAGCATTCCCTACGGCGCTGGCAGAAACTTTGCCAGTGTAGTGGGACTCGGAGTTCTGATCTCTCTTTGCCGGACTGAGGGGCATTAATTGCCCCAACCCGCCCGTGAACAAGAGCCCCTCCTTGTAGCCAGGCAAGTGCCTGGTGCTCCTGCCCTTCCCCAACATTTTCATAGTCCTTCCCTCTTTCAGAGTATTAATCCCCAGGATTGTCACATTTGTGAGGAAAAGTTGCATAAGATTAATTGCTTTTCAGAAATGGAGAATCCACCCTGAAAGGGAAGATTGCCTTTGAAATGCATCTGGTCTTAGTAATGTTTTAAGTGTAGCGCTTACAGCATTTTTCACTGTCAAGGTGACAGTAATTCAAAGACAGATTCCTGCAACTTTGGCATTTATATTTTGACTGAGAAAAGGTCAACTTCTTCATGGAGTCTCTTCTAAACTGGTGGAATGGCATGGAAATGTCACATTGTCTTTCTGATAGTGTCACCAGTGCTTTGATTAACACAAGTTTAACCTGCATTGTAGAATGAAACACAAATTCACTTCATAACAAACTAGTCAAAAGTGCCTGAGATCAGCAGAAAGATTTTCCTTGATTTCACTAGTGCTGGGATCTGGTCTAATTGAAACATCCAGAAAAAGATAAATTGTTGCAATTATTAAGAAACATAACTGGGAAAGAATCGCTATAAACTTAGTACAGCTCCGTGGCTTTTCTGTTGTGTATCCTCTAAGCATCTGCTTTGCCAAGCTGCTTGTCATGAGGGTTTTTCTGCTTGGCTGTCTTGGGAGTCAGCAGAATGAACGTGTAAGTGCAGATTTGCAGGTCATCACCAGATCAAAAGGACTTTGAGTTACTATTCCCTTTGAACTGGAAGGTCCGAGACTTCCTGCTCTTTTACACTGTAGCAGGTCTATTAATGCTTGACTTCTGTACCTCAAACAGAAGGTATCAGAATGATAAATTCCTTGATAGCTGCTTCCTCAACTTTTTAACCATCATGTTCCAGTAAGTTGTTGAGAGGTACTTGATGTGGAATGTAGGATGTATAATGCCTCTTGCTGCAGGTGAGCAGGATTGTTCTGTTCTTTTCATTTGAATAAAATGCGGCAGTCCTGTAGGAATCATTTGCATAGACATGGCTTGAACTGGAGTTAAGATCCCGAGGTCTAATTTGAGTTGATCTGAATTTAAGTCTGTTCATAGAGCAGAAGCTTGCTTCTTCTATTGAGATGGTGCTTCTGACTTTCTGGAAGCCATTTTCTTGTATAAGTGTTTACCTGTAATTTAAGACGTGCATTTGTTTTCAGTAGTGACTTGGACTCAGGGTGAGTGACTTGGAGCATAATCCTGACAGAGTTTGATATTTAGCATGTCAAAATGCCTCTGAAAAGAGCCCTATAATGTTCACTGCTTTTCCCCTCTGTTACATCTGTACCTGATCTCCTTAGCCTGACCTTCCTTAGACTAAATTGTTCTCTCACCTCTTTTTCCTAAGCAATTTTGAGACCTCAGATCATTTTCCTCTGCATTCTCTCCAGTTGACACTTTGCAGCAATATCATGAGTCAATTCACATTCCATCTATAATCCATGATGATCATAGATTTCTTCTTGTAGGATGCTGCACAGGCATGTTTCTTACCCAGTGTGATTGTCCAGCCTGTTATTCTTGTCTTTTCCCTATTGACTGACTGAGGGCAGCAGGGGAAGCAGAAAAAGCCTTGGTGCTGTGCCTCAGTGTTCAGTAATAGTTGAGATGCCCCTGTGCTATCAGTGCTGCTTTGGCCACAATTCTAGCACTGCACCATTTGGGTTTAGGGTGTCAATTATTCATTCCTCTTAATCAATCAATCCTCTTAAGAGGATCCAGAGGGAATAATGAGCAAGGCTTTCTGTATCTCCTGTATGCTTCTGCCTGTGACACACTTACTGTGTTAAGCATTGCAGGTAATGAAAAGACATGAATTTGGTTACAGAGGCCTGATATTCCCAGACACCCTGCTTGTACCACGCCGGATGATGTGACCTCCTGCCTCTTCCTCCTTGTGAACCTCCCTCAGGAGGAAGAGAGCTGTTCCCAAATTAGCAGTGGCTGAACAAGAGAGTGGCTTTGATTTGTAATCCTCAAAAGCAAAGAAATACTAGGCAGGGTGTCCTTTGTGTTCAGCATAAATGTGCTTGCCAAAGAATTTCTTTCAAGGCTGAACTTTTAGCTGAGGATTTATCTGCAGCAGTGTCATACAGATGTGTTGAAGTTTAAAACCAGGTAATGCCAGTATTATCTCAGCACAGGGAAAATTGCTAATTCACAGGGTATTTGGCAAATGGTTTGCCACGTGAAGTTTCCCATATCTGTATAAACACAGCTGACAACATCAAAGAACTGGTTTTACAGGGCAAGCCACAGTTGCTCTACTAAACACAGCTGTTGGAGCACATAGCTTGGCTTTAATTAAAGTGTTCTTGAGCACAGGGACTGGGAGAAGGCAGCCCATGAGTGTTCGTCGCACAGGAGTAAAATTATTTTCTAGAGGTTTTTTTTTCCTTCCATCAGGGACTCTGTTCTGCTGGTGGAGATAAAGTTCTAGATATGGGCCGCTGCTCTTCAAATGGCAGAAAGGTGTGTGTGAATGTCACATCTGAACATCTGAAACAGCAATTCCACCAGCATTCTTTAGTTTTCCAAGTATGAATGTGAAGAGCCTATGTTTCCTGGTCTCTTTTATGCATGGTTTTTTTCTAGAAGGGTTAGGGAAGCTAATTAACTTTTCCATCCCTCTGATCCTGCTCATGAAAAGGGGAGAACAGGACTGTGGCATGATGTGCCTTAGGGGTAAGGATTCAGCAGTATTTTGGTAGGCTGAAGAACCCCATTTTTCTGTGCAGTACTGGGAGTAATCAGGAACTCTGATTACTCTTGGGTAAGGGCAAGAAGCCACAGAAACTGAGCCACAGCTGATTTGATAAATTGTGCAATTTATTGCAAACATTAGTATCCAAGACAAATTCAGATACTTTTTGCTTACACTGAGAGCATCCTCAAATCACCAGTCAGTGTTCTGAACAGAAATCCATGGAAAGGAGGGAGCCAACTCAGCACTTCTCCACGCCCCTATGAAGGGCTCATCTCCAAGCACACCGCAGCCTGCAGCTGGTGGTGTGGCTTGTATTGTCTAAGAACAAATGTGAACACCAGCATCTCCTGCTTACAAAGACATGCCAGTTGAAGACAAGCTTTGCTCTTCCTTAACACGACTTCAGTCACAGACAGATGCTGCTTTAATGACAGCACCAGGACACAAGCAGTGTCAGTACCAGCATGGGTTGTCTTTGCTCCAGCTGCACACTGTGACTCAAGACCATTAAACCAGGGAGGAAGATGTTAATCATCACAGGGCTTTTTGTGATTTTATTCCCCAAGGCTTCAAAGGGTACCAGGAAAATTGGAATTTCAGAACCACTCAATGCCCAGCTAAGCACAAAGTCACATCATCAAATTTTCAAGTCAATTAACACAGTAGGAGGGAATTGTGCACTACTGAAAGTGTCTCTCGTTTAAACACCTCAGTGAAAACTGGGCTCTGAAACTGAGCCTGAACTTTTACTTTGCCCCTGCTTACTGGCTCTCCATAAGTTATACTTCATACTTACACAAATATTTTTTGACATCTCAGTAATGTCACATTGAGTAATGTCTACCTAAAGCAGCTAGCTGACCCATTTTCAAGATGACACTTAACACTTTAAGAGAGTGACTCCAAGTACAGCCAGAGTGGCCAGGCTCTGGTAACATATGAGGGAGGAAGAGGAACCACATTATGCATCAGCTCGTTCACTGCAGTCTGTGCAGCTTTCTCACACTATCTTACCTAGAGACATTACAAACAACAAATACTCAGTATTTGTTTCCCTACAGACAAAGAACTTTCTATTGATGAAATTCAAAGAAAACAAAACTGACAAAAAATACTAACTTGTTTCCAAACTCAGGAAAACTTGTTCCAGGGCCCAGTTTCTGGGATGGAACCAGTACTTCAGAAGTTGTATGGAGCAACATGGAAATGAGCATCTTGGCAAAGCCCACTGAGGTCATTGGACTTAACATTCTTTTCACTGGTCTTTGATACACACTTTTAAAATTTCAAGGAATAAATGTTGCCACTATCTGTGGCTTCCCACTGGCCACTTGGCTGATCCTTGGGTCTGATCTTCATTTGTATGAACTGATATCGATCTCTTGCTGAACTCAGCAGAGCCTGCAGATGGTCTAAGTCAGTATTTGCATTTGAACAATTACATCAAAGCATGACACTTTCTTCTGAGACTGGTTTTGCAGGGAATTTTTGTTAGGTTTTTTTTTTGGTCACAGAAATGATTCAATTATGCCATTGAATTTGCCCAAGGGAATCAGTAGCTCTTTCCACTAATAGCCATCTGTGTTTTGTATCGTTGAATCCACTAAAATTCTTCATTCTTCTTCTTTTTCCAGCATTGGAATAATCTATGAAACACTGCCTGTCATTAGGTGAAACTGAATAAGGAATAGTTCCTGCAGCTATGTCTTGTTTTCCAGAAAGTTCAAAGGTAGAGAAGATACGTTAATGCATATTCCAAGCAAGAGATGCTTCCTCCAACCATAGCAGGAGTTAAAAACATAAGGCAGAGCAATAAATCCTGTACTTGGAGCAGTCAGGAAGTACAGGCACACCCATACCAATTTTGTTTCACAAAATGAACATCTTAGCAGAGTCATCAGGCTTATACCTACTAATTTGATCATTATGTCCTTTTTATTGTTGGAAAAAGGATCTACAATGCAGGTATTATCATCACATATTGCTATTACGAGATTTAGATGGTCACTGTGGGATAATAATTCACACCTTGCTGGGACTTGAAACTGAAGTCTAATATGCAAGTTTCTTCTTTGAGGTTTAGAGATTGATAGCACATTAAGCTCATGTGTTTGCTGAGTGGGGTGTGAGGCAGGGGCTGTATTCCAGTGGGATACCTTGAGTGAGGTGCTTCACCACTGCAAGCCCGTCATGGATCCCTTGTGCTTGCTGAACATGGGAGAAGAGGCAGGGTGGGCATTAGGAGACACTGGGGGGAAGCTGATGTGCAGGGGATGGCAGCTGAATGTGTCACCATTCACCACCACTCTCTGGGCCCTGCCGTGGAGCTACTTCAACCCAGTGAAGAGCTACTTCAACCTGTCCAAGCTGTGGGCTGCCAGGTTTTCCTGGCAAATGGTTATGAAGTAAGGTCTGCTATTAATGCTTTCCTACTGATGCAGTTATCCAGAGTGCAATGCCAGGGTCTGACCCAGAAAGGTTATTTACCCCCAGGGTTTCCTGCAAGACCCGCTACTCTGTTGGGAGCAAGTTCTGAGCAAGCCCCTAGCTGCCTTGTGCTGTGGCTCTCAGGAAGCTCCTGTGACAGATGTGAGGCTGCTCATGACAGGGCTTTTGAACATTCAGATGGAAGATGGTTTTGAGATGCTCAAATTCTTCTCCTCTCCTGCAGATTATTTTTTATTAGTATCAGCGATGTTGTGATTTGGGCCAGCAAACACATGGGTATCAGGTATGCTATTTCCTGCAAGCTGGCATTTTTTCAAGATGTAAGGTTAGGATGGAGTTTGTAAATTTATAGCCATACAATTTGTACTTACTGAGCAATCAAAATTAGGATGACTCATGTTCTTGAGCTCAGCTAAAAGGTTAAGCTTTTGCTGCGTTTTGTCTCAAAAGTGGCAGGCTTGGATATTTCAGCCCAGAGATGTCTGCTCAGTATCCTGTTAGAATAGTGAGAGCATATTACATCATTATCAGGTAAATCTTGAATTTTCTTTTGGTAAACAAGATTGACAGTTAATTTTAACCTTAATTAATAACAATGGATTTTGTTTGCAGAAATGATTCTAATTATCCTTTTTTTTGTAATAGCCTATCCCTGAGACAATTAGTGCCATTGATTGTAATCTTAGATTCAATTATTTCAGAGAATTCATTAGCATGTTAATTCTAAACTGCTATATAGCACTCAACTTTCACTTTCACAAGAGTTTGGGCTTTGGTTTTAGTAGCTGCTAGTGGCTGGGGGAGCTGAAAGAGGATGGGCCGGAGAATGACCTCGTTTTCAGAAAGACAGTAAGGAGGGATGTTAGCCATGAATTTGTGTTGAAGGCTGGAGGAGAACAGAACCAAGAAGGTTTATTTCAGCAGGACTGCTGACTCTGGGAAAAGTAGAAAATGAACCCACCTGTTGTGTAAAGGCACTGGCTCAAGGTCAGTGATGTAAAACAGAACACTCTGATAAATGATGACCAGAATTAACTCTTAAAGCCAGCCTCTTACACCTTTATTTAAGCTGAATCTCTTGTTGCTTGCTAGTGGACCTCAGTGATAAGCCTGAGAGAGCAAAGTGCACTTCATTGCAAGGTCCTTTAGAAGCTCCTTGGTCATGTGTTGACACATAAAAAAACTTAAAAATTCTTTTTCTGATCTTTCCAACTTGATTTTCTGATTGTGTTTTTTTAGCTGCATGAACATCTGTGCCTAGAGTGTCTCACGTAGCTCTCTGGAAAAAGTGAGAAGTTCGTCTTTACATGTTTGGTGGCATTCTTGCTCACTTTTCTGCTGTGGGCTCTGGCACCAGAGTGAGATGTTAACGTGCTGTCCTTTTGTTTGGCACTGTCTCTTTTTGAAGGTTCAAAGGGGGAGAAGTCTTTGAGTATTATCTCCACAAACAGCGGGCAGATGATAGGCAGCCCAGAATCAAGGAGCACTCCCCAGTTCTTGAGAGAATCATTTGGGGTTAATTTTGGGGGTAGGTTTTTGTGTCACTTGAAGAGATACTGAAGAGGTTCATAGTAATTGCTCCATGCTGGTATCAACAGTGGCTCCCAACAAAACATGGACAAGCTCCAGCAGAGATGGGGCATCAGCAGTTACTTCTAGGAGTGCTTTCGCTTTAAACCTTTTTTCTGGCATAAATGAAGAGCATAAAGGAACACAGTTTAAGCAGAAGGTGGCTTTTACCGGATGTATGAATGCAATAGTAGCAATTATTTTCTGTAGACACTTGCTTCAGTTTTCACCTTGCCTTTTTGGTTTTTGTTTTGTTTTGTTTTGTTTTGTTTTGTTTTGTTTTGTGAAGGAGTGGGGTATTTGGCTTCCCCCACTGGTTTCACTCATGTGAGAAGGTCCTTTTACTGGAGTAACTTCCCACACTCACCCACTATCTGGTCTGGCTGGTTTTCAGTTCTGCTTCTCTCAGGAACAGACCATTAATGTGTTTTCAGGTGCCATGTCTTCAGAAGATAATGCAAGTGCAGTCAATGATTTTGTTAGATAAGTAGTGGTGCTCTTTCTTTCATTTTGCTGCAGCTTCAAAATATGTATTTATAGCAGTGTTCCAGACATAGTCCTCATTGTAACAGGGTTGGACTTCTCCAGCAACAGGAACTTTTAAATGGAAATAGAATTCAAAATCTTTGAGAAGATGGAATGTAATTTATTTACTGTGAAGTGAGGGGGAAAATGTCTGGATTTATACTGAACAACTGCTGTGCAACTCTTGTAATAGATGTTTTCAAATACTGCATCCAAGGGGAGATGTGAGATGGCAGGATTTAAAGGGGAAACAGTGATCTGAGGAGTGCAGCAGCCGAGAGCTGCTGCTTGTTGGCTGTATGGTGGCTGGCAGAGCTGCTTGAGATGGATCCCAAACCCACAGAATCTCGGCAGGTCAAGGGGAGATGTGCCCATGGCAAGGCTCTGCAGCCCTCCACCTGATTTCAAAGCCTAATAAATTCAGTGGGACTGTGTACATTAAATTTAACTGTATGGCTATCTTGGGGTTTTTTTGTCCCTTGTAATTGGAGTTAATTCTTTCAAGACAACATTTTTTAGTGCTGCAGAAGGGCACAGTGTTATTTTGCAATATAAGTGGTTTTAATTTCCATGTTGATTCTCATGTGAATTTCAGGCACTTAATTATAGCCCAAAGGGTTTTTAAGTCATTGATCTACAAATTCTTGATTAACACAAATATAATATAATCCTGATTATTATGTTAAAAAAATTTCCTTGAAGGGGTTGCCTCATCTGACAGTCTTGCGGAAAATTTTGCAAGGGAAGTTGTGGTGACTTGGCTCTGTCTCTCTGCCCTAGTCCCATGCAGGGAGTGGGTGCCAGTGGGGCCAGCTGTCCTCAAGGGCCTCCTGGCCCCTTGCTTTGACTGCAGGGCCATTGGAACTGCAATGATACAATGAATAAATCCTAAGCCAAAAAACTATTTAAAAAGGAGTCAAATTGCAAATAACAAGTGACATTGTAGTAAAAACCAGTATGGATTGTGAGACGTCTCACTCTGCTCCCCACAAGGAAACTATATGACAATATTACGTGGGTCCTCTTAATTCCATTTTGTTGAAGAGCTGTGGCATAATGATCAATCAATTAGGAGCTAAATGAATTTCCATTTCTGATTAAGTCTGCCACAGGGAAGCATTGCTGACTGCATGTGTGGTAGAGGAAGTATTGTTCAGGGTTTAAATTTTTTTCGTAAAGATTCAGTAGTTATTAAAATGCATTCTAAGTAGCTGTGGTTAAAAAATTCAAAGTTATGTATTCAGTAAATGTTTTCTTCTGAAAAGTGTGATTCATGGAAACATCCTTCTTCACTTTGCCTTTTTTTTACTCCTTAGGAGAAGCTTAGGCCTGCTGGGGGCGTTTTGGATGTAAACAGTTTGCTGGGGTAACTGAGTTCTGAGGTATTTAATCTCTCTTATTGTAAAATCAAACAACAAAAATCCTCAAAACTAAGACCTAAACCTTACAGGTTGGTGATATGATTTTGAGTTTTGCTTTGGTGGCAGAATGATCTCTTGGAAAGAACAATTTTGGAAAAGTAAATGAATGTCTGGATTACAGCGACAGCAAATTACAGCCTCACTTATGGTTTTGAAGAATTGCTGGATGAATGCTTTATGACAGGATCATGTGTTTTCCTTTCAGTGGAGTTAATGTACCTTGGGGCCGTTTATTTACGTAGCTTACCTTGCTGTGAATACTGTAGGGAGAAGACAAAGTTCAGCACCAGAGCCTTGGCAATCAATCAATCATTTTCTCACCATGCTGAAGTGAGGTTGCACTGTGTGGCTGTGCAAGTCAAGGCTCTGCTGAACTCAGTGGCCAACAGATCTTCTATCTGCTGGAAGACATTAACGCAGTTGTTGAAATTGTCATTCTTGCTAATCCTCACTGCCTTTTCCCAGAAGTTATCCACGGAGCCAGAGCAGCTGAGCAATTTGTATTTTCTTCCATCTTATTCTTTTGCTCCTTTCCTAATTTTCCCCCTTTTTTTTTTTTAGTTTTTATTATAAGACTGCTCCTGACATATTTATCAAGTATGTCTTTTACTAAGATTTGTCTGTCAGCTTGCCAGACAACCCAGTTGGAGACACAGAAGCAATTTAAGGATGAATATTTCAGTCTAAGAATAGCACCAAGGAAAGAATGTTCATAGTTTCTGCTGTCCTGGAAAATCCCATTCCCTAGAGGTTTTCTTTTCACTTAAGTGCTCAGAGCAAGGCAGAACTGCAGCCCAGGAACTGTGGTCCGAGCTTTGGATAGGTAACCTCAGAACTGATAGCTGAGATAAGGTATTCCAGAAAGACAGCTGAAGCATTTCATTTACCAAATTTTCTCCTGCCTTTGGCAGCCTGGCCTTCTGGCTATGGAGAGTTTCCTGATGGGACATTTTTCTTTTGGGAATTGCTATTTCATTAACATTGAAAATGGGGGTGTATTGATATCAAAGAAATAGTCAGGGGCAAACAAAACACATTGCCAAAGTACACCTTTTGAGGGTTAAGTAATGTATCTTCATATTTCATACAAAAGTTTACTTGCAGTTTGTAGTATAATGGATTGAAATGTTATATCTTTGTGTTAAAAAGAGAAGTAATTTCTGACTTGGAATTAGCTGTCATTCGAAACTGTACATTATTGAGAAATGGGAATTCTGATCCCTGCAGAGCTTTATTCTTTTTTCAGCTCAAGTTCTATTTTCAGTTTTTTTAATTTTAATTGTTTCATGTCCTGACTCTTGTTGTATGATTCTGTGAACTACTTGGATGTTACACTGTATTTAAATCCTCCTTTATTAGGGGTATGAATCTGGCAATCAGTTGAAATGGGTTCATGTTTTTGCCATGAATCTGCAGAGGAGATAACACTAACTTCAGGTTTTCCAAGCCTTGCTGAAAGAAATGCAAGTCAAATGGCAAAGGAGGAAGAGATAATATGTAATTTTGCATTCTAGTCATAACCCTGAAGAAGTTACAGCTATCAGAACTCATCATTGTAATCCTAACATAATTATTATAAATGCAATCTCTTTAGTGCCCCAGGACATTTGTCCTGACGGGCAGTGAAGTGGCCCTATGGAAACACTGAAGACAGCGTTTTTGTGCCACTCTATTTCAGATGTTGTTTTACAAAATCAAGATGCCTGTCATTCAAAGCCATGCTTCTGGGAAGGTACTAGGATATAATTTCTATAAATTAAACTGCAGCCTTTGTACCTATTAATGGGAAAAACAATCTCTCTGTGTGTTCTGAAGGCCCAGTTGATCATCTTGAATGGATGCATGCCACTGCCTTGGCTCCGTGGAGAAGCTTCTGTGTAAAGCTGTGATCACAATGATACATTTCCTAGCAGATTTTTATGAACAAACTATGATCAGTTTTCAGACTGATGCATTTCAGCACATGATAGCATTTTTAATTATAGCGAAAAAATGAAGTGCTTAAGATGATATTGGAGAAAGCCTCACACAGGAGATATAAGAAAACTTAGAGCTACAGTCTGTATTTAGTTGAAGTATTATTGGTATCATTGATTTTCAATTAATATTCATTATTGACCATTACCATAAAGAAGACAGCAACATAGTGCAGGAGATTTATGGAGTTTTTACAAGTCATTGATTTCTTTTTTTTTCTTGCTATGCAGCTGTTTGTATTAATAAGGCACACATGGAAATACTCCATAAGAATTTGTTTCTCCCCAGTTCAAGGAGACAGTGCTTATCTGTTTTCTCTGGAGGTGTCCCCTGCAGTACATGGCTATTTGTCTCCTTTTCATAAGTGTGGAACAGCTGGGCTCTAAACAGGTTTTTACAGTAATCTCTTTCTGTTAATCTCATGCCTAGAACTTTAAAATATTTTTGATCTGGAAAAGATCTTGCTCTGACTCTGTGCTGATTACTAACAGGAGCCATGCAAATGGACGTGGATACAGAAAATAAATTGTCTAGTTTTTGTGTCTTTCATTGTAAAATGCACTTGCCTTGTTTCATCCCCGTCACACCATGGATGCATTTTTTTGAGCTGACTTCTTGATTAGCTGTTTAATTACACAAATGAATCTTTTTGGCTTCTTTGGATCTCTTTTTGGCTAGTCCATCCTACTGTTTCTACAATTGGCAGATGTAAGCTGTGTAGTGGGGATACTCAGTGTAGCACTTCCATCCAGCCAAGTCATAGCATTACTTTTGCCTTAATGCAAAAGATCCACGTAAATCCATCTTCTGTTTTCTGGCTGTCTGGTATTAAGAGGCAGTCCCCAAAGTGGTGTAAGACTTGCACAGCACCCAGGTGACATGAGACTAGATATTAAGTACTCCTCCTTAATTTCATGCTAGGGCTGCACACCCAGGTGGCTGCTTCTCATGCCTAACAGAAGAAGTCAGCAGTTCAGCAGCCAAAATTCACAGCTAAATAACCAAATATAGCTAAATACTCAGTGGAGCCAAAGTCCACTGCTAGTGTTAAGAAACTGCTTTCAGGACCATGCTGTAATTCACTGGAATGGATTAGTGCCTGCTTCACATCACTCACTGCTGCTCTGCTGTGAAGGGAATTTATGAGGTGACACAATATTGGCAGAAAAGTTCACTTATTTTCTCTATGAAAACGACATGGGAGGGCTTAGACTGTATTTGCTTCCTTTAATGGATGCCCAGCATGGAATAGTGCATTGAAATGTTTTTGTGCACTAACTTCTAAAAAGCAGATCAAACTTTTAAGCTGTCACCAGTAATGGGCTGGGAATGATCTGTGTGGCCTGTGCCACAGGCTGGCAGCTGATGACTGTTCCTGGGCTTCCTCCCCAGTGGTACTCTCAAGCGTTTTAAAAGAAGCAGGAATAGTACAGGAGAGACTTATTCCCCACCATCTCGTTTCCTTTTGGAAACATGGCACTTCATAGGATCTGAAGCCTTTTGCCCTATTCTACTGATCTTTGGATACATTTTTCAAGATTTTTCCTCTCTGAAATTCGGAGCCCAGGTGTGAGGAGTGCAGCAGTTGTGTGCAGTGGTAGTGCTGTGTGTGTGGGCAGGGGCTGGCCTTTACTGGAGTCAGGAAAGCTAGGTATTGACTCTGCTTTCCCAAAGCCAGTCTCCCAGGGAAGCTTGCCAGGAAAGACCTGTGTCCTCAGAATTAAGCAGGTGCACATTACTAAGCTGGCACTTCAGGGTCCTCTCCATTATATGAGGCTGTAAATGCATTTTAAGAGATTGCCTAATAATGTTGCAATAGATTATCTATATCTTACCACATTACTGCAGCATTAACTGTTCCTAAAATGCTGGGAATAATTTCCTAATTTGTATTAACTAAAGAAATACAGGAAGTGTTTTGACAGGCCATGTGAGTGTTGCTGCTGTGCATTGCATTCATTGCCCTTGGCACACTCTCATCCTCCACAGAGGCATGCGCTCACAGCACTGACCTCGCAACACTTCTATTAACCTGAAATAACCAATTTTGCTAGAAGCTTAGAAAGCTCTTCTAAGCTGGGCTGTAATTTGGGAAGTATTCAAGCATTTTCTTATGAAGTGATAAAGTTGAGGCAGGAATACAATGTGCTTTGTCATGTTTAAATTTAGCACGCAACAATTACTGAGAAAAAGAAATCATATATTATCACCATTTTGTCAGCTCCATTCCCTCTGATTCATATTGTTCGTATGCAGCAGGACCTCGGGCTCTGAAGAAAGGCCCTGTGGCTTTTCGGCTGTCCCTGAAGGCTGGAGCAGGGGAGGAGGCAGAGCCTGTTGTCCTGAGGCGGGGACGTTCAGCCTCCCTGGCCCTGGGGCTGCTCTGGGCTCTGCTCGCGGCTGGGAAGCTCTGGCGGGTGCTGAAATCCCTCTGCATTGCCTGTCCTTGCCTCTTGTAGGAAGCATTGCCAAGCACAAGGCATGTGCCTAATGAGCTGGACACTGAGCCGGGGGGGTTGGGAACAACCTCCGGGAGCAGACAAAAGCTGAGGATGTTGGAAAAGGCATTGTGCTGTTTGAGGACACCTGTGTGAAAGCTTTTTATTTTTCCGCATCTGTGGATGGAAATAGACCCTTTATGAAAAGACATCTCTGCTTTATTTATAGCTCACAAAAATTTAATAACTACTTTTGCAGCTCATTCAGAGCAAAAAGCTTTTTCATGCACTGCCTGTCACTTATAATGTGTGCCCAGCACCAAACACTGACTGATCCATCAGGATGCTGGAGCCCTTGCTCTCCATGGGAAGTAATGCCTGGGAGTGCAGTTTACAGGTGTGTCTTTTCTCACCTGAAATTCCTCGTGTATCAAAGTAAGCCCTCTACTCAGCAGATGTGCCACAATGCAAACATGAACAGGGATGGTGCTAAGGCGACCCTTTCCTTGCAGGCTTAGCTCTGGATCACTGGCAGGTTGGTGTGGGATTGTGGAAGCAACTGGGATTGGCCCTCCGCACAAGGTATTCTCAAGCAAACCTTGGGCTTCACAACAGCAGTGCAGCTCATTGCAAAAATACCTGTAATGAAGAAAGTTTGAAGTATTTTTAAACTTGAAGATGACCACATTATTAAGCTGTTTTGATACTAGAGTAGGCATGGAGTTTGAGGGACAAAGTCTCCTGCCACCACTCCCATGGAGCAGCAGTGTGATGCTAGCTCTCTCTTGGTGAATCTGTCAGCAGCCTCAGAGGCTGGGACCTGCTGGTGCCTCACCAGTGTTGGCTGAAAAACATCTTGTCTGTGGAGGGAACATAGCAGTGGGAAGTTTGGTGCTCAATGCTGTGAATTAGTGTTTGTACCTCTCCCAGTTACGTTTGATTTCTTTATGCTGTGATGGCAGCATTGTTCTTTCCTCCGTAATGATGGTCCTATCTCCTGTTCCCTCAGCTCTAACACATGCAATGCCTGGCTTCAAATGGAGCTGGCATCTTCCAGCTGATGTGTATTTGTGTCAGTCAGGAGGATGAGGAGCTCAGCTCATGTTTATGGTCCATTACTCACCCGTGCATTGTAGGAAGGAAAGTCACTTCCTTCTGTGCTTTTCTCTGAGCAATTGTAATTCCACAGCTCAATAGCTTTGAATTTATTCAGCCTAGCTGGATATTATCAGTTTATTTTTATATACGTGGAGAGAGACAGCCAAGGAGAGAAAGGGAGGAGGAAGAACCCTGTCGCTTCTGTAGGGTTTACAATGGGATTTACACTGAAGCATGAAATCCTTCATATAAATATTTCAGGACTCTTGTCTCTGCAGAGATTAATCTTGGAAATAACTCCCAGGGGAAACAAGGGCTACTTGTTCTCAGCTCTTCCTCACCTCCCCCTTGCTGGCTGCATCTCTGGAGGCTTTTGCCCCCAGGCAGGGGTGGGCCTAGCATGGAACAGAGCCAAACCCCACTCACAGCAGCTGAGTGCTGCCCACAGCAGTTGAATGCAGCTGGTCGGGCAGGAGTGGTGGTGGGTTACTGTGCAGAGGGTCCCAGTCTGTGGCTCGGCTCAAGCTAGTAGAGACTGAGGTGTTTGGCTCCTGAGGTGCGACTGTGGCAGCACTGATGTCTGAACGGTCATGTTGCCTCCAGGACATGAAATACACTGCCGGAGTTCTCAGCCCTCTCTCAAAGAGGGCTTTGGAAAGCACCTTTGCATGGAAATTCCGCAGCAGGGTTATTGATGGGTTCTGATTTATTCATGAGTTGAATACTGTCTGGGTTGTGCAATCCACATAGTCACGCTTCCAGGAATTCATGGTTCATGGTTGTCTTCTTTCATGCTTTATAAGAGGAGAAAAATGAGCCATGTGATGGGGAAATCAGAAATAATATTAGAAATTTTTCAAGGATTTAGTGAGCGTTCAGAGCTTCAAGCCCTTTGTACCTGCACTGTATAATTACCAATCTGGAGCAAAGAAATTTGGCAGTCAGGTGCTTCATTCTTTTGGTGTTTTCCATAAGAATTCTATTTGCAAACAAGAGGAAAAAAATACTAAAAGGATAAACAGAGTGAAAACCAATTTAGCATAACTGTAACATGAGGATCTGATGCAGATGTTTTTATACAGGATTGCAACTTAGTAAGCAGCTTGGTATGAAATGATTCTGCTCACAGGTGTGCACTGAGTGCATTTACATGTCTGGGGGTCCCAACCATGGCATCAGATGTGATTAATGTACTGTTTTGCTCAATTTCACGCACCTTACCAGAGATTAACGTAAAGGTCAGTGCAGAGTTGTGCCTGCAGTGATCCTGGTGCATGAATGACTTGAATATGTAATTTGTTTGGTGTCGCTGGAAAAATGTCGCAGCAGGTACAGGGACCAGGAGAAGGTGTAGATGGAAATCTGGGGTGAGCTCAAATCTATTGTACTGCTGTTTGGCCTCAGGACTTCAGAGTCTTATCTAGTATATGTTATTTCCTGTTCTAGCAAGATATTTGTCCCCATTCTTGAAAGTTTTCCCTTTCTTTTCTCTACTACTGACGGTGATTATTGTTCAGTGATCCAGAGTAGCTGATTTGCATCCAAAGAAGCAGGCTTGCTGAAAACTGCTGTGATCACAGCTCTGCAGTGTCTGTTACAGACCACGTAGGTGCATTTGCAGCACTGAAGGAGCCATAAAAATACTTGTCACAGCAGATGATCCCCTTGGAGGAGGTGATGAGCAAGAGCAAGAGGAATTCAGGCTGGGGCAGACCAAACAGTGAACCACATCCCACTGATACTGAACGCAGCTGTGAGGTGTCTCATTTTTTCAGGTCTGCCTCCCAGACAGCCTAAGCGGCCAGAACAAATGGAAACTCACCACAAGGTATCCCTGAAATTTGTTTGTGAGGTAAAAAAAAAAGCACCTTGTGGGTGCTCACCCCAGAGCTGGCTCTGCTGCAGGTAGAGCAGGTGCACTCTGGGCAGCGATGCGGTGCCGAAGGAAGTACAGCCAGTACATGTGCATTTGGGCAACTTTGACTTGCCCCAGGAGAGCAGATGGTTTGTGTTTGCGTTCATCATGAGCAGCAGAAGGCAAGGTTTGTCAAAAGTGAAGGTGTGTTTAGTTGGTGTTACTCCTAGGGGAAGCTGCTCTGTGCCTTGTGCAAGCTGCTCATCTCCTGAGTGATTTGACCCTTGGTAGACTATGGGGCTGAGGAGTGTCGATGTGTGGAGGGCATAAGGACATGCCAGGACAGTGCTGTTAGTGAAATGCTAATCATCAGTCATGGCATTTCCAAGGGAGAAGCACTCCTCTGGCTACATTTGTCATTTTTTGTGGGTTTGAGGAAGCTGGCTAGGCTGAGTCAGCTCACAGCACTCATTTTGCTAACCAGAAGGCAAACAAAACCCCAACCAAATACAGGAAGCAAGTATTTAATAAATATGGTGTTATGTCTAAACACCAGCTGCTTATAGAGGTAAACATCACAGTGCAGATATTGAGGATTAACAGAGTTTAAGGTCATGCTTTGAAAACACAGATGTTTGGAAAAGTTGAGAGCTGCTTAAGGCAAAAGTTTACACAGCCTCTTTTCCTTGTTCTTCAGGAAACCACACTCTTTAATTATTAAATTTGTAAAACACCTTTACCACTGGCCCACTTTGTGCCTCCTTTTGAAACAGTCTGTCATCATTTTTAGCTCACACACAACAGAGCAAACTCCTTTTAAACAGCTGTTTTTGCAAAACATGAATATCACATAAGAGCAAAGTTGATTGCTGAAATGAAGGGTGGTGCAATATTTTATACTTACACACTACTTCCGAGAGATGTGAAGTCACAAAATCCGAAAAGCATGTGCTGTTTACTGAAAGGTGGATCACCTATCAGTGTTTGTGGCACAATCATTTATTTATGATGTTTTTCATCCATTACATTGAGCATTTGCTTATTGAAAGCTGCTTGCTGTCTGGAGAGTGGAGCCACTTGTTCAATGGACATACATGTTAGGTGGAGCAATCCCCCATGTATGCAGCACTGAATAAAGTAATGTCAGTTTTCTAACTTAACAAGCTGGTTGGAGAGTCTATCTCCTGGTTTTCAGTGATACCCTAACCATGCTATCAAAACAGCTGTCTCCTGGGAGCCTTAAATAATTCTGTTTAAAACACAGCATTATCATAATCCCAGCTTGCTCTCTTTTCCTCAATGTCATTTCATTAAAAAGAGCCTGAAGAGACTGAAAATCTGATATAAAATTCCAGATAATCTTCAGGTCTGCTGCCACACAGGAATAGGGGAGGGGATATGGAGAGAACACCTGAGCTCCAAAAGGAAAAGGTGTGTTTCAGACATTCTTTGGGCGCTGACCTGGCTTCTTCAGGCTAAACCCACCCATTCTTTTTCCCCTGTAGAGTAATATCACTTTTCTTGTTGCTATACTGGGGCACATGCATTCTAGGCAATGGGAAATATGGACTCTGTTCCTTGCTGCTTACAGGAAAGAGAATATTTTTTTCCCATTCACTAGCTGGGCCACAGACTCTGTGCATTGTGTATTCCAGAGGGAAGGGAGCACTAAAGGACCTCTGGCCTGTGTACACCTTGGAATTGTTAAATTAAATCCCTCAACACACACGTGTGCTGTGAAGAAGGGTGACAATTTCCAGGTGTGTGGGGCTGAGGTCAGGTGGTTGTCCTCTGTGCCACTGGGCACTGTGGTGAAAGCATGGACACCCAAGGCAGCCTGCAATCACTGCCAACTCTGTAAACAGAGAGGTTAAATGGAATTGCGTAAAGCTCATTTTGCATTTTAATTTTGTTTTAATTTGTCTTAGTTACTGAGTATTGACTACTTTATGCATTCCTCATTTAATGAGCTAATGGTGTGGGGTAAATAATACATGAGGGAGTATATCTTCATAGTATTAAATTTTTCTGTTTCACAGTAATTTTAATACATCTGTGTAGAAGACAAATCCATAGTTTATTCCCAATTACAGTGATTATTGGGCTTCTGCCTAACAGAAAGATCCCTGCAGCAAGCAGCAGACTGGTGAAAGCCAGCTGAGAAGAAGGTGCACCCCAGCAGTATCTAGGATGGCTTGAAGTCTGATCTTTTGGCTGAGCATTGGTTGGTGTCCTGGTTTAGGGCAAATTTGGGAGAAATTTACCCTATTTACAGTTAGATAAATGTAAGTTTCAAAATCAAGCTTTTATTTTTTGACCCTGCTTAAGAAACCTGGAAAGCTGAAATACTGCTCAGTCTGGAGACAAAGATTTTGTCTGTTCGTACATTAAAATGAAGATGAATGCTACGAGGTTTGTGTAACTTTGAACCGAAGCTACCTGAAGTTGATCATTGGTTACTGAAGTGAGGGCACAACCTGGGAAGAACAAAGGACATGTTGGGGACAACTTGACTTGTTCAGGATGAGCTTGGGGACTGGGTTTGGGAACTGCTGCTGGCACACACCAAAATGCAGGAACAGACTTGTATTAATGCTCAGTCTTTAGATCCATATGTCGTATCCTAGTCTAAGCTCTTTGGAAAGCACTGCATGACAAATAATCTTATACATCATCTTGTTGAGAGGACTTCTTCTAAGTAATTTTAAGAGTTATTCATTTGGAAAGTCAGATGTTTCTTCCCCTGGGGCACATCAGCACACAGCACAGCTTGTTATTAACTGTGACACAGTGCTGGCAACAGAGAGGTAAACACACAAGCCAGGCAGACTGTGGCACAGAGGACAGGCCCCTCCTGGCACTGTGGTGACAGAGCGAGTGCCCTGTGCTGGGGCCTGCGTGCCTCACTGTCCATCTGGGCTTAATCACAGTCCCATGAACCACAAGCAGTGAGCAAGAGAAAAGAAGAAAGAATAAAAGGAGATAAGTGAATATACACGAAGATTGAGACATGGATAGGAGGAGTAAACAATTCCACTCTGAACAGATGGTGTGTTGTTTGTGTTTAAAGACTTCAACAAGATAGATATCCTATTGGCAAATATCATTCATTCTTATAGTCGTGTTTTGGGAAGAACTTCAAGCATTTTCAAATTTTTACTGATAAATTGAAGACATTCATTAAAGTTTGGAATGAAATGAAAAATGGATGTTTTTTCACAAGTCCACAAACTCTGCTTGGGAAATGGCCTGGCCCTTGCTTAATACGAGGCTGCAAGGTGCTGTTGCTGCACCCTGTTGCAGTGGAGCAGGCAGTTCTGTGCAATGATCAAGCAGCTCAAGTTTGAGTGAGACATCGGAACACAGAGAAACATTTGAAATACTGAGGCCTTAGCTCACCCTGAGGCTGGAATCCTTTCTTTCCAGCTTACTTCTGGAAAAGCTCTTTACCCCATGTTCACAGCAAGTTGCAAGCCAGATACCTGTGCCTGGTGGTGATGCCGTGGCAACAGTGGGAGCATTGATTTTGGCTGACAGCTTGTGAGATGAGAATGACCACGACCATAATTTCTCATGGCAGTAGTAATGCTACTGGATTTGTTTCTATGCTTTGATAAGCAATTAGGATTAGACAGCTGATGGAAAATGTATTTCCCCTTTTTCCCTGTGAAATGATGCTTCTTTTAATCAGGTTATCTGTAATAGCAAACTGGAACCCCTCCTGTGCTGGTTGGAATGGCCAAGGGATTGGACATGGTTCCTCAGAATTCAGTGAGGTTCCTCACCCAGGAACGAGTAGTTTCTCTTGTGGTGATCCATGGGAATGCATAGACTCCTCCAGTTTTAGATGGCCATTGCAGTTCTCTGTGAATCACCTCAAAAGGCACTAATTCTGCCTGTACTGGTATTCGGTAATGTAAAGACTTCATAGCACTCGAAAAGATCATAAAAACAGAATTAAATGCCACTTACATCCATTATTAACCACTGGATAAATCAAAGTTCTATGCATAAGGTCATGGTAAGCTAATAGATGTTTTCCCCCATCATACTTTTCAGGAAGGCAGATATGCATATTTCTCCAGAGATGGGGAACTTCCAGTCATCGGAAGTGCCCTGTGGCACAGACTGCTGATAGTGACCACAGTTGGCAATCACTGCAGGTCACACAAATAAATATCAAGTAGAAAGCTTGAATTAAGACAAAGATTCTTCAACATGAATGTGTTGTTGTATGAAGCCAATAGGATTATTTCAGACTCACCGTCAAACTCTTCAGATGCAGTTTTCCATGTAAGAAAGTAACAGAAAATCTTAATGATGAATGGCTTCATAACAACCCAGATGAGCCATTTTGCCCTGAAGAAGCCAAATGCAGCAGATGGGAAATATTTTTCCACTTTCGTTGTGCTATTTATCATTATAACAACACCCTGCATCAAGAGTTAATTAAGACTTGTACCTGTGCTGTCTGAGCAGGTGATCAAGAGCCAGGCAATTGCTTGCACGTTTTGGGCTGGAGCAGTTTTTGTTATCTGTCACTCCATGGAAGGGTAAATCCTCTGAAGACATTCTGGCCTGTTTTCTGTTTGCTGCCTGCTGTTGGCTCAGTTTGTGTCGTGGCTGGCTGCTGTTGCAGCGGCAGGGTGGCACGGGCAGCCCTCTCCCCTGGGCTGGGGCAGTGCAGTCCCTGCACAGCCATGACACCTCTGTCTCTTTGTCCCATTGTTCCCTCCCTGGCAGCAGAGAGTGGTAGAAATGCCTTTATTGAGTTGCACTGTGTGTCAGCAGGCATTCAATAACAGAATGAATTATTACCACATCCTTTGGACTTTTCTGCTCTACTAATTTTGCTGCATCTTCTATTTTGGTCATTTGTCCTACATTTTAAAAAGCAAATTATTGTCCCATATTTAATCTCCATTGGGTTGAGAGGGTCTGTGCTGCTGCTCTCTAGTGCTTCCACTGCAGGCATTTTACATTGCTCTGCTCTATTAAGTTGCTAGACCAAGGGTCAGACAATACCTGCATGAGGCTAGAATTCCATTCACGTTCACTTACGTTTGTTAATTATTATTTACATCTAGTAAATCTCCTGATTAGTTCTGCCAGCACCCAAGATACCTAGGGCACTGCTATTGCAGTCAGAGGCAATTTTAACTTTGGTCCTAACCCCATGAGATCCTTTTCAGTAACTGCTTTTCTTTCCTTTATTTTTCGGTAACTTTCTTTTTCTTTCCTCTGGAACCAGCAGCTGGGGAAATTTGTCTTGAAGAATGTGTCTGACAGTCACAGAAGAGGGGTTAATACAGTGTGAACTGTAATTCCCTTGTCACACAGTAACCCTGGGGGAAAAGCCTTTAATTGTTTACCCTAGGCCCGGGACCTATTTATGCACCACATTAACATCCTGAAGTCTAGACTCTCATTTGCTAATTCCTGCGTCTAGTGATAGAGTATCTGTTTAAAATAACATGCATCTTTTCAAAAGAAATAGTATCTTTAAAACTCAAATGATGAAAAATTTACCATGTCCCCTGCTTATCTGTTGCTATATTTAATTATTTCACTGCTTACAATTGAACATATGTCTATTCTTTTACACATTGATAATAATCTTCTACATAAATTCCCTGTGAAGAAAACAGGAGTATTACATATTTGTTTGTTTCAGTGAAGATCACAAGAATGAGGGGCTTTGAGTGTGGAAAAATAGGAGACTTCTGTGAGCAGCTGGATCGTGGCTTGAGGAGGTGTTTGAGCATGTTCAACTAGAAATGTCTGTATCTGGCAGCATATTAAAACAGCCTCTATTCTTAGCTTACAAAGAGAGGTACAAGGGACCATGTAGCTCCTTCTGATAACTGGTAAGACACTGTGTGTCTTATTATTTGTCTTTTCAGCTAAACAGAAGTGTGTCTCTTTCCTAGCAAGGTTGCTCCTGTGTTGCTGAACTGTCAGAGGATGTGTGGCAATAGGATGGCAAAGTTTTAGTCATGAGATGTCTCAGACACTTTTCAGCATTTTTCAGTGCTCTCAGGCACTTCATGGTATGTAATATCCCTTGGGCCCAAGGGATTCCCCCCATGGTCATTATATATCAGGGCTTCAAAAAGTGTTACATACTAGTTTAATTGTGTCTCTCTAATAAATAATTACTTCACTGTGCCTGTAATCCAGTTTGTATTTGATGTGTCACTTTTAATAACCTGCAGAATTTTTCATTCAGGAGGCTTTATTCATCATGCTTCTAACAGAGAGCTCATCTCTTTTCATTAAAAACAGGTTTTTCAACTCACCGACTTAAAAATAAGGAATGAAATAAGGAAAAGAACAGAATCTGTGCTGATGGCTCTGTTCAGTATGGGTAAGCAGAGCACAAAAGGAAGAAACAGCAGTGCCCAATTTCTCATGATGCACAAAACTGCAATGACATGATACAGACAAGGGGACAGGGCAGAGAGGGCAGGAGCTGGCCTTGGTTGGCATGAATGCAGCATAACCACATCCAGTTCTACTTGATGCTGCACCCAGGAGCACAAGTCAGTGTTCGGTCTGTGTTATTTCTGTGTAACTGGCTTGTGCCAGTGGCTTTTGCATGGAGAAGGGAATGCTGTGTAATCACCTCTCATTGTGTATATATTCCTAGAGGAGTAGCTAATCCTTTCGTTTTGAAATCGTAATTAGTATGAGAGAAATTATTATGTCCCCAAAGCAAAGGCAATTTCAGAAGCAAGGAAAAAAAACCCTGCACAGAACCTCAGCTAGAACTGCTAAACTTTGAATGTAGAAATCCAGTTTTTATGCAAATGACCTAATTAAAGAATAAGATCTAGAGGCAAACTGGGAGTGCTTTAGTTTTCTATCATGTATTGGGATGAGCTTTAAAGATCATGTATCCAGCTGCCATTTGCATTTGATTTCTCCATCTTGAGTGTTTGGGTCCAGTTTCTCCCTATGCAAATCAGCCTGACATAATTGTTTCCTTCCAAGTGACAGTAATTGGCAGCATTTCAGGATATGACCTGCATTTACAGGCCCCGCTGACCTTCCTCAGAGTGTGTATATATTTATTTAAATTATTTGTCTGCTGATATATAGCAGCTCGGTGAAATGAGTTGTTGGCACATTAACGTTTTGAGCATCTAAGTCCAGTTTAAGTGATTATTAGATCAACTTTGACAGGATATTGGCTATTATCACAGTTTATTTTACATCTACTGTAATACAGCATTTGACGTTTTTCCTCCAACACTCTGTATTTCCATGAAATCTCCCATCTTCTCACTGGTTTCAGAAATTTCAGTCTCAAAGCAGTGCTATTACCAGACTGCCACCTATGCGTGAGAGCTTAGAGCTTCCCAGCTCTAGCAGACCTCAGCTGCTGCCTTCAAACACGTGAACCCAAATCTCTTTGTTTCAGCTCCCAAACCCACTGTCTGACACGGGGACAGGCCTGTCTGCTGCAGGGTTTGTCTCTGGCAGTGGTGCTGATGTGCCCAGGCCGGGCACCCAGCAGCACCCCTTGCCCAGGCCACCTGCCTGGCTGGTGAATGCTGCTGGGCATGGTGGCTGTTTTCTCTGTTAGGTTAAAAGCCATTTACTCCCATGTACTTTTTTCCCTGTGAACCTATTAATACCCTGTAATCAAGCCACCTTTCACCTTCTTTTTAATAAACTAAACAAATTGAGCTCTTTAATCACTCACTGTAGAGCATTTCCCACAGATCTTGACAGTTTGTTCAAGTCCTTTCTGAGTTTCCTGAGCCTTTAAAAATATGAGTATCATCTGTAAGCCACAGTCACATTTCATGAACTGTGCCTGGTGTTTAAGGAATGAAAAAATAAGAGAGAAAAAGAAATGGAACTCCTCACTTGTACATGGATAACATTAGCTAAGACATCTGGAGGAATATCATTGCTTGAAGCAATGTTCATACTATTGCTTCTGGTATCTGAGGAGCAAATAGCCTCTCGTTTAATTTATACTGTAATAAAATCTCATATTGATTTTAATAAAATTGAAGACAATAATTCTGAATGAAATCCCTGAGGCAGCTTCTCCATAAAAACTGACTCTTATTTTCTTTGCACATGTACATTGCAATTCACGTCTGATAGCAGTGAGCTGGGACGTTGTTTTATGAAGAGCTGGGAATAGTTTTAAGTACAGCGTGAGGAAACCCTTCTTTAGAAAAGAGGTGTTTGAAGAGCTCAGGACAGAGCCCAGTCCTGCCATTGTCTAAGTGCTGTACAGCTCACAGTGATACAGTGCTCTTGCTCCTGTCCCCATCTTCCTCTTCCTTGAGGTGACAGCATGTGGATGACTAAAGGTGATAAAGGCTCAAGCAGACATTAGGATGCCCTGGACAACTCTGGTGAGTTGGTAGTTGTTGGTATTTACTAAACTGCTATGGAATTTGGATTTTACAAGTCTTTAGTGTTGCTGTCCACCCTGCACATACAAATCTCGTTGATGTTATTTTTCTGTTCCACCCTGGCAGTAAGTTTAGTTGTGCAAGAGAATTTGCAGCAATGAGATGTAGAAATGAGATCTGCTGAGGAAAAAGCCAACTGCAACATAATGAATATTCACCTTGATGTTCAAGTCTCACTTTGAATTGTGTTGCCCAGAAGAGCTGCTAAGGAGAATTAGGATTTCATTGTTGAATGAATATTCAGTATGCTTTAGTGCTGCTTCCTTCTACTCCCTGAAACCAAAGTCTCCAGTGAGACATCTCTAATCAGTTTTGTTTCTCAAGTGCTAAATAGCAAAGGAAAAATGCAATGCAACAGGAGGGAGATGCTGCAAAAGAAATGCAGCCCCGAGGCTGCACAATTTGTTGTTGTCGTTGTTGTTGTCGTTAAAGCTGGGTCTGGGGGAGATAGAAGTCATGTTTTGAAAGGCAATGCCTCTTTCTCTGCCCAGGGGCCGTGCCTGCAGAGAGGAACGTCCAAGAGAACAAACCAGAATAATTATTGCAATCACTGGTCCCATGCTTGGGCGCTCCATAACCTTCCCACTGCTCGTGGTTGTGGGGCTGGGTGGAAACATGGCCCTGGTGGACGTGTGAGCTGGGCTGCAGGCAGGGGACTGCACAGCACTGGAGTCACTGCCAGCTCCTTGCCTGGCAGAGAAGATGCACAGGGAATGCCAGGCCACAATGAAAGGTGCCAAGGCTCCACATTCCAGAGCCCATTCCCTCTCCTGGGAGACACAAAGGGCTCCTGCATGTGCAATCAAAGGCAGGTTGGTTTTTTTCTGTCCATGGACTTCACTCACAGCGTGTTTCTGAAGCAGGGCTTATTTGGGGTAAATGGAGAGTGATTCTCTCCGCAGGTGATGTGAAAACAAGCTTTCCCAGTGATTGGATTGCTCCTTTACAGCAAGTCCCATGGGCAGAGCCGCTGGCTCTGTGTCACAATCTGAGCACATCAAGCACTCCAAAATTTATCTTTCAGCTTTGTGACTGGAATGGATACAAATGGAAATGCTGAACATTACATTTACATCAGAAAAAGCTTCTCTGCTGTGAGGGTGGTGAGACCCTGGGATGGGCTGTACAGAGGGAGGGTGACTTCTCTCCTGGAAGATACCCAAGCCTGGCTGCTGGTGGTCCTGGACAGCATGCTCTGGGTGATGTTCTTGAGTGGAGGTGAGGACTTTTTACTGGAAGTCACGTATATGACAGTCCTTTTCTCCTTCTCACCTCCAAATCTGCCTCAGTCACTTCTGAAAACAATACTGAGAGTTGCCTCAGTTGCAGGGAAGCCCTTTTAAGTCAAGTGTATTCCTGGCTTTGAAAGATACACCTTCCCAAGCAAACAATGAGAGCAGCTGTGCTGAGCCTGAGACTTCTCAGATGCTCTAATTAGACTGATCTGGCTTCACCAGCAGGGTGTTTCTGTAACAGTCAGTAACTGATGCAGTCAAGCTGTTCCTACATTGGGGTGCATCCTCCTAATGGCTCCCAAGACTGGGGTGTCTCAGGCTGATAATGGCAACTCTGCCAGGGCTCCCAGGCTCAGCCCTGCTGGGTATCCCACCTGTCCTATGTGCTTTGTGTCTCTCACTCCACCCACCTGCAACACCTCTGCACTGATTTAACCCTGCACTGAGCCTGGTGGAGCTGCCTCTCTGCTCCCTGCTAAGTAAGTCCTTCCTGGAAGGAGGCCAGAGACCCACAGGAAGAGGTCAGTGCTGTCTGGCAATACACATCTGTTAGCAGCAGCATTGAGGAGGAGGATTTCCTCTGGCCCAAACAGCCTGTCACCTCTGCAAGCAGTAGGCTTATTTGGGGTGAAACTTATCAGAACTTGGGTAGCTCAGAAGCCTTGAAGATTTTGCCAAATTCCTTGGAAGGAATAAAATAAAGGATAAAATAAAAAAGGATAAAATATATTGAAAGAAGGTGTGATGGAAGATGAGGAGAGCTGTAAGGTGATCCCCTGACCAGCACAGTTAAAGAAGGTGATTTTCCTGATTTTCTCAGAAACTCAGGCCAAAAAGTTGTATCACAAAGAGTCGAAACGTTCCTCTTACAATTACTGAACCCAGTGAGTCTGCAGCACCTGGGTCTGAGCACTGTCCTCAGCCAAACCCACCATGGCTGGCGGGGCCCTTGCCTTCCTGGTCTGGGCAGCAAGTAAATAGCTTCTGCTAATGAAGCCTTGGCTTTCTGAGGCAGGCTTTAGTTCCTTGGCAATGTAGTATTGGGTTGTTTGTCAGCATGCTGAACGCTGAACGGGCAAGCTGATCACGTCCATGTTCCCTGGCCTGCCATGTCAATCAGGAGGTGGCACGTTCCCAGCCTCCGGGGAGGAGCAGTGGGAAGAGAAATGGGAATTAACAGCTTCAAATCCCACGCACGTGAATGCAGGGAGAAAGGGAGTGTGAAATTCTGGATGAGAGACTATTTTATTTTTTTAACCCACTCAAGCAGCAGCTGCATCCATGGAAACTGCCTGCGTGAGATCTTCCTGTTTATTTTTCTCCAGGATTTCTGTGCTGGCATTGTTGTCACCAGACACCACGCAACCAGTTAAAATTCACTGCCCAGTTACATTCTCTGCCACAGGAGACCTGGTGCTCTGTGCCCCCTGGCCGTGGCAGAGGATGGGCAGCCGTGGGACCGGCCAGAGGTGCACATGGGCAGAACAGGGACAGAAGGTGCCCAGGGCAGCAGCAATGCCCCTGCTCCAGCTGAGGGCCCTGCCATCCTCCAGGGCTGCAGTGCACAGACTGGCAGGGAGGACAGAATTCAGCTGGTTTTCCCTCTTGAGTCTCTGAAATTGTGCCAGTCAAACCCCTAAATAATGCCCCAAATGTGAGCTTCCATCTCATGGGAAAGAGTATTTATGAGGGGTAAATAACATGTATAGAGACGAAGAGAAACAGAGAGGTGTGACAGAGCGATGGACAGGGCAAATAATTAAAAAGAGACAACTGTGCTCCAGGAATAAAGACAGTGTGATTGATGCTGCCTTGGCCATGCCCCTCAGGTTCCATGTGCCACAGCTGTCTGGAAGGGAAGGAAGCTTGCAGGGAAGCAGGACTGAACAGAACTACTCACGGAAGATGCTCTGGAGCTGAGAGCTGGCATTTTCCAGTGGAGGGGTGGGCTGCTGGGCTGTACAGCACAGCCAGGTCCTGCTCTGCTGCAAGTGGCTCTGTGCTGGAGGTGGAGCAGGGGATGGGACAGCATAGTTTATTTATTGAAGAGAATTTTTCAGAAGAATGAGTGAGCTGTTTTGAATGTGTCTTTCTGGTGTATGACCCTAAATGGGGATTCAGGTGAAAACCAGAGACACCCAGACTCCTTTCCATTTGTCTCATTCATGAAAGCCAATTTCCTTCTCTTGCTTTATGTAATTGTCTTGTCCTCAATCTAATATTCCAGGTTTATGAGGAACAAGAAATCAATACCCTCTTTTTTGAAAACTGCCGATTAATTAATTGCTGGTGTCTGCCTGCATACTGCAATCATATTAGATGTCAGCATTAATTAATTTTTAAAGGAAATTGTTCTTGCTGAATTTTGAACACCAGCTCAGATCTCATCTTTCCTGCATGTTCACCTGAAAGGATGTTAGGCTGTTCCCCACAGGAGCATGTTCCTGACTGATGGGATGAGAAGCAGGTACAGCTCATGGGAAAAGTGGACAGTGACACATCTGCACTGCAACTCTGGGGGCATTCTCACAGGACTTTTGCATTAAGAAGGTGAAAATATATGCAGAAAGCAAAGAAAAAAAAATATATGCCTTTTGAAAAAGAATTGACATCTTTACCAATGTAGAACAAAAATACCTGCAAGGTCTGCTTCTGCTGTTGAACAGACTCATTGGCTGTTGTATCATATGGACTTAGAAAGAACATCAAACCTCAGCTTTTCTCCTGGAATACAAATTATCCTATTTAAAAACCAAACTATACTAAGCTCTCATTGTAAGCTTTTAGAGAGACTAAAGGATAAACAGGAAGGAAACAGCCTCTCCTCTACTCACTTTTTTTCACCAGTGGGAACACGCATTTCTTAAAGTTTTACCAGATCACTTCCCTCCTCTGAAGGTCAAATGAGGAAGCTCAGTTGTATCTCACTGCCTCCTCCCTGCCAGGCCAGATCCTAAAACATCAACCTGTTCATTCAATATTGACTGAACCTTGGGTTCTCACATTGCTGCTTCTTCATATCCCTGCTTGGAGCCTTCCCCTCCCTCTGGGTTATCATGGATAAACCATGCAGTTCTGACATTCCTCTAGGTTCCCATGGGAAGTACACACCTTAACCCCTCTGGTAGTACTCACCATAACCTCTCACACCATGACTTGTGGTGTCACTTTGCCCTCACCAAAACGCAGTCTCCCCTGGCACTGACCAGTGCTGCCATGTCATGGTCATGGAGGGCAGAGAGAGATTGTCCTCCAAGCCAGCAGTGCAGGGGCTGCAGAGTGCTGGGGTGTAACCAAGCAAACTGAAATCGAGCCAGGACACCAGGGTTAGCACACAGTGTCTAAAACTAATGTTCTAAGGAGTCCAGATTCACTGCAATTCTGCTGACTTCAGAGCTCAATGACCAGCACCACCAGCCCAGGAGCATCACCACAGTGCCAGTGCCTGCTGCAAGCCACGAAATGCTTGAGAGGTGGCCTCTTTAGATGGATCTGCTGAAGTCCACTGACTTTAAGCAATAAGGAAGAGAAGAATACCTTTTGTCAACTCATCAGTATGCTTTAAAAACATCCCTAGAAACTCTGGTGAAACCTTACCTCATGGGTTTTTTTTCAGTGGCTTCTGAATTTAAATAGTTTCTTAATCCGATGGCTTTTCCCTCTCCGTTTACATGTTGCCTCAGGGTTATTTTTGCAGAATCACTTGAATTTCTTGTAACATGAACAGATTCCAATGCCAGCAGCATTGATTTGCTGTATTATACTGAGAATTAAGGGGTTGTTTTCCAGTACTGTTGCCTGTAGTCAGAACCTGTTCCTATCCCAGTCTGTCCTCTGAGGGCTGAGCTTTGATTTGCAGCCTGCAATAGATAGGTAATGCAGGGGCAGTGCTGGGGGTGAGGGGGATTTAGTACTGCCTTCCTGCTTATTTAACTGTCCTTGCTTTTTTGTCTCCTTTCCCCCACATTGACCTCTCTGTGCTTTCAGCAGCATTTGCCATGCCCAGGAGGCGAGGGGATGTTATCTGGCAGGAGCATCATCTCAGGTTCTGGACACAGGTACTGTTGGGGCAGGCACACAAACTGTGTGAACTATCTTTCACCAAAACTGTTTTGGACAGAGGAGGAGGATAGAGCCATGAAAACTCTTCTGACCTCTTGTTTAAAAACATTTGGAACAGCAGCATTCAAACAGTCTGGCAGGATATTTTTCAATAAATCTTGAATGTGGCAGTTACGTTTTCTGTACTGTGCTGGAAAAAGGATTGCAGTATACTTACTGCAGAGACAGGAAGATTGATTCTCACTTGAAAAATCTGTCAGATTTCTTGATTTAGAGAGCTGATGATTGGTGGAGTGTTTAGGCTTGATTTATATCAAGTTTTCCTTCTTGCTTGCTTGCTTTCTCACTTTTTTCCCCCTGCATGTTGTTTTAATGTTAACATGAGTTAGTCTTATTTGGAGTGATTTTTTGTTTAACAACTATTGAGGGGAGTTTGGATGTTTTTGATATTCAAGTCAAAACTCTCTTCTCTAATACCTGTTTGCTCAGAGAATTTCACTTGTATGCAGTCTGAATAAAGTCACTGCACTTTATGGCAACAGACATTGGAATCCAACCCTTTACTCTAAAGAATGGGTAGATGCTTATTCCCTGTGGAAAAGCCTTCTTGGCCCCAGAGAGCTTTGCAACAGATAGTCTAGACCTTTGAAGATCAAGTTATTGTTTTCTTGGCCTAGCCATGGGAAGGAAGGTGGATCACATCCATAATTCCTCCAGGTCTTGGTCTTGGCTGTCAGCACTCTGAGCGGAGTCTGGCTCACATCTAACAGTGTCTAATAACCCTGACTGCAAATGAACACGTGTGTCAAATGTTTAAAGATGGTCCTCCAAAAATACCCATTAGAATTTAACATTTACACTGTATTTTGAAGGGAAATTCTTTGCTTTATATTCTCCTGCTCAAACACACCATGTGGCTGAGCAGGGCAGTCAGTGAGTCATAGCTGTATGTGCATAATCTTCATCTGATTGCATTGGTATTGAATTGCAGGTAGAGCATTAAAACGATTTTACAAAAATATCTTTGTAAGTATCTAGTATTGATGGAAAGGTCATTGTACATTTGTAGTGAAGTTGTGTCTCTACAGTGAGGTCAGCTCAGGACCAGCTCAGTCCTCATGGCACCAGGGATGGGTGGAAGCCAAATCCGGCATTGACCAAACACCACCTGGTGCAGGTGGGAGTTTTACCCTTCATACAGCTTTCAGCTAATTAGCACACATCTAGATTCATCTCTTATTAAATATTTCATGAACTTCTAACAATAAATGGATATATAATTAACGTAGACATTCTTATTAAATCCATATTGGGGTGCTTGTTTGAGACCACTGACACTTAATTGGAGGTGTTGCTAAGTGCTTCTCCTTCTACAACAGCAGCTGTGGTTCCTCCCTGAAAGCATCAGACCTGAGGCAGACACACCCATCAGGAGGCTCCTCAGCTGGTGGTGAGCTCAGAAACTGAACAAATAAATCAGGCCCACTCATCCTATTTTTAGTGGCCGTGTGTGGTGTGTCTGTTGGTGCACTGGCTGTTTGAAGGTGATTTCAGGTTTGCACCCCAGTTCACAGATGGCTCTCAGAGCATGCCTCTCTCAGTCACTAATCATCCCTCCCTTAAGGAAGTGGGAAGCTATTTGGATGTGTTCTGGCCATAGCCAAATTATAGGCAAAACACACTGTTCAAACCCTGCCTCTCACAAGCAAGGCCAGATCTTCAGCTGCTATAGCACCCTTTTAATAATACATGTGGAAACAGTTCCCCAAAATTCATCTGCTTTCCTTCACTTGCATCTAGAAACCTAGAATTACAATCAGCACTAAATTGTTACTGGGATTGTATTACATGATTACTTAGATTATTGGTGCTGTTTCTGAATTTTCTTTTTCTGCTCTTTTCCAAGGATGTGACAAGTAGTGCTCAGATAGAGTCCTATAGCTGCAGGGTGAATATCACCTTCTCAAATGCAGTTTAATGGAACTTTCTTTCCTTTTGTATTCCCATGGAAGTAGGAGTTGGACTGGATAAGATCACACATGACTGTTACCATAATTTTGCTCTGTGTCAGATATGATCTCATCAGAGCTTGACAGTATCACTAATTTGAGAAAAGGGCATAAGCATTAGAGCTGAGATATGCACCCTTTAGCAATCCTTCAGTTTCTGGGGAAGGTCTCTGGAATGCAAATCATTGAGCATTATGCTCTGAAACATTCCAGTAACTTTTGAACCACAAAATTATGTGACTGTCAGAATTGAGGTCACTTCTACCCTCCTCCTCACCCTGCTCCCCTGTACCTGAATACAAATCTGAAAGATGTAGGCTATTAGTATTCCAATGGATTTCCTTTTCCATATGAAAAATGAAGGCTTCATTTAAAAAGTAATTTTAGTGTTAAGTTACCTATTTATGGTGGGTCCTGCACTCAGCTTGCATGAAGCAGATGTATAAATATTCTTTCTAATCAAGGGCTAAATCTTGGTCCCAGCTCTGAGACAGTGCACAGGGAATAGGCCCATGTGGCTGGATAAAATTCCAATAGAGGAATTACTTCTCTGTTTTGTTGGGTCCGTGGGGGTATGTAAATTCTGCCCTCCTGGGCAATAAACCAGGATTTGCAGAAGTCGCTGGAGAATTTAGGATCCCAAACCCTGCTGATTGATATGGGGGATTTCCAGCACTGATTTCCTGGGCATTTGAAAGCCCCTGGTGTTTGCTCCATGGGAGGAAGGTACCCCATCATGGCTCTGGATTCTCTGCCTCCCCATCCTGCCCAAAAGGGAGGGAAGGCTTTTCTGTTTCTCTCTTTCTCCACAGGGAAATCAGCACTATAGAATTATTAATAGAGTTTATGGAGGTGGCTAAGCATGATTGAAAGGATGCTTGCAAATGTAGGTAGAGCTTGTCAGTGGCTCTTTAAAAGTGAGTAATACCATTTTAATTGTCGTCCTTACTGCTATAGATCATGATAAAGTTATGTTGATGGAACCATCAAGCATAGTAAATGCTCTAAGTACAATATGTTAGAACTAATTATAGAGTAATTTAACAACAATGTATATGGAGAGGGCAATTTTGCATGCCAATTCACCATGGCAAATTTAATTGTATGGAAGTAGGGGAAAGCAAAATATTTTCAATAAAGAGTAAAATGACAGACACTGGGTGGCTTTTCCAATGCCGGTGACTCCTTTTGAAAGGGTTGCTGCCACCTCACCCCACTGAGCATCCTTCTTGTACATGAATATTCACACAGCACAGGAGATCTTGGACAGATTGCTGGCAACAGCTCTGAGTCCCCTCAGCCAAAGCTGAAGTGTGTTATTCTGCAGTGAGGTAGGTAAGCTTTGAGTGGAAGTGATGTGAAGTGGTAATGGAGAATGCACAAATAGACCCCTGGGTCATTTCCTTTTTATCAAGTTGCAAGAAGTCAGAAACTGTTACTGAAATAAATCATCTATCATCTAGATGCTTCCATCTAAAGAAAATAACCCCCCCCCCCCCCCCCCCCCCTTTTCAATTATTGCAATTTATAGAGCTGCAAATGGGCTGAATTTAAGAGGCATGTTTTGGGTGAAATAAGTTCTCTTGTTCTTTGCCTCAAAGATATATTTTTTATTAATATTATAGTTGCCTTTCACTGTTCTGGACCCACAAACAGATGTTTGAGAGTATATGTTTGTTCAGAATGATTACAAATTCTTCTTCCTGAAGTCTGGGAGTTGTTTTGGCAGTCCTGATACTCCCAACAGAGATAGTAGCCTGTGGATATTAATAGACCTTAGTTTTAACATCTAAGGCTTTTCCATGTTAAACTTCATTCCTGTTTTTGCTAACCTTTCGGTAACCCTGCTCCATTGTAAGGCCAACAGTGCAGCTTCTGCTGATGGGAAAAGGCAGCTAAGTACTGTGACACTGCATTTATCTTGCTAATCTTGTTATCATGAAATCCTGAATTCTATGCTATTCAGGGCAGCATTTTCCCCTCTATTTGTCCTTCTATACAGAAAACCAAATCACTTGATGATTCCCATGTCTGTTTTATTGCACAAATAGCAATAGGCATCTCTCCAGACTTGCAACTTGCACTTTGAAATTGCTTTTAATGTTTCCTTGCATGGACAGTTTATCAGTTGTAATAAGTTTTTTAAACAACATTTGTATTACCTTGAAATGGCTGAAGGAGATGGTCCTCAGCAGCTGATAAACCAAAAGAAGTTTGTTTGAAGTCAGTAGAATGATGCTAACTTTTACCAGCTAAAGCAATGGTTCTTGACAGCCCTGGAACAGCAGGATGACTGACTCCTGAAGCATGCTCAGGTAAAATTCAGTGGGGGTTTATCTCAGAGGATGAGCTGTGTCATTTGCTTCCCGGTAGGTGATACTGTACCATGGCTTGTGAGATTCACTCCCGGAGACAGAACACACCCCTCCCCTTTCTGGCCTGCAGAGATTTTTGATTAAGATCTAATGCTGGCTGCCCGTTCAGGGATCCCTGGAGTGTCACGGAGATGACAGCTCCCTAGCAGGGGAAGCAAAGTGCTGCCAAAGCAATGACACGTTACAGGCAAGGATTTCCCTGCGCTGCTCCCCTCCCACGTCCTGCCTGGCCGCGAGTCAAACGCTGCCTGAGCACTTCTGCCTCGGAGCTTCTTCTCGCCGCCTGTGGTCACCGGCAGTTTGGCAGGAGTTTCCCGAAGGAGGGCTACGGGCAGAGCTGAGGCTCGGTGCTCGTGTAGAACGGACTGTCGGTGACTCTCGTAAAATGTGGAGCACTAGAGATGGCTGTTCCAACAGCCCAGCAAGGCCTGGGTCTGCTTCAGGCTGGGTGCTGGGGAGGGGAGGGAGCCGGGGGAGTGCTGGAGCCCGGGGGAGTGCTGGAGCCGGGGGAGTGCTGGAGCCCGGGGGAGTGCTGGAGCCCGGGGGAGTGCTGGAGCCGGGGGAGTGCTGGAGCCCGGGGGAGTGCTGGAGCCCGGGGGAGTGCTGGAGCCCGGGGGATGCGGGAGCCGGGGGGATGCGGGAGCCCGGGGGATGCGGGAGCCGGGGGAGTGCTGGGGCCGGGGGAGTGCTGGAGCCGGGGGATGCTGGAGCCCGGGGGATATGCCAGCCCTATTCCCAGCACACCCGAGTCCCGCGGCTGAACGATCCGCTGAAGCAGCACCTGGCAAATCCAGGTTCAGATGGTGGGCTCTGGGAAAGGCTGGAGTGAGCCACACCTGAGCACAGTGAGAAACTGACCAGGGGTAATTAATCTCGGGTGTAAATGCTTAGAGCAGTGGGTGCACTGGGCCTTCTTTGCCAGCATCTGCAACTTGCCTATAGATTTATTTCAAATTAAACAATAAGCATTTGCATCTGTAAGCAAACAGCTGTTAAATTTGCAAATTTGCACATAATCAATTTGTTCCATCCCAAGGATTTCCAATCAATATTGCATTCCAGCAAATAATGTTATAAGCCATTATTAGAATAATGTTGTGTTTGTTTGTTGATACTCACAACTGACTGCAAATCTTTATTTTAATTAACTCTTAGAATAGTTAAATAAAAGCCATTCTCATTTTTCATTCTGGTATTTTTATAAAAATAGTTTTATTATGCTCCTAGTACAGATAAAATTGGCAGGATTGACCAGAAATGGATGTAGCTTTTATGTCTCCACACTGGGGATGCAGGCCTGCTTTTATTTTTGGAAGTGATTTACAAATAACGATGTAAGTTTTTGTGAAATGCTGTGGAAACAAGTTGCTTTGGAAGTTCCCCTCCGCATGGTTCTGATTAAAGGTATTTTGCATATATGCTAATGCTTTAGCAATTTTCAACTTGGATGTATTTATACTTAGCATATGTCTTGTAGTGAGTGATTAAAATGAAGGATTTTGGTTTTTTCTGACTTGAGAGAAGTGAGTCGCTCCTGGGTAAGGGCTGTTCTGTAAAACAAGAGTCTTCCTTACACAGCTCTGGAGAATGACAGTCAATGCATGGTTTGAATTTTCTTGTCTAATTATAATTAGCTATATATTTGCAGCAATAGCAAATTAAACATCATTAACAATCCTTGAAATAATGCAGAAAGTACATTGAAAATAATTTTGTTGTGCCTCATTACATGGAGAGTGGGTAGAGGTGGATTAAGCATTTGTAACAAACCTCTATGTTTACAGAAGTTCAGGACTTAATTTTGATGCTGCTGCAGATTTGAGCAGAAGATTTTGTTTCGTGACCCAGAAGAAATTTGAAATTTCCTTTTATTTACCCTTTTTACTCTCCCATATTGCTGCCACGTAAGAGAGCTGAAGAGACAATTTGTGGGTGCATGGATGTAAGTAGTCTGAGAAACAAAACAGACCTTCAGTCACTCAAAAACAACCAACCATGAACTGGGTTTGTAAAGCTGAGGTAGTCTGAACTAAACCAAGTCTTTTTCAATGCACCTGCTTTGATGGGGTGCAATTTTTCTTGTTGTTGTTTGGTTGTTTGGTTTTTTTTTGTTTTGTTTTCTTTGGGTTTTTTTTTTGTTTTGTTTTGTTTTTGTTTGTTTGTTTGTTTTTGTTTTGGTTTGGGGTTTTTTTGTTTTTTGTTTTTGTTTTTTTTTAAAGTTTATTTTCTTAATTTGGGACACTATGAACATGGCCTTTTTCCATTGTCAGTTTTTGACAGAGCAGAAAGAGGATGAAGGGTGCTCTTGTTGGCATCTAGCAGCTGGTCCTGCACCACTCCCCCAGTGTCCCTGAGTGACCTGAATGGAGAACTGAGGAGTCCATTAAATGTATTGATCTTCCTCAGCAATGTAAATAACTGGAGAGGTGCTCAGGTACTAGGTATGGGCATCAGCACAAAACTGGGAGACAGACTAAACAAAGCAATAGATAATAACCTAGGAGGCCGGGGGAGACTCCTGTGCTACCAAAGAGCCAGGCTGGATAGCCTAACAGAATTTCTGTCCCTGGCAATTAGGATTAGTCCTGTTTGTAGCTGGGAAGAAGTTGTCACAGGCAGAAGTTGTTGTCTCTCCTTTTCTGAATGAACATTACAAGAAATGAACACTTGCTTAAAGCCCAGGCCTGCTTCATCCTTCAGCCAGGAAATTTAGTCATGACAGTGCTGGGTGAAATTATATTTTTGGCACTGCCCAAAGAGCACAGAATTTGCATCTCTGGGCTATCCTGTGGTTCACAGCTATACAAAAGTTCTGCCATGGGGAGGGCACAGAGTGTAAGGAACATTCTAGGTGCATCCTGTGTATTGTTGTAGTAATCAAATACATCTTAATTTATCTTCCATTTCTGACTACATGGTCATTATTACCCTGAAAACAGGAATGATACCACTGTTTGATCCCCCAAGACTGTTACCATGCCAAAAAATTCCTTGCAAATACACATTTTGACAGACCTCATTTTTAGTCCATGGCAAAGTGGCAGCTACAGTTTTATGCAAAATTAAAATGCTTAATTCTTCCCTCCTTTTTGGAAGACCTTATGCATACTTGTGGTCTGACAGTTTTCTGGGTCATGTGTAGATGTTCCATACTGATGAGAAAAGTTCATGCTTGTTTTAGGTCACTTTTTCCCCCTATGTGCTGTTTAATATTAATGATGTAAGTTGCTGTGTCAAAATATTAAATAATTGTAACCTGTACAGGAAAGGAGTTTTATTTTAACCTTTGAAAACTGTATCTACATGTTTTAGTATATATGAATAATGCATAAAGTTAGACACTAAGGTTATTTTCAAAGTCAGTCATTTCAGGATTAAGCTGTAGAAAACAATAAAAGAGAAGAGTGGTTTCTTTCCTCTTGCTCTCCCCCTTTCTTTAATTCCCCAGGATTCAGGCAATAGCATTGAAGTCGAATGCCATTAGGATTTCTCACTAAACTTCAAAGCTTAATTTAGTCTCTGCTGGAATAAAGAGAGGCATAAAACAGGCACAGTAGAATCCATTTAAATGAGTGACTGTGAAAAAAAGAGTGTTTCTAAGAAAACAAATGTTCTGCACATTCTTTTAACAGAAATCCTCCACCAGAGCTCAGTGGCTGAGGTGCAGCTGTGCCCCGTCCCCCTGGGTGTGGGTGCTGTCCCAGCTCTACCCTTCCTGCTGCAGGGTGGGGTCCCAGCCCTGTGCCCCCCAAGGCAGTGCAGAGGCTCCAGGGGACTCCAGGCAGGGCCAGACCTCCTGGTCCCTGCGTGGGGGATGTGGGACCAGCTGCCCCTGCAGCCACACACACGTGTGTTTGTGTGCGTTTGACAATTTTCCAGAACATCACTGTAATAGGGTAAGTCAGCATAGAAGATTTGGTTTATTTTCCAGCATATTTGATGCTTCATGAAGGATGCAGTTGTACTGCAGACCGCTCCTTTATAACCTCACTCGTCAAAGAAATGTTCTTGTCATTAGCAAGGTGTTGCCTTTAAATCACTTCCCTCTCTGTGTTTTTCTTACATTGTGACTTGAATTTTTTCCTATGAAATGAGCTGTATAATTTTGCTAGGGTGGTACTAAGTGCTTTATTTCAGAAGCATTATAGGTTAATGCAGCTTCTGACGTATCTAAAAATCCAAAGGCTGTGATCATCTGTTTTGTCTTCGGGATAAGCACTCATAATCCAGTCACTGTGTGACTGCAGCAACTGCTCCAGATAATGCAGTTTGCTTCCAAGCCACCCCACCGGTGCAGAACGCACCTGGAAAAGTCTCTCCACTGTGGTTCACAGGAGGAAATTATTTTTGTTTTCAGTACTTTTAAGAGCTTGTGATTCCATAGCCTCTTCTCCCCGCACACCTAGGAGCTCTCCATTGGGCACGCTGAAGGGCAACAGCAGCAAGAGCCACATGGGCAGCTGGATGCTGTTCCCTGCACTGGGGCAGCACCTAAAGGAGCTCTGGCCAAGGCTTTAGTGAGTCTTGAGCTGCAGAAAAATCCCACCTGGTGTCTCCAGCATGAGCAGGAGGCAAGTTGGTACCTGCAGACCACCCTCCTATAGGCAGGGGTGTGACAAGCAGGCTCCAAGAGCAGGGGCAGGACACAACTCTGCAGTAAGAGGACAGGGAGAGACTGCATTGATGAGATCACATTTCCTCAATTAGAGCTTTTAGATTTTAGATTAAAAATCTTTGGGCCTTTCACACCATCTTAACTATTGCATAAAGCATTTAATAATGCACTTCATTTGTATTCCTCTTCATTTGAGGGATTGCTTGACTCTGATTCATGTGATTAAGAGAAGCCATTCTCCTCTTTGCTGCTCTTTCAGGTACCTTGGTCAAAACCATGCAGCCATTAGTGGTGATCATGCCCTATGTCCAGAAATTATACACTTCTGGATAAGATTTTAGCATTTTCTGGGACATACCTGTGAATTGCTCTGTTTGTATGCATGATGGTGCATGATGGTGCAACCTGAGGGGCTCTCAGACTGAAGGACCAGGGTGTGTGGATGGTAAGGGGAGTCCTGTGATGGGAAAAGCTCCTGGTCTGGGAACCAGCAACTGAAGATAAATAGGTGCTGTGTAGAAAGAGCTGAGAGATGGATATGTTTGCTGGTCTGAGTGTGCAGAAGGCTAAAAAACACAACATCATGGTTCAAAGGAGAAGAGCTGATTTACAGTCCATTGTAATTGTACATCAGGAAATTTGTTAGACTAATTAAATGCTAATATAAAAAGTAGATTCAAAGGGATAGCTTCCTTAAAGATTGTTCTCAACCACCAAAGGTCAAAAGTAAGATGTAAGTAATGCAGTTGGGAATTTGGATCTTTCTGATTGAAGAAATGTCACAACTGACAAAAGCAGTAACTCAACGTTTTATATTTGAACACCTCATTATATTGCAGGCCATTGGAAGTCACATTAGATTCCAGAGAGGGGTCATGTGAGGTCTCATGCTGATAATCCATCCTTTAATTATTTCATGGAGGTTAATATTGCTGCAGTAGTATCGTAGCTTGGTCTTAGCAGTGAATAATGGGTTTTAAAAGAAATGGAAATGGTTTAATGGAAAATTCATAAAGCAGTGCAGAAAGACAGAACTGCTCGTGATGACATTAATGCTTTTCTAGGATTGCTTTAAAGGCTTTATTTTGTAGTTGGTTTCCAGGAAGAAAAACCATTTTCTCTCCTATTATGTCCTCTCTTCTAGTAGGGTTTACCCACTTTTTAGCTGCAGTTCAATAGAGAATCTGGATTCCACCTTGTATAGTGTGGCTGTTGCTCACTTTAACAATCTCAAGTGTTAAGCTCTTCTTTTTCAAACATAGCATCTCTGTTTTGTTCCAGTTGCCTGCTTATGACTCATGACTTCCTGAGGAAAACTAAAAGCTTGAGGGGACTGCATGCATATTTCTTCCAGTTCTAATATTTCAAATACAAAATAAGAAGGCAAGTCTACGTGGAGTGAACATTAACATGGCTTTCAGTGGCATGACAGCTCCCTTTTTTTTTTTTTTTTTTTTTTAACCTGAGACGTTCAGGTTAATTAAAGCTAAGTGCAATAAGCATAGAGATAGTTGAGAGGAAAGAGGAAAACCTGCCTTGCAGGGGAATTGGGTAAAGCATCACAGAATATTTGCCCTGGCAAGATGGAGCTTGAGAGAAGATGTGATCAATATCTGTGAACACATCTCAAGGTAAAGATGAAGAGCTGCTTCAGCTAAAAGGTGTGGCAGGGAAGGACAGTGTGAGCTGTGCCTCTGTCCAGGCTGTTGGTGTGGATCATTTGCAATGACCCATGAAATCCTTCACTATTCCTATGATCCTAAAAGAACCCTGGCAGAGCATGCAAGTGATACCTTCATGTGTCTGTACATACAGACGTATAATGTATAAACCGTGTATACATATTTTGTACAAAATGTATAAAAATAGAGAGGCAGCCCCTGTATCTCAGCTATTAAGAAATGGTTGGCTACTATTTCTTTTTTTATTAAATGAGCTGATTTTTGGCATTACAGAGCTAAGGCATATTCATAATTTTTGCCAGCTCTAATTTTAGCCACCTAGAGTCTTCATTACAGGACATATGTGTAATTAAATTGCCTTCTTGAGAGTTTACAGCCAGTCCTTGCTCACCATTTACAGGTTTGAAACTATCAAAATATTTTTTAAATGATCTTGTAATGCTAGACAAGACTGGAAAGGCAATGTAATAGAATGTAATTCTCATAATCTTCATGTTTTGTGGTGGGCCCAAATCCTGGTTTGTGGTCTCAGGCATGTAATTCAATGAGGCAAAGGGCAATTTCTTTCTGTGAAGTATTTGTGCTCCTTCCATAGGCTGGACTCAAACTTTGTGGGGTGTGACCCACATCCATCAACAGCAGTTGCTGCCCAAATGAAACTTGGAAGACCTTTAATGCATAATTTCCAAAAGAATCAACTCTTTACTAAGTCAGAGTGGAGATGGTGATAGCCCTGTTCTGTAGCATCCTTATTTATCTGCTTTATGGGAATGTTTCTCTACCTGGGTGTTTCTGTACTGTCTGTGGTGTTTGGTACTGGCACAATATTATTTGGGTTTTTTTCCTTGGTGTCCAGGTGTGTGTGAGCTGTGTTCCTGTGTGGGGGATGTGTGGTGTCCCAGGGAGGGCTGTGCAGGCACCACAGGGTCTCACCACTTGTCTTTATCTGGGCTTACAGCACCCAAACTGAGTTGATTTTTTTGAGCTGTACCCCTTGCATAAAGAAAAAGAATTTCTGTTTTCCTTGTGAACCAGCTCAGTCCACCGCAATCCCTCACCCCTTTGTGGCCTTTGGGACCCTTACTGCCAGGGAATGCACTGAGCATTAGGGATGAGGATGTGACAGCCCCACAACAAGCCCCACACCAGGCAGGTGGAACAGAGATGAGCCACGTGTGGGGTGTAAACAGGGAGAAACTTGGCTTGAAGGGTATTCCATGTCCTGTATTGTTTTTAAAGCACCAATGATACACAGGCAGAGGAAGTTCAGCTCCCTTTATATAAACTTGTTTTATTAAAATTAGTATTTTCACTCAAATTTTTAAGAAATCCTTCACTTCATATGAACAGAAGCATCTTACAGCAGGGCAGCCCCTTTGGCCACAGGGTTTAACCACCTCCAAGCTGCCCAGTGGCCCAGGATCATGGGCCAGCTGCCCTGCCAGCCCGGGGTGCCCCTGTTCTCTCCCCACTGCACACGGGCCCCCTGCAGGGTCAAACAAACCCCAAATGACTGCAGGAGTTAAAAATCAAACCTGTATGGCTGCTGGAGGGGATCCAGAGGGCAGCTCTAAGTACCTGTGGTTTTCCAAGTTGGACTGCCTTGGAGTTCCTCCAGGGATTCAGGGATGAGGTAGGAGGTGCAGTCCTACCCCTGCTGGGGCCAGAAGGACTGGGGTTCACCCCCTTTGCCCCTATTCTCCAGGCGTTCCCAGCTGACCATTTCTGGAACAAAGAGCACTGACTGTGCTGAGATTTGGCCCTGGTGTCCCCCCAGACCCACCATGACTCCTCAGATGAAGAGATGGAGGTGCAGAAACTTGTGTCAAGTCGCTAGCACAGGTGGCACTCCCTTCTCTGCCACCCCTCTGGGGCCCCTGGAGCCAGGTTTGGGGCTGACAAAATCCAGGCATTCCCAGCTGCTGCAGTGCTCAGCAGCCTCCACAAGTATCTTTGCCATAACTGCTAAAGAGGTCTGGTCTTCTTTTTTTTCTTTTTCTTTTCTTCATGTTTGTTTGAGTTTTGTTTTGTTTTGTTGTTTTGTTTTGTTTTTGTTTTGTTGTTGTTTTGGGTTGTTTTGGTGGTTTTTTTGTGGTTTTTTTTTTGGTTTTTTTTTTTTTTTGGGGTTTTTTTTTGTTTTTTTAGGGGTTTTTTTTGTTTTTTTTAAGAAAAAAAAATCATTTTTAACCACAGCAGCGTGATACCAGCCTATCATCTTGGCACATACTCCCTGGGCAGCCCTGAGAAGTTTCTTCCCCTTAGGGCTTCATCCACTGTCAGGATGTATCTGTTGATAAGATCTTTCATTTCCTGGGTGAATGGCTCAAAATTCTTTTGCTTAGCACCAGACCGCTTGAAATTGCCGTCCCTGTTGTTCTCCACACAGAGCAGCCGGTCCTCTGTCACTGTCACATTCAGAAACTCCACCATCTCCTTCAGTTTGGGGATGAGGCTCTGCTTCAGGTCCTCATAATGGACAACGAGCAGGCGCTTCCCATACTTCAGCCACTCCAGGACATGGGAGGCCCACCAGGAGGCATAGCTGTTCACAAAATCCGGCCACTCTGGGTGACCAGGAAAATGAGACACTGTTAGCCATGCTGCATGTCAGCAATTTTCCTTTGCTTTAGACATTAATGATACCTTGATCTCTATTTGCTCTCTTTGCTAATTTAATTTCCTGGAGTCAGGACAGTCCTAGTGAAAGCTTTTGGGCTGGACAAAGAGCATTTGTGGCTGAAATGTAACAATTTGCAGTTTGCAGTATGGGAAAGCCATTCCCAGCAGACTTTTTCTTTTTTCTGGGGCCTATTTTGTCAGTTTTTGATGAATAGGTCTTGAGTTGTGACTGATGAAAGGTGATACATCAGCTTGGGAAAGAAATGTGCTGTGACACAGGACACTTTTCCCCCCAGCCCTCTGCCAAGCCACAGCTGTAATGCCTAAAATATGTACAAGGAGAAATGGAAGCCAAATGGCTTTTGTGCTGCAGAGTCTAAATGCAGCAGTGTATCCAGTGGGGAAATTGCAGTCACCAGCCAGTTGCCAGTCAAACACGTGAAGTGTGGCAGGCATGTTCTGAAGCCTTTTCATGTGTTCAGTGTCCCCTTATTGCTGTTACCCTTATTTTTCTGCAGTGCAGTAGCACCTGTGCAGTGCTGTAAAATATCCTTCATGAAACATTATGCTCCATTTGATCCTCCAGATCTTAAATTAGATTTCTCATGGTTATTACATGCTGCAGGGGCAAATTTTCTTTACCTCAGCCTGGCAAATGGGCTGTGAAAAGGAGTGTTGTACATGTTTTCTATGCCCAACAGTGCAGTGATGCTCCCGTGTGCCTGTGGCAATGGTGCTGCACTCCCCTCCCCTCTGGGGCTGGAGATACAGCCAGACCACAACTGCCTCCACCATGCAAGTGTCAGAGGTTTTGGGACTGATCTCAGCTGCGGCAGGACTCAAGTCCCACTGAATTTGTTAGCAGCACTCACTCAGGTCCTAGTGTGTCCCCCCTTTCCCAGCACCCTGAGGAGATGGGTTTCAAACCAGCCCGTGTTGGGGTAATGCTCACCTTTGCTCTTCCAGTTGCGGTCAGTGGCATAGCCCAGGTGCCCGGCGTATTTTCTGTTGAACTCTGCCATCAGTGATTTGTACGGGTTCCTTATCAACAGGATGGCCGAGTCGAACATTTCAATCTCTGTCTTGCCACTTTCATGTGTTTTCACACAGATGGTCCTTCTACTTCTCCAGTGGTCTTTTTCTCCTTTAAAACCTGTTTTGCAAGACAGGATTGTTGGCTTTTTTGCCTGATCATATGTCTGTGCCTTTTCCGGCTAAATCATTCCCTACAGGGGTGTAAAGCTGGTGTGACAGTACCAGTCAGCTAAACCATGGCTGGAGCCCCAGCCACCACGCTGGGCACGTGCTGGCAGCCAGGTAATCCCTCTGCTGGGGGAGGCATCCTCAGCCCTGCACTGCAATGAGGCAGCTTTGCACAGGGCCAGTGCTTGGTGCTTGCTGAACCTCTGCTGCCTCAGAATACTGTCCTCCCAGAGTAATTAGTAACATTTGAAAATTTAACCTACATGTTTGCTGAAGGGTCCTACCCACAGCGCTTAGGTACCTGGTGTTTTGGAGCAGCCTGTCAGGTGGGAGCTGCGCATGTGTGCATGCACGAGGCACCAGTGCAGGCAGTGTGCCCATTTGCAAATGGAGAGCCTGGCTGTTGTCTGTGGGGGCAGCTGCCTATCAGAGCAGCATGCTGCTGGAGCTGTCCCTGCTGCCATCTGCACTGCGGGAGGCTGCTCGGGCCAGGCGTGTTTAAATTGTACCAAACATGCTGACAGCGACAGCCCTTGCTGGCTCAAGCAGAAGAATGACAAAAGAATAAGTAAAGCTCTGTGCTTTGGAAGGGCTGCCTGTGTCCCATCTCTTAGGCCCCGGTACCTTTGTTGTAGAGGGCTCCATCAAAGTAATAACTTCCTGTGTAGTATCCTGTGGCATGCTCTATCAGATGGCGTGCCCACGTATTCCCAGCCCCAGGAAAGCTTGACAAAGCAACAAACACTTTGGATTTAGTGGTTAAGAATTTCCTGTCCGTGCAGCGGGTGTCTGTGAGGAGAGAAGATATTTCATTGTTAGTATTGTGGCTTTTTAATAATTCCACAGACAGCTCTTGATTACAGTTTATTGCTTCCTTCTTCGCTCTCTCAGTAGTATAGGGTATCAATTTGGTCTGGTTTTGAGTCAGCTACTTCCTAAAATTAATTCAGCTGTATGAGGCCAAAGAGATTATCCTCAAAGAGGTTTCTGCTGGTTTTGTGTAAGGCAATGCTTTTTTGATAAAGCTGCAACAAACCATTGTATTTGCCAGCGAGTTGTCTGAAAAGGTGTTGCATAATGAGAGAATGGAAAGATGCATCTTCACGAGCATGATTGCAAGAGGGGAATTTAGAGAAAGACTGTGTCCTAAATTCCTGCCCGCGTAGCGATACCCACTACTGTGGCTCAGACTGCTGTAAACTAGATTAGTTTTACCCGCTGCAGAAGGGGCACAGGGCTGTTTCCAGCAGCGGTGGCCCTGGCCCAGAGGGGCTGGAGCTTGTACCTTGCACAGGTGTCTGATAGACCAGGCAGTACTGTCCCCCAGCAGCGCTGCTGGCGCCGCGGGTCCCGCTGCAGCGCCGCCCGTCCGTGCCCTCGCGCAGCGAGAAGCGCCTGGTGGGGTATCCACAGTAGCATTCCTGCCCTCGGATCACTGCCAACGGGAACTCCTGCAAGAGAGGGAAAATGGATCCGTGTGTAAATGCCATGGCGTCAACAGCCTGCAGGGAATGCTGCTGCCATGCAAAGAAAGTAAATCTTCACGAGGCCACTGTCAAGATCAAAGCATTGTCATTCTGAAACTCATGTTACTTTCTTGTTACTGTCTTCATATTTGTAAATTTTGAAATTCACTTTGCTTCTAGATAGGAAGCCTACTAAGGTGTGAAATCATGAGGAAGTTAGTGTTTGCAAGGAATAAATTCCTAAGGAAAATTCTTGTCTGTAAGACGAATGGATTTGATGCAGAGTAATTCAGGTTTTGGTGTACCAGTCTTACTAAGGAAGGATAACAGGCTGCAAATCTGTGTAGTGGTGGGGTAGTGAACCCCAGATGTTGGGCTAATAGTGGTAAAAATTAAAACAAGTTTGAGGGAAATGTGCTAAATATTTGCCGAAGAAATTAGCAGTTGCTTACTGGCTCTAAAATTCAGGTTTTCTACTGTTTACCAGAAAGATTTGGGCTTCCTTAGAGTCCCCCGTGGGCTCTCTTGGTGGCACAGGTATGTGTGGGTGGGCAGAAGGCTGAAGGAACTTCAGGGAGTATTTGAGTGCAGAATGTTCCAGTCCATCTATTCCGTATAAACACTTTTTGCCTTTTAAAAGTCTTTTGGAGTCTGGGAGCATGTGACAGGACTGCTGAGCAGCTTATCTCTTGCTCTTTCTCATGCATTCATCCTCTGATAAGGAGTCAAATGCAACTCGTGTGTTGTGTGTGCCCAACAGCCAACATTTACTTAGCGAATGAGATATGACATTGTCAAAAACTATTTACAGATTTGATCCAAGGGCAAAACAGTTCTGGGTTTGCCGGCAAACAGAAATTTTTCCTTTACAATGAGGCAGTGTTTCTCAGTTTGAGAAATTAGTAAGTGTCCCTGCCCTCAAACACAGCCTAAAATAAAAATGTTCCTTGTGGCCACTTGCGGCAGCCCCTGCAAGTGATAAACTTTTCCGGAAGGCTGGAGGTTCTGGGAGGCAACAAAATAACTGCTCCTCTGTACTCCTGCCTCTTCAGAAGGTGGTCAGTGCAGGGTGCCAGTGGTGCAGTGTCTGTACCCAGGGCAGGCTGACCCTCACCTGCACAACCTCCCCACGGCTTGGGCAGCACATGAGTGAGGAAGGAGAGAAACCTGGAGTAGGTTTTGCATGAGAAATCTCAAAATTTTTCTAATATCCAATCTAAACCTCCCCTGGTGGAACTTGAGGCCATTCACGCTGAGGCCATGGGTCCTGGTCAAAGCACTGTAATCAGCCAGCTGATAGTTTTAATCAATTTTGTGATGCTACAAAAAGGAATTGAACATTGAGTTTAGTGCATGAGGCTGAATGTGTCTGCAGGCAAAATCTGACCATTCAGTGAACCCTGTGTAGAAAAAGCAGCCCCATTGGGGTGGGGAGGAAGGGAAGGAACCAACAGCCACTAAAGCAGAGGGTGCCCTGCCCGTGCCCTGATTGTGGCTCCCTGAGTGGAGCCGGCTCCCTTGGAGGGCACTAGAGCTGCCAGCCCACATCCACCCATGGCAGCATGTCTCCCATGAGCTGCAGCCACCTCCCCCGGGCCAGATGTAGCTCAGGGCTTGATTGGAATGTGACACGGAAACGGTATCGATTTCCTCTCGGTCGATACTCATTACTTAGAGCAGCTTGCCTGTGTATCATGTCTGGTGGCACCACGCTGATGACTTTCCCTCCCGCCATCCCCACTCTAGCAGTTGGACCAGATGCATCATTGGGTATTTACTCTGATGAGTTTTGTCCTTTAGAAACTCATTTGCAAATTCAAAGCTCTAAGGCACTAATCTCTGTCCTTCCCTCAGCAGATTAGAATTTAAAATAACAATAAAAGAAAGGATGTGAAATGAGGACTGTTCTTACTTTCTTGGAGCAAAATTCGGAGCACATCTCCACCGTCAAATTGGGCTGTATCAAAGAGGCTGGAAAGGTGTCTGTTAAATTCTCTGGAGCTCTAAAACATCCTCGATAGATAACATTCCTCCCTGCGGGGATATGAAATAGATTTCTCTTAAGAAAACGATGTCCGTAGTATCCTGCTTCTTTCACAAAGAATAATATTAGGTTCAGAAGCCAAAAATAATAAAATAAATTTTATATTACAAAGGCTGCAGAAATAAGAGAAACTACAATATACGCTAGAAAAACGTGTTGCAAATCGTGTGGTATTGAAAGGAGCACATGCCTTCATCTTTGTCCAAACCACGGGAAGCAGCGCTGCAGCACCGAGTTTGAGTTCAATCCCACTAGCGGAGGGCGTTGCTATTGTTTTCAGGTCCCAGTTCGCTCTGAAGACCTGCTTTCCCCTCAATGAGTTAAAAGCCCTGATAAAAATCTACAAAGCTTTTGCATCAGAAAAGGAAAGGAACGTAAATGACTCCTGAAAACCCCGTCAGCGGACCCACCTTCCTCTTCAGCTGCCCCTCTGCTCCCGTGCCTTTTCGGGCCAGGGGAGTTCTGCAGCCTTTCAGACTAAACCGGGCTTTTGTCAGCTGCTCAGGGAGATCAGCTTCCACTGTGTCTTCAGCACCAGCCTCTGATTTCACCTGCTTCTGCAGAAACACCACAGAGCTTGGCACTATTGCAGTTGCTCCCTTAACTGTATTGCCAGAACTGATGTGGGAAGTGAGTTGAATGACAGGAGAGACGTGGTGCAGTTACGAAGAAAAAAAACATTGGTTCTGCATGAATTTCTTGGCAGAGAAGCCCAGACTCTCTAGCAAGAGCCTAGAGCAATCTCAGGAGAAGCTGCTTAAATTTTGTTCTTGTAACTATTCAAATCATTTGCTAGAAGCAGAGCTGGATCTCTGGGATGACTCAGGTGATGTGAAAATAAAATCACTCCATCCAAGCTGAAAGAAAGAGGAGTCTATTTAAGACCAGGTCCCTTTGAGCATGGCACCAAGGAATAAAAGGAATGTTTGGACTTCTCTGAATGTTCTTGAAAGGTCTTCTACTAAATCTCACACTGACATATAATTCCTGAAACAAAATGTTTACAAACATGTTGAGAGTTTTCTCAGCGGTCAGGAGGAAAGCTTGACCTGCCTACCCCGGCATCAGGAGGGAGCAGGATGCATCCATGGATTACACTGGAAAAGGCCAGGTCTGTGTGGTCTGCCCACTTTTTTGCAGGGAAGGACACCCTGAGGCATGCAGGACTCTGTGCCACAGCCACCCTGGCCACCCTGGCTGCCACAGCTGCACACTCTGGGCTTCCTTACCATGACATGAGGGCACGAGTCAGGGTGTCTGGGGAACCACGGTGGGGAGAGGTGGGGAGGGATGGAGAGGGGAGATAGCAAGCCCTGTCTGGGAAGGTTTAAGTGGAGATGTCACTGAATCTGCTCTGTGTAAAAGACTTATGTGAGGTCTGTGCTCTACAGTACAGAGCGTAAATCATGGGGGCCTTTACAGTCTCAGAGTTACTTTCAAACATACTTGTTCATTGTGATTAATACTTCTGTTGGCCCCTCAGCTGGCTTGTGTCAGAGGGATTCTTCAAGCAGACAACTATCAGGTATTACTAAGGGCAAGAAAATTACAAGTCTAGCTTCAGGCTAGACTAATTTGAGGACTAATTCATTAATACTTAAAAAAAATTAAATGCTGTCTTTTCCTGAGGAATGTGTATATATATTTCATACTGGAGATTTAAACAGTGATGCATGTCCTGGGAAACCTGCCAACGTGCCTGTCAGCCTGACAGTAGCAATTTAGGTCTGTGTACCTTTGATATATAATTTATATGTAGCTGGTTGGATTATTGTACAAACCTTGACTTGTCTTTAAGAAGAAATGAAGGACCATCAATACTGGCACAACCTAAGGTCTTGGTGCTTCTTCTCAGCAAATAACATCCATAAGGTCTTGTGAGCTTGCCAATTGCAAAGAATGATCAGCAGTTTAGATCTTGTACATGCTTTGTGTTTGCCTAAAGGTTTATCCATTGAGTCCCCCATGGCAGCTAACTGAACGATGGGTAGAGTGTGTTGCCATCTCGAGATGGAACAAAATTCCCAACTCTGCTGGAACAGAACTCCATGGAAAAGCAAAACTCTGGTCTCACTTCTCTCAGGAAAGGGATTGATGTGGTTCTTTCTGGCCTCCACTTATTCCTTGCAGTCACAGATCACTCATTTTGTTGAGGATCATCTGAGCGTAGGGTGGCCTTGATCTGAGTGATTTTCTGCCCTCCTGTTACAGGGCACCTCTTCCAAGGCTATTTCTTAAACACACGTGGGTTTGCACCCCTTCAGTAGACACCAAAGGGAGTGCTTTTTTCAGCTGAAATTGTGCTTCTGTTGCAGTCACTTTGCACTGTGTTGAGTTTCCTCCCTGGTGACAGGAGCCTCGTCTGCGGCAGCCCCGAGGCAGCGTGCCAGGCCCATGTCCCCGCTGCTGCGGGGTGGTGAGCAGCACTGCTATTCTGGGGAGGAGCCAGGGACCAGACCAGCAGCAAATGGACATTGTGCCCTTCAGGCACCTCTGTCCTTTGCTGCTTCAAACTCTGGTGACAAACGGAGTGAGACAAGCAGCAGGGACAGCCCCTGTGCTCAGCCTGGCTGTGACATCTCTCCCTCGTGGCCTCCCCAGTCAGGTCACACGCCCACTTACGTGGCCTGGCTCCTGCCCGCAGCTGCTCCAGGCTGTAGACCGAGAGCCGGTTCACCCCTCCGCACACGGAGCCCTTCTCCCCCTTGCACTCGCTGTTGCACTCCTCGGGCTTGGCGGCGGCAGCTGGCAGCGTGTTCCCACAGTAGCACTCTGCTCCGTAGGCCAGGCCCGCGTAGCTGTAAGCCCTGCAAGGAGACATGCCAGCCACTGTCACAGAGGGGCCCGTCTGCTCCCCAGTTTGTACCTGAGGAAGGGACCAACCTGTCCCCATGTGCCTGCATACAGCCTATACTCCTGCTGCCTTGCTCTGGAGCTGAGTCCATCCTGGAGACAGCGTGGCCTCCTCAGCAGGGGCAGCCCCTCAACAAGATATGGGCTAGAGACCAATATCTATCAAAAGACAGATATCTTACAAAGACTATTTAACCAGTCATTTTTGTCCAGGACAACAGAGAATATAATGTAAGTAGCCGTGGTGCCATAGAGAATGGCCAGCAGTGCAGCAGTCTGCTTCAAGCAGAGAAGCAGAGCTATGCTGTGCCTGAAGGTATGAGATAATCACTGTTTTCATAGATGCTGTATTTTTAATATAGGAATGCTTTTCCCATTTCAAATTCAGTTCCACTTATTGTCAAAAAAGAGAAAACTTGCAGTTAAAAAATACCACTCACCTCTCAGCACAAGCTTCCTGACAGTGAGCCACTGTCATTTTTCTTAAGTCATAAAAGACAGCTCCCTTCAGTGTCCTCTCCCTCAAATCGTGAGTGAAGCAGCCCATGTAGGTGCCTGTGTGCATGCAAGACCAGGGTTAGGCAATGCATACGGGACAGAAGGGAAAAACCCATCCCAGGCTTATCCAGTACCTCACACTGCATTTGGTCAAGCCCCAACCTGTCTGGGGTCCCACACCCTCTGCAGACCTCTCCATTGCTATTGAACCCTGGCAAGGGGTCAGTGCCACTGTCCCATGGAAATGGGAAAAAAGGAAATGAGACTTTCCCTTCCACTTCCTTTCAGCAGACCTGCTGTTGCATACCCAGAGTCCGTGACCCACCCAGGACTGCAGCTCCTGCATGCAGCTGCTGTCTGCTCAACTCCTTCCTTTGGGTGACAAAACACAGCACTTCCCTAAAGTACAGGAGAATGTAGCCTTCAAAATGCTAAAAACTTCCAGAAATCCTACTGGATTTCTCCCAAGTGTTCTTTAAAATCGCTAGTTGATAATGAGATGGTGCAAGAGAAATAGTAAGAAAATCAATTTTCTTTAGATATAGAGAGTTACATTAAAGCTGTAATGGAAAGATAAATTCATTTTTAACTAGGCAGCACAATGTAGCCATCACACTGAGCTATCTCCTCTCTGTTGCAAAGGAATCTCTTCAAATATGTCTTTCTTTACTTCGCATAGGAAAGATAAATGTTTCTCTTAGACAGCATTCAGTGCTCAGCCTAATTTTTGTTGTCATGAACAAAATACTGTAAAAATCCAGCCCATTTTTTAACATACAGTTGGAACAAAGATGTGGAGTCCCACTATTATACAGCAATTGTTTGTCTATAAGTACATTTTATCATCAACATATGAAGGAAAAAAGAAAATTTTATTTTAGAAATAAGAACATTGAGATGATAAGACAGGGAAATTAAATAATGTAAACACACATTAAATAATGTGGGTAAGAAAAGAATATATGGTGAAAAATGAAACTAAAACCCATTATATTAACTAATCCACAAGAAAAAAATGAAGCTTGAGTTGCTCCATCAGGGATTTTGGAGCCAGGAATAATAAATCAAACATTTAAATATTACAAACACAACAGTAGATTCAAAGAACTGCACACGGTAATTTGTGAATGTGTAATTAGAAAATTCACAATCTGTGAACACACACCCCCAGCACACCATTAACGAGGTGGGAGTCACGCACTTGCAACAAAGATGCTGCACATGTTACTGGAGACTTTTGATTTGGGTACTTTGACTCAAACTCATAGCAGCAGAAAACTGAGGATGTGGGGCCAAAGAGCCTGAGTGGGGGTCCTGGGCAGGCCAGCCACCGTGTGCCCCCCTCCCTGTGTCCCTCCCAAGCCTGGCTGCAATTTCTCATTCACATCCTCCCGTGAATGAGTCATGGAGATTCCACAGTCTCAGAGTAGCATGTCATGTCATGTCAGTGATACAGTCCCTGTCACCTCTGCATCCTGTTCAATGGCAGAACCAGGCATGGGGAACCGGAACCTCCATCCGCTGGGAGCAATCAGAATAGAAAACTCTCATTGTTGTACTAACTGTATTTGTCAGTGTCTCTGTCAGGAAAAGTGTGGTCCCTGCCCTGAGCCACTTGCAATGTCAGCAAGTGAGATAGCCTGGCCCGGAGAAAAAAAGGACTTGGATTTTCTCACCAAAGGCCACGTGCTCCTGGGTGGAGACAGAGTGAGCTGGGAGGTTCACAACAGGCTGAGGCCATGCCATTGTTTGTGCCTTGGGTTAAGGGTCTGCCTGGGAAAGCCTTTGGAGGGCTGGCTAGCAGCCCCTGGGGCAGAGCTGTACTGCCTCGAGCCACGGCCCTATGACACCCATAAGGGGTGCACAAGCCCAGCCTCCATGGTCAGGCAACGCTGCTCTACTAAGCAGGAACCACAGGGCATCACTGAAACTTCATTAAGCATTATAAGCATGGAGGAGTTCATTAGGTCTTTAAAGAGATCCATAATGAAATAACAAGCCTCTAAGTTTACTAGAAGTGAATTGCAGAAGATAACATGCTCTATGTAGGTAGTTCAGTTTTTATTAATTACCTTCAAAGGCATTCCAATGCTTGTTAACAATATTGTTATTAATAATGTCCCTTCATGTTCAATCAGATAGTCAAATGATGCTTATTTGAATCTACAGTTCAATATGGTGAGGTGTATAAATAAATAGTCCTTCTGGCCCCTCTCATCAGTAGTTAGAACCTCAGCAAGACCCTGGCTGAGCAGCTCTCAGTCTCTCCTCTGCTACCAAAATCTGTCACCAACAGGGTGTTCTGAAGCATCTGTGGAGCAGCTCCAGCTTGGAGCTTCAGGTAGCTCCAGCGGTTCAGTTTGCCTGACTCACACTGCTTGACTCATCTCCCACCACTATCGCCTTCTCATTCCCATTTCTGACAATTCCCTCAGTAAGCAGCACAACGTGGCACCCATTTTGTGGGATTTTGTGCCCTTTTGTTTGGGCAAATTTATTCAACAAGCTAAAAAGCAGTTCCAAAATGTGGTGTCTAGTCATCTAGATCCCATTCCTGTTTTATTATCAGTGAAACATCTCCAAGAACAACCAGTTCTTCTAAAAGGCAGAGTATCAAAGATTGCAGCTCATACTTTGCTGCTGCAGTGAGGGCATAGCAGTCACCCAGCATGGATCCTTTGTACTTTGGCCTGGGCATATGCCAAGAACTGTTTTGAAAGTGGTGATGAGTGAGGAGGAAGGCAGACCTGCAGGGGTGTGTGATGCTCGCCTGTGTCTGCTTGGGATCAGCAAAGTGCAGTCTATGCGTGTGCCAGGAAACGGGCAGGGTCCGTCACTTACCTTTGTGTTCAGCGGTGCGCTTCATTGCTTTCAATCCTGCTGTCTGCAGGGGCTCCTGGTCGCTGCTGATCCTGTGAAACCACCTCCTCCTCAGCTGCCTGAGCTCTGAGTTGCGGGACACGAGCCAGTGCGGGCTGTGCCGCTGGTCCAGGGCCGGCTCCTGCAGCGCATCCATGCCCACCAGCAGCCTGGGGCCGGGCTGGGGGTTCTGCAGGCTCCTGGGGTCTATGATCCCAACCCTGCCCATCTCCTCCGGCACCGGCAGGGCCTGGTTAGTGGGGGTCCCACGCGAACCTTGCTGGAGAACCAAGCGGGTCCGCTGCAGTAGCAAGAGGCTGCCAGCCATCAGGTAAGCTGCTGTGAGGAAGAAGAGCAGAAACTGGGTCCGACGGAGAAACTTCTGTAGCCTGAAGAAAGCTTTGGCCATGCCCTTACTGAAACTGGCCCTTCACGCTTCCCAACAGGCCCCCAGATCTCCGCCTGGCCAGACACTCATTCCTCCCATAAGTTCAGCCCATCACTTCGGTGCCTCCTCCTGATGAAAAGCTTCTTCCCAGCTGGCTGCAGCAGAGACCAGCCTGGTGTGGCACTGCTGCCAGTCTCAGGCGCCGGGCTGGCCCAGGGGCTCCGTGGGCTCCTGGGGCGATGCCTTCATCGTGCCCTGCCGAGCTGCCGAACAGCCGATGCTGAAACCTGAAAGACCAAGGGGTGTAAGGCTGGTTCACATCCAAACTGAAAACATCCACCATCAGGGTGACTTTTTCCCACCCACCCCTTTTGGCTTTATCTGAGCATTTCTCCATCTGTTGTTTATAATTATGCACGTTAAGAACTATAGTCAAATGAGAACGATTGATTGAGCTCAAGCGAGTTTCAGATCTTCACACTTTTTTCTTTCTTTTAACTTGGAATGCACAAGAAATACCTTAATGATGAGGTTATTTCTTTTGGGATGTTTAGAAAATAAGTTCTTTATTTTCTTTTATCAATAGCCAACATCTCCATCCTTTGTCACTGGATGAACAGGCATCTTTTTAGGGAGGTATTACCAAATTCCTTCCTTTCAGCTAAACAGTAGCTCAGCTACGAATGCAGATCAGAAGGAAACAGAAGTGTGGGTGTGTGGAGGAAAAAAGAAATTGCATCGACTCACAATAGATAAGATAATAATTATTAATCTCTATGCAGCACAAAGAAGTTGGGCTTTATGTTGGAAGGATATTTGGAGGTTCTGTGTGTGTTGCTTTAACAGAAACCAGAGATCCTGCTATGTATTTTTTTAAGTGGATTCTTACTGCCAACTGTTGATGTGGAGAAAAACTAGTGAATGTTTGAAAAAATTTCAGCCCAAGTTCAGCAGATCTGTCTTGACTGCTGCTGAGCTTTGCAGCTTTAGTTGTGCTGATGTGTACCACGATGGGATTGTCTGTGCAAGAAAAGCTCCTTTGTGCTCTAGGGAACCTTTAACCTCCCGTGGCAAATAAAAGCTGGCATCTCCCCATAAATTTCTGTTTTCCCAGTCTATCCTTTCTCTGTGGAGCCAGGCAAGTGTTGAGAAAAGATGCAGTGTTTTCCAGAAAAGAAAATATTATGACTTTTGCTTAGCTTGCTGTTGGAGCACACTCCTAAAATCCGCAGTCCTGGCAATGAACATCTGCTTACTGTTTCTTGTTTCAGTAGTTGACTGAAAGTTTTGTGGATGCTCACTTATGCTGCTTTGTTAAATAAATGTTACCAATTTAGTCTCCACCCATTCCCTTTTTCATTTGGTTGTGCAAATTCTTTCTGTCTTAGATAGCAACCAAACCAAAGATCCAAAACTTCTAGGACAAAAATAAATTAAGTCTCAGTTAAATCTTTTGTCAGTTGAGCCTGAATTCTTTTTGTGTGACCTTTTAGCCTCAATTCCTAAATGAGGCTGTCACAAGCCAGGAGTCTCTGTCTCTAATCTTACAATTCAGGTGATCTTGAAGACCTGATTTAGGTACTTTTATTACTGGCATTTTTTTGAAGTACATGTATGCTGATTTTAATTGTAGAGGACTGAGTAATATCCAGAAGTATTCAATGTGCTGATTGCTTCTCTTTCTCCAAGGGCTGGTGAGGACAAGCAGGTGCGAAGCACTGCCAGGCTGTAGCATCTTCAGTGAATTGTGACTGCTCTCTCTACAGCAGAAGCTACACACCTCCGTTCGGATCAGCTCCAAAGCCAAAGAAAATGCATTGATTTACACCAGCTAAAGAGCTGACCCTTAGAGTTAAATCTCTGATCAATGTTGTGAGTGCTCAAGAATTGCAGTAAAAGGGTCAGATGTACCGAGACAAATGAATGGAAAATTAGCCATAATTAGATCCTGCAGGTTGTTACTGCACTAATTCATCTGAAGAAATATTGTCTATGAGCATAGGTGGGATTTGATTCACTAGTTGTTCCTGCCATGGGGCTACTGTAAACTTGAGCTGTTCCCAGTGGAGGCTGTGTGATCTGAAAGCAAGCAGTGTGCAGGTATCAGCCACCTGAGACTCGGACTGGGGATGCCCATGGTCCGTGCAGTACCTGGAGGTGAGGCTGGGTCAGCAGGGCAGGTGCCCGTGTGCCCCGGTGGCCGGGCCCCAGGCAGCCCTGCCCCATGAGGCTGCTGCGAACCCTCAGCGGTGAGATGGCAACGGCTGCAGTCACACACCAGTTCAAAAGGTTTAAGACTCCCCCTCCCCAGCAGCAAGATAAGAGTAGATAAATATATCAGATTTGCCGTCATTTCCGCCCAGCTGTAATTCAGGGTTTCACAGCTCTTTTGGTTTATTCACCGAGAGAGATGCTTCAAGCCCAAGTTCTCAGATGAGTCCTTGTTGCTGGTGTTGGAGGGGCCATGCTGGGACAGCTGGAGCTTTCTGGCACATCAAGCAGTGCCCACAACTTGGCTGGAGAAAGGCCATCAAGACCATGTAACAAAAGTCAGGCATGTTATGCTTGAAACTGCATCCCTGGCCCAATTTAGTCCCTTTTAACACCACCTGTATGGTTGGTCAGTGGATTTTGATAGAGTTTCTCCTTGCTTGCAGTGATGTAAAGTGGAATAGCTGGAGGCTGCATCAATGCCAGGATGAGAGGTTCTGGCACTTGCCTGGGCAGCATGTGGCAATGCCTCCTGGAGCCAAGGGAGGCTACTGTGGCCATTGCCTGCCCAGACAGCACCTGGGCAGGGTAGAATGTTCTGCCTCCACATGAAAAGGAGAGAAAACTTGCTGTGCATCAGCAGAACTGGGGAAAACACCCAAGTTATCAGACCTAATTTAACTGTGCAGCAGGCTCTGCATCCAAACATCAGGAAATGTTTGGCATTGTTCCTAGTGCTCTGCCAAGTTTGTTTATGTGTTTGTTTGTTTAGTATGGAGAAGTTGCTTTGGAGTCTCAAAGGGGTAGCTTTGCCCTTGCCCAGTGGTTGAAAAAGTTTAAATGGTACAAGGCAATTTTGCTGCATTCAACATGATGTGTACGAATTACCTCCAGATGCACTCGCCCTTAGAGCAGTTGCCATGACAGTACATTGTAGTAAAACCCAACCAAATAAATAAGCAGACTCTCCGCCCACAACCACTGCTGCAAATGTGCAACTCAAAAATTAAATGTTGCTTTTTAGTGGGGAAATAGGAAAGTGCTGCTGACATAAAAACTGTCATTTGATTTTTCCCTAAACTGCATATTGCAATATCATCAAAGTATGCCTAAAAGAGCTGAAGTACATCACTTTTGATGATGATATTTAAAAGGAAAGACTAAAGAGGAAAGAACTAGTATCTGTAATAGAAAATGCGGCATTTGTCTTTTTCATGCACGTTTCACCTAAAATGAATGAAGCGAAATGGAAGAAAACAAGTCTTCTATCCCTGTTTATCAGTTCTCACAGCCAAAGGGGGCTTAGGACCATATGAATTGGAAGTTGTTAGTAAAATCATAAAATTATAATTGAAAGGACAATGATGGATAATTGATGGGCAGTGAGAACTGTTAAATGGCAGAGGAGACCTCTAGGTGAAGAGGGCAATGAAAGGGTTAACACTGCACTGAAAAAAAGGGTAATAATTAGCACTGGAAATTATCACCTTTGGGCATGGTGAGTGGAAGCCCAGATCTACAGGGTGCTGAGACTTCAGCACGGAAAGGATCTCTTGCCACCAAAAAAGCTGCTATAAGGAAAAGCAGGTCAGTACCTTGCTTCCAAAATGAACTCGCAAAGTGTGACAGAGGATATCACACCAGGCAGCTGCATTAATGTATTTGTAGAGAGAAAGAAAAGAAACATGATAAAGTTCTTGGCAATTCTACTCTCCTAGCTGAAGGAGCATTTACAGAATTTTTAAGGGAAGACTGAATATTTTCAGTGATGCCATGAGTGCTGGTAAAAGGCTGAAGACACTGAAAACCAGCCCCAGACTCGCAGGTGAAGGGTTGCTTTACTGAGGACTGTCCCTTGATGTGTGTTCAGTGCAGAAGCTCAGATTAGTGCTGCACTGACAGCTGCAGGTCATCAAGAGTTGGTCCTTGTCTAAAGACCAGCAGGATTTTGCAAATTCAGAGTTGTTGGCAAGGAAGCAAGATGATGTTTCCTGTTGTAAACTGAAGGGAATTGGACTCATGATAACTATTTATAGAAAAATCCATCCCTCTTCCATGTCCCTCCTTTCCTTTGTCAGCTTTCTTTGAGGACAAATGCAGTCAGGCCTCAGCTGAAGGATTCTGTCTTGCAGCCTTTTCCTTGGATACACTCCGCCATTTTCTCAGTGTTTTGGAAAGCCAAGACAAATATCAAATTGCGTGAATGCACACAGGAAGTAAAACTTTTAAAAAGCCACAGATTTGATGTTGGGACCCAGTCCACTATTTTCAGTTCCCTTTATTCCAATATCTAAAATCATTCTGAAAAACTTCAAGCACTTCTTAGAACTTACGAAGTTTTCCTTGCTAGAGGATGTGTCTGTGCTGACCCCACACACATCTCTCAACAAGGGAGGTCTGCCAACAAGCTGGAAATTAGATAGAAGCACCCAAATTTCTCCACATGCTGTTGGTGACAAGTGTTGCAGCTTGAGAGGGCTCTCCAGTGAGTTTTCCATTGCTTGCTACACGTGGGCTTGCTACAAGATGTAATCAGATTGCAAAGTTATCTTTGATGGTGAGATTGTGTTAAAACCTTTAAATAACACTGAACTGTGACAAATAAAAAATCTTCATGTGGAGTTAGCAGAAAGACAGAGAAAAACTATATTCCATTAACTGATCAAATCAAGTTAAAGTAACACAAATTTAAAACATATATTATACCCTATTTATTCAATACAGGAGGCATTTTACAGTGACAGATAATTCAGCTTTGGAAGGGAAAGGCAATGTCACAGAGCAGAGCTGCAGCCTGAGGCTGGAGAAGTTGGCACTAACTTGTGCAAATCCCATCCCAGTGCCTCTTTCACCAGATAGTCAGCTTTTTAAGAGCAATTTTTAGCATACATAGGTATAAATCCAGACAATAATGTTGGTGAGCCTGAGGTGAGGGATGCAGAGGAGCCTGCGGGAGGCAGGTGGTCCGGCAAGGCTTATTGTGAGAGTGCTGACTTGGACTGTGCTCAGGGACAATTTGAGCAGAGATCACACCGTGGTATTTCTCCATTAATCCCTCACTTTTTACCTAGCTCAAGTCATAATGCAGTAATCAGCAGGACTAATTCCATGCCAGTATGGGAGAGATGCATGCAGACATATGCATACCCACATTTCAGGTGTACATGTGCATCCACATCCATGTGTGTGCATTCTGTCAACAGAGGGATGTGTGCTCCAGAGGTAACATACAGTCTGCTGTCACCATTCTCTGATAAACTGAAAACTTTCAGCAAACTATTATAGTTTGTATTATATTATATCTGTATCTCAAAAGTATTTAACAATAAAACATTCATGCACGATGTACAATCTTAGATATGAAGAGATCAACCACCCAGCAAATGATGCTCTATCTGCGGTTTCCAAAAGCCCCTATGTGGTCTGTGGCTGAAGTTTTGCACAAGAATGTTGTAACAAATGTGCCATATATTTATGTTTGCCTTAGCCCACAGGATCTACAGATGAGATCTTTCCCTGTATGCAAGGAAATCTACTAGAATTAAAATAGCACACAGCTCTGTAACTTAATCATAGGTGTTTCAGAAGTATCTTTCATAAACCCTTCAATGTCTGAATTCCTGCGACATCCACCTACTAAACATTGTTAGAGTCTATCTATTCAGCACAGTGATGCTCCAGAAACTGATGGGAGAATCTGAGCATTCCAGCCTGCCTCACTAGGCTGTGACACACACACACTCGCAGTATCCATTGCTGACTTTTCAAGTATAATGTTCCGTGGATGCTTGGGGAAGGGCATCTCGAGAGCAACCTGCAGTCTTTGTAAATTATGCCGCTAAACCCCTTTAGTTAGGTGCTGTGGATTAATTTCGTAAAACAAATAGTCATTGAGTCTGCAATGAATCCTGATACCTTAGCCTCGAAAAAGTTGTCTGGTTATTGCTCGTGCCCAGGCCAGCTGGCACACGGCTCGCAGAGGCAGATACTGAATGGTGTAAGAAAAAGAGGAAAAACCTCACCTTTCTTTTGTGGCCGAGGAACCCCTGTTGTCGTCAGGCAAAGTCCTGTACAATCCAGTGAAATATTACAAAAGGCCGTAATGCATATCTGAAAAGCTGATAAATCCTGCTCCCTCTGCCCTTCCCTACTAATCCTCCTGCTGCCTGTCGCTCCCAGCGCGCAGAGCCGTGATCCTGCGCGCCCCGCTCGGTGCCGTGCCCGGGTCTGCGGCGCTCCGCTCCCTGCCGCTGCCCCTGCCGGGAGCTCGCCCAGCCCCTCTCCGCGCCCCGCTCACCGCTGCCACCGTGTCCCTCGAGGGGTCCCTGCGGCTCGCCGGGGTCGCTGCGGCTCACGGGGCCGGGGCGCCGGGGTCCTGCGCCCTGCGGGAGCCGGCCGGAGGGAGCCGCTCCATGGCCTCCTGCGCCAACAGGCTGGGTGGAAGCAGCGTCCGCGCTGCGCTGCCGAAATCCTCAAGCACAGCCAGCGCGCTCGTGTTTCATAACGCTCCCCTGCCCGGGGAAGCAGCCTCTCCCCTAAGGCTGCTTCACAGCAGAGCTCTGCAGCCTTCTGCAGCTGCCGACGTTTCCAGACCTACCCATTCCCTCTGCCTGGGTGTTTGTCCAAACGCACGGATGGCTGCATCGGCAGAGAGCTGAGTGGCGGCAGCAGCAGCGAGAAGCCCTAATGCGATCAGCTGAACGGATGCTCCGTGTTTGTTTCTCGTTCCTCTTCCCACTAGGGGCACATCCCTTCAGAGCTGCCCCTCTGGAGACCCGGACCCCTTCCCAACAGGTCGAGAGGGTCCGGGAAAAGCGAGTCCCTGACGGCCTCCCAGCACCAGCTTGGAGATTTCGTGCAGAAAATTGTTATTCTGGGCACAGGTGGCTGGAAATAAATTATAAATGTGAGAGCTCAAAGGCAGTTGCTGGTGTCCTCAGGATTGCCTGCGCTGCCACCTTCCCTGCGTGTTCCAGCTCCGTTCTGCTGCTGCTTCACATGGAGATTGAGCGATTGATAATTATTCTTAAAGCTTCTGCATTTAAATGGGGGGTGGCTGTACCCCTGCCTAGGATTTTGAAATGCCCTATGGTCTACACATATTTAGTGAAACCTGTGGAGATCCATCTCTTGGAGTCAAAGCAGAATGTGGTTATGGGATCGACCTTTGGTTCTTCTCTGTGCCAGAGAGTGTGGATCAGAAACATGAGACCCAGCACCCGCCTGGCTGTGAGAAAACTGCACTCTGGGTTTGTTGGATGTGGGAGGAAAGAGGGAATTGGGATGCCACGTGGGAACTGATCCTATTTCCTCTCAATATGCTGCACATTGCTTCATGCTCGGACCAGTCCCATGGACTTGAGTGATGCAAGTGTGTGCATCTCTCCATGCAGTGCACCCCATGAGTGGAGTCTGAACCCCACAATGGGATGCTGACAGCATAAATGACACTTGGCTTTCCTGTCTCCATGTGACATTGGAGAAGAGGAACCTGGTTGTTCAGCTCAACATGAACAACTGAAGTGCTTTTGCTCATAAAGAGTGTTCTCTGGGACCTGATGGACTGATAGGGCTGCAATCCTGGAGTGATTTGGTGAATTTTGATTAATGGAAAACCCTGAGGCTTAGCAGTGTACTATTCAAATTTTGAAATGCTGATGGTTGGTGGTCTATTCTCAACCCCAAGAAGTTGTGCATCTGTTAGATTGCAACCCATCCAACCTTCATGTGGATGTACAGCTTTAAGGCTGTAAAATCGTGGAAATGAATTTGGTTTTACTGAAATTAAATTAATCAAATGTTAAATGTAATGACATTTTTAAATGTGCTGGGTTGGGGCCTAAATCAATAGAATTGCAGGACTGTGCCCAGGTGAAGCAGTGGCAGAAAATGCAGTCAGCATTCTCAGTGAGAAAAACTATGCTGAAAATGTACCAAACTCCTGAGGCGCCCCACAGCGCGTGTGTGGGCAGCAGAGGTGTATGGAGGTGTGTGTGGGCAGGTACAGCCACTCAGGACCTTTGCTGCAGGAGGGATCTGCAGCCACCTGGCACGCTCAGAGACCAGGGAGACCTGCTCAGTGTGAGCAGCATGCCGGGGAAATGCTGTCACTTTGACATGGGAGCTGTTTGCACAGATTTGACGTGAAAACAAGCACTGTTGTTTGGGGGTCTCACAGCCTGGCCCCTCCGTGTGAGCACTGGCAGCTCCCTGTCCTGGCTGTAATATCTCCAGCTCCCTAATTTCCAGTCTGTTCAGTAATACAGCTTTTTTCTCACTCGCTGGGGAATTTTTCCGTCTCTCACAAGGAGCTTTGTGAGAGGTTGGCTTTGTGATGCACACTTCTCCTCACAGCTGAAAGATGCTCAGCTCTGTTTAATTCAGCCTGATGGAGGAGGGGGGTGGTGTGTTTGGTTTTTGTACTTTGTTCACAGCTGCAGCTTAAATGCCTTAAAGAGAAATATTTGTTCAGTGTTTCAGGCGCCAGCACAGGCATGAGCACGGCAGAGCGAAGCCATCGCTGTGGAGGGTGAGCAGAGGAGCCCACCTGAAGTTGTGTGGTGAAGGTGAATATTTGTGCCTTCAGCATCCACCAGCAGCAGCCCTGGTGCCACCACCCTGGCCCTGTGAAGGGGGGACTGCTGGGAGCACTCACTGTTGGGATAGAAAAGATGGAAATGTGATGCAGTGTGTGAGAGGAGGCATGAGTTGTGTTGATAATGAAGAGGGATGTGTGAGATTGTTTTAAATGATTTCAGTGTCAGACCTATAGGAAATTATTCTCATTATTTACTCTCACTGTTTTCTCACCTGTGTTAACCCATTGTCTGCAGAGAAGTTGTACCTTGACAAGACCCATCTGAGTGTCCACTGCAGCTCCTACTAAATTAAGAGGGAAGTGGGTCGAACTGTAAATCCAAAGGGTGTTTTGACCAGGGTGCAGACATGGAAAAATTATACCTAATAATACTAAAAGAAAAGGGGCAAAACATAGGGGAAAAAGCCTGTGTGCATTATGGTCACATTGTGAAATCAGTCACTGATGGGACAAGTGGCAGCTGGAGGCAGTCTGTGCCTCAGTAAAGTCCTGGGCACTTTCTTTCTCTGCTTGATGGTTCTGCATGGTTGTTGCACAAAATACAGCAAAGAAATATGGAATGAGTGGCATTACTTTTAGAATCCCATTGTGGGAGCCGTTTTTGTGCTAAATGACTCAAACTTTCAGTCACTTCAGAAAATAGTCTCAATTGTAACAGTAAGGATCAGTTCAGGAAAGTGACAGGTTTTGCCAGTGTGGTTTCAAGAAGAAATATCTAAAAGACTGCGTGGTTTCATAAAGAAATGTAATGTAGCAAATAGTTTTGTCCTTTTCATCTAATAATCCTAAATACTCAGGGATTAGGCATTCCATGTAATGCCTACCTACAATTTTCAGTTATTTCATGAAAGAACTGAGCAAAACAGCTGTTTAGTGACATCACTCTCTTTTCACAATGACTGTTTATAACATACATGCCATGTTAGATGTAATGTAGGGAAAACTGTGAAATGTAATACGATTATTGACAAACCTTCATGTGATCTCAGAGCACCCTATAAATATGCCAAGTGCCAAGCACAGAACATTTGTTGAAGATTGTGCAGATAATTTGTTGAAGATTGTGAGGGATCTTACACTCGAAGATGTCTCTCAGACTTTGTTATGGCTGTTGGAGTGAAGGCAGATGTTACAGTGGCGGTGCGGTGTGCTCTGTGCAAGTGATGCTGCAGCTCAGGGGCTCATGCTGCTGCTGCTGGCTCAGGTGATGGTGAAGGGTGGCTCAGAAGGGTAGAAAGAGGTGCTGGGAGGTGCTCCCATCTTTACTATTAGCATCCTCAGGCGTATCAACATTTAATCACAGTCTTTCTGTTAATGCTTTGAGCCAAGAGGTTTGAACCCAGCCTTCAGCACCAGGCAGCTCAGGACATTTTGGGGGCAGAGGCTGCCAGGAGACATTTGGAACAGTGTGAGGTTGTGAAGTTTTGGGGCCAGAAATGGGGAGAAATAAAACATCTCAGCTCTTTGTATTGGATATACACTTAGATTTTTTTCCAGCTCAACTCATAACCTAAATTAAGTGCATGTTGTGCCTAATTCCCATTTAGAACAGTAATGGATGTAACAAAACAGCTCATGATTAGAAAAGTGTAATGGTATCCTTATGCAGAGTTAATGGAATAAAAGCTCTGGTGAAGCTCTGGACCCAGACAGAGTCGTGGGTTTTTCAGCCTGGAAAGGTTGGGTCCCAGGGCATCTGTTTTCTTCTTTCCACTGTTAGATCCCTAGGCTATAGAAAATCCTGCAAAGCACTGCAGTGTGTCCAATGCATACGAGAACTGTGAATGTTAATTGAGAATTTTGTTTGCTGTTTGCCTTAGTTTTAGTAATATACATCAAATTATGCTTATAGCTACTCCCACATAAACCCAGAGCTCTTCTGCTGCAGCTACTGGGCTGATTTCAGATTTTCCTCTTCTCCTTGTTCCTCCATCCTCTGTCAGTGCAATGTGTCGATTGCTTTGCCATCCTCACTACTTCCAAAGGCCCAGCTAGCTCTGGAGGCCACTGTGGGTGGAGGGTCCTGGCTGCACACACCATGGTGTGCCAGCTGTCCAGACTGCCCGGCTTGCACTCGCTGTCCTGGGAGGGCAGAGCCACGGGCTCTGCCTCCCCCGAATTCGGACGCGCTGCTGCCAGCAGAGCAGGTTGCTTGGTAACTGCAGCCACATTTCAAAAATGTACCCTTTTACAGCCAGCATCCCAAACTAATGTCTTTGAAAGGAAGAGTTGTTCTTTCTTCTTAATTTTGTTCTTTCTTTAAAAAAGGGGAGGAAAAAGAGCCTTTCAGCTCCAGATTTGCTTTTCTTCTCTCCTCTTTCCTCGCATCTGGTGCCACAAAGGGGAGCAGTGTCACATGCCCAGGAGCGAAGCCCTTTCATCCTCCTCTCCTTAGGGTTCAGCCGTTATAATTTCTGACTTTCAGGATGAATGGAAGGAAACATTGAGCACTTTTCATAATGTCTGCATTTGGCATCTTTTCTTTCCTGAGCATGGTTTTCCTCTTCTAAGAGTTCTATCTTTCACTCTCCCCATGGTTGACAGGTCAGTACGGAAGGTGGGACTGGTGTCATAGAAGTGTTTGGTTCTGTTCTAAGCTCTTGTGGCGGTTTGCTGGATGTCCCCGTCGGACATGTCGTGCTCCTCAGGCCTTGCTGTCCCTATCCATGTGGGGATGGGGACAGGTCAGGTTCCTCATGCAGATTCAGTCCTGGTGATCTGGAGGCTGGAGGAAGAGCCCACGCTCATTCCTTGTGCACAGGACAATGTAACTTGCCAGGATGTGCAGGGAGCAGCAGCTCCAGTGTCAGCGCTGTGCTGAGAGGGCTCCTGAGCAGAGATGCACAACCCCTGTCCAGCGGAACCCCGATCTCTGACCATGGCCAGTGGCAGTAGTAGGACAAGTGAGATCATCCCTTTTGCTCTGAAGGTCAGGGCCACGTCTTGGGCTCAGAGGTCAGGTCAGCCATCGTGCTGAAGCCATTCAGTGTGTCCAAAGAGCTGTGCTCAATTTGTGCTGGCTCCATCTGCTTGAGAATTGAAATGACGGCGTCATAACAACACTCAATGTAGGCTGTCACTTTTTATTTCACCACTGCTGCCCCATCACATAGAAACAAACAATTGCAAAAGAAGTACAACACCCAGAGAAAGAGGCTGCTGACACAATGGGAGTACAGGACACGGACTGAGCCTGAGAACACGAGCTGGGCCTGCTGGGCACGACAGGCCCTGTGCGAGCCGGGCAGAGAAACAGGAAAGCTGCGGTGATGAACGTGGTGTGAAAACAGAGCTGGCAGAAATCATGAGGAAAGGAGTGAGTGCTGATAAATACTGCATTAATAATAAGAAAGAATGACTCACAGCTCAAGCTGACTGTATGCTCATCTCAGCCTTCCCAGCAAGTTCAGAACCACGCACTTGTTACCAGGCTTTGTTCTGCCTGTTTGCTTTTAATTTCTGATTCTCTGTTCTGGATGGCTGCAGACATCTGAACCTTTGGATGCATTTAAACAGGATGGGCAACAGAAGGCTGTGAAATGTCAGATGTGTCTGAAAATCAAGAGGGATTTGGAAGTAGATGATGGGTAGGTGGCTGTCTTAATTCAGCAGTGTAACAGCAGAGCTAACACAGACTCCCTCCTCTCTCTCCTCCCCTCCCACATGCACTCACTGAAAGGAAAATAAAAGACATTTGCGTTTGTTGGCAGCTGGTGATGCGTTCAAAAGGATCCTTTTTGAGCAGATAAACAGTCATGTCTCTCTCCCCTTCCCCAAGTTCTGGGTTGATGACTAGTTTCCCTTTTTTTCTTAGGTGGATAAGGCTCTTCAAAACATAAGCATTGATGTAATAAATCAGAGAAAGGAAAAAAGTGCACACTCATACTTCTGTATCTCATGGCTTGCTCAGGGCACGCAGAGCTGAAGTCAAACGGCAGCTGCTCAGAGCTGGCATTTTCAGAAAGCTGGAGTCAGACCTTCCAAGTCCACTGTTAGTGTCCTTTTAAGAGCTTTCATTTATCAGGGCATTTCATATAATCTGACAGGAAATTATATTTACGATGCTTTTAGCTCCATTTGGGACATTTTTTAACACTACTTCTGGGATGTAAATTATTTAAAAATCATCAATTTAGTTCTTCACATGAAGAGATGAAAGCTTAACTAAAAAGCTTTCCTGTTCATGGCAGTCTTAAATTCTCCAGCAGATCTCTGGATTTTTGCTTAATTGAACACCTAAAGAATAAAAAGACCTTGGCCTCATAACACTTTTAGTAGAAGTAAATTTTAGATTTATTTAGCCCCATTGACTTTTGAAATACAACCACTAACAGCATCTATTTAAGCCCCGTCCTTCAGAATGGATGAAGTGTTTTATCACCAGGCGTTAAATTCACCAATGGAGCATTTTATGTACCCCTCTGCCCCGTGCACAGCTCTCCTGGCCACTCCAGCCCTGTATTCCAAGGGATGGGTAAAGCTGCAGGGAGGAGGCTGTGGCTGCTCTGGCCCAGTGAGGGGGTGGCCGTGGCTCCCACGCCCTGTCTCAGCCAGCAGGGCACACCAAGCTCACCTGTCCCCAGCTGAGTCTCTGGCTGTAGCCCAGGGCAGTGCTTTGTGCCAGGCCCTCAGGATACCAGCAGGGCTTGTCCTCTGGCCTAACCTGCTGCTCACACATCCTCTTCAGGTGACACTTCTGGTTGTGTGTGATTCCTTTTGTCTTGACAATCCTTTCAAAGAACTGTGAGCAATGACTAGGAAATACTTGAACTCCTGGCAAATATATTTCAGCTGTAAACAACCTCAAAGCCCAAAGGTAAATATAATTGAAATTAAAATTGAAAATAAAAATGTCTGTATGGATGCCATTTTCTTCCCTGAAAAGTTCCAGTTAATACAGTTGCAGCCCTAAACCAATCAGCAGGAAGATGCAGGATGAAGCCACAAAACCAACTGCTCCCAGAAAAGGGGCCCTCTAATCTCACAAGGGAACTGCAGTGAATGGTTTTGACATTCTTTAAAAACCCAAATACATCTGTCATGCATAGGAGTGTGGAAACTTGCTAAATATTCATGAATCTGGGATTTCCTTTGTTCCAGTTGTGCCTGGGGAGTATGGGATGTTTCCCCCCTACCAATGACTGGCTGTTTGATCCCTGTCAGTGCAAATCTGAGGGCAGAGGGACACATTTCACATCAAGGTGTTGTGCCTGATGCTAACCTTAAAATCAATATGTGAGCAGTTGGTGGTTGCAGGTGAGTGACACTACAGATGCAGTGGAGATACTGGGATTCCCTGTCGTAATTAGCATTGATTCCCATCTGGTTTGTTGTCTGTGAACTCATTAAATTGTGACCTGCATGTAGGACTTGCATTTCTGCCCTGGAAAAGTCAGTGGATTTGCTATAGGTTATTACACTCCTGAGGCTTCAGTTGTTTAAATGCATGTGATGAGAGGACTGTTGAGAAATATTTCAAGTAAGAACTATAAAAGCAGGTTCCAAGGGTACTTTTTTTACAGCCAGAATTTGTTCTCTTGCCTAAATGTGACATACTAAAAAAGCAGCACTCCGTTTATCAAACCAGTGTGGAATTTCAATGCCTGCACTCATTGTTCCTGATGAATGGAGGGTGGCAACAGCCCTGGTGGAGCTTACTTGGAGGCTGATTTGGCTCAGTTTTGCTTTCTGTAGGAGGACTTGGCTCCTTTTGTTTTTGTCCTGTTTTGACTTCTGAGTGATGCTGGAAAACCCAGGTCCAGCATGAGGTGCAACACATCAGTGGGGCTCTACAAGATGCTTTCCCTCATCCTCCAGAAAAGAAATAGCCTTTGTAGAAGACAAAGTAACACAGTTTCCAAGCATTCCTGGTACACAAAAACGGGGCTGTTTTAGTCTTGAGTTCAAACTCTCAACCACCACAGCTGGTTTGATGCTGAGGCCACTGGAGTTTGCCTGTTTGTCACTGTGGTAGTTTCAGAGCTGGCTGAACAGAGAGCTCTTACCAGACCTGGCCCTCTCAGCTCTCTCCATGTGCTTATGTGCACATCAGTGTTTTTTCTGAGTTTGGGGGACTTTTTTTACTGTTGGATTCAAAACAAAAATTTCACACAGTAAGGCAATTTATTGTCCCCATGCTTAGGCCAGTATTCACCAGGGGGCCAATTAAAATAGTGAAGTGCTTGTTAATAATAATTCAAAGTGACTTTTCAGTTCAGTTTTGGTTTATTTAGGGATGCATGCTGGGACATAGCCAGCACTCTTCAAAGGACCAAGCACACAGACCCAGCACAGCTCAGGATCTCCACTCCTTTGACCAAGACTTATCAGGGCAGCTGAAGGTCGGTTTTACTGCTCTCAGTGGGGATATTGATAATTTAAGGAGAAATTAGCACAAAGTTTATTTATTGTTTGTGTTCCACGGAACTCCTGAGTGCTGATTTCAGTTAAAAAGCTGTTCTGGCTCTTTGCAACTCTGATGGACAGAGTCTCTATATTAGTGAATATATCACCTAATAAAACCCTGGCAGGATTTGCATTCTTTAGTAAGTAATGGGACACCCATCCGTAGGTCTCATAAACTAGTGAAGCTCCAGTGACTTTACTCCTACAGTTAATGAGTTGCTGGAATTAATTACAAGTTTGGTTATGATACTCATCTCTATATAGATCTATTTAAAACTCTCCCCTCCAAAAAGTAAGCATGCACTTGCATTAGTGCTGCAGAAGGGGATTTGGGGCTGGGTGGCCATGGGGGAGCAGAGCACCCAGCAGGAGCCCTGCAGTGGCAGGAAGCAACACATTTCCAAAGTGGAGTTTGTGATGTGTTTGGATGAAGTGTCACATTCTGCTTCCCTGAAAACACAGCCTCCCTCAGAGTTCTGTGTCCATGAGGTTTGTAGGACATTTGCTCTGTGAGCTGGTGTAGCTACTCCATAAGGGCATATCATAAGCTCCACCATTTTGGTACACTCATAATTTTCTTTAAAAAGTGTCTGTAAGTGTGAATTTAATCTACTTATTTTTGATGTCCAGTGAAGCTTTAGACAGCAATTTAATCATTATTATTGGTATTGTACAGCTGCTCCCTGGAGGTGCTTAAACCATGTCAAAAAGGGAACCAACATAATGAGTCTGACAGAATTTCAGAGGGAGAGATTAAATTTGGGATAATGAGTTCTGCTGCATTTTTAATGTTATTGTAACAATTCACACCACTGCATCCTGTTCATCTCTGGACTCAAAACTAAAATGTCAATTGGGAATTAGGCAGTGCAGATATATTCTTTTTCAAGTCTTTTCCTCTTATAAAAATTAAAAACAAGAGAAAAGGAACACTACATCTCTTCTGAGATGGGGTGGAATAAATTCTGTCTGTGTAGGAGCTGGAGCAGCCTCTTTTTGCTTCTCTGAATCAGACACCAACTTAGAGATTAACTTGAGCTTTGTGAGCTCCACTGGTGGATTTTTACAGCTCAGTGGTGACTCCTGGGTTGCAGTCCTGCATGCACTGGGGGGCAGTGAAAAGCGTGTGTGAAAAGTGAAAAGTGTGTGTGAAAAGTGAAAAGTGTGTGTGCCCACCCAGCACGGAGGGCTGGGACAGGGGTGCCTGGGGAGCTGGCTGCTCCCATGGGGAGGAGGCTGTTTTTCTATAGCCAGAAATCCAAGCAGGGTTTGGGGCTCAGAAAAGCTGATAAAAGTTGCCTTTCACTGGTGCAGTATTACTTCTGGAATTTTTATCCCTCACCCCTCTCTCCTGACAGGAGAGGCATCATTGTTTGGTATTGAGAACAGTAACTTCCTTCTCTTGGCAGCTCAACAATGTGATATAATTAATAAAAGTAATGACAATTCATTCACTGAATACCAATTAGTGTTCAGCTTTCTAAGGCAATGGAGATTGGGAATGGAAAACAGATTGGATGATACCAGATAAAAAAATAATTTATTTGATGTAAAGAACATTAAGAAGGTGTTTCATCCATGACAGGATGAAAAATGAAGCAAGCTTTGTGGCAACGGTGAATATTTTCATCTGTCAGTGTGCATTCTTTAATGGAGACATGAGCATAGTCCCACACAAGCACCTCCGTGCCCACAGCCTCCTTCATGGTGGGCTCTGCTCTGGGGCTGCCATCTCAGTGGAACTGGATTTCTTCTGTTGGAGCTGCACTGGCTGAGGATGCTCAACACAGCTAATGGTTGCTTAATCTGTTGTGTATTTTTTTAATGGCGTGCTGAAATGCCAGGGTGGAATCTGGAATGCCTCATTTATTAGCTCAGTATTAGGAAGAAAAAGGATGCAATTAGGGTTTGAAAAAATTCGGTTAAATACCCGTTTCCTGATACAGAGAGATTAGGGCTCCTCCTGTTTCATATTAGGAGGGCAGGCTGGACAGCAGCCCTGTACTTGGTGCAAATGGCACAGGACATGCTTGGAAGCACCTCAAGAATCCAGCTTCAGCTCAACTGATTCCTGGAAAGCTGCAGTTGCACATTCTCATGCTTTCACTGCATTCTGGGTTGCTTTTGTCCTCTCTTCTCCTCTTTGGCTAAGTCTCATTTGCAATTCAGGTCTCTCCAGCTCCTTGACAAAAGGGTTCTTGACAAATCTCGATCGCTGCCTGTCCTGCTCCTCTGGTTCTTCTCCATCTCTTTTCCCAGTCTCTCACTCATCCCTCAGAGCTGTTCTGTTTGTTCTCTGATGCTCTGGCACATGAAATGAACTCAGTGCTGTTGTGAGAGGTGGCATGCTGCCCCCATGCAGAACCTTGAAATGGCTTCCAGGAGTCAGCAGCCATCACTTTGCAACAAAATACCATCCTCTGTGAATATCCATCATATTTCCTCCAAAATACTGATGAGTTGGCACAGTGTTCTTGCACTGATGAAGTTTTGCAGTTATATGATCTCCAGATAATTGGACTGCACAGTAAGACAAAGCCTTTGTCCCAGATAGCACTTTTAGAATTTTTTTTTCTTGAAACTACAATTATAAAAATATCCTTACTTTTCACCACGTCCCCTGGCAAATGGAGCATGATGTTTAAATGCTCTTTAAAAAAGATTCCTGAGATAAGATCATTAGTATATGAAAATGCTTTCTTAACAGAGGCAGTTTCTGTTGAAAAGCCTTCATTGGTCATGGATTGGGAGTAATTAAGTGGAATGTAATGACTCAAAATAACAAACAAGCTCTGCACAGCTATTTATGAACACCCAGTTCTCCTGGGGAAACCTAATCTGACATGAGCACAGAGTGTGAGGAGTGCTGTGGTCATGGTAGGCAGGAGGGACATTTCTGAGCTGCAGAGTTGTGTCAGTGGCTACAGAACAGGTTCTGTACCCCACAGCAACCCTTGCCAGGCTGGCAGCTCCTGCAGGGAGTCCGTGAGTTCCCTGGTCCCACATGAGTTCCTTTTGATCCTGACTGCATGATTCCCCTTTGTGTCTCCTGTCGGGAGCTCCTGGGGACAGGGACCTTCACACAGCTCTGGTTTTGCATGTGGCTGTTAATCTTAGTTGTTAATCTGAGCTCCTGTTGCCACTAACACTCCTATCTGCCTATATCTATCTGTATCTATGTCTATATCTATATCATCTATATCTATTCTACCTATATCTGTATCTCCTCTCTGTGTACCTCCCAGTCCATTACGTTCTGATAAATGCAAGTAGTGGAGGTTCTACACCAAAGTGGAAAAACCAAATGAAAATGAGAAATAGCCTTTCCAGTGATTTATACTCAAAGTGAGTCTCCAGTGTGTGTGTTTGCCTCACCCTGTGCAGTGGTGTCCCAGGGACAGGCAGTCCTGTTGTGGTTTTTAAAACCTCTTAGAAACATGCAAAGACCAGAAGTTAATTTTCATGTCTCTTCTATGGCTGCTTTATAATTAATTTCTCTGAACCAGTTTGTTTTTCTGCTGCCAAACACTTCAACGCTTCTATGTAAATTATCAACATCTGAAGCCTTCTTTCCTTAGAAAGAATACAAGGCAATCATCAGATAAAAGTCATTACACATTCACAGCTATTCTGCTCCACTGATAATAAAATATTCTTAGGCAAAGGTGACCTTTTTACAATAGACTTATTAATGTCAGGACTTCAGAATTTTCTTTTCTCATTACAAGTCTTACCAAAAACATTAAAAAGAGTGAAGTTTATGGTCTTAAAGATGTGTCAAAGCACAGCCATTAAGGACATTATCACAGAATGTTATTTATATAACCCATTTTTTGTATTTTATGTGAGAAATATTGAGACAATACAGACATTCTTGACAGAACTCTGCATTCATGACTTCTTTTGACTTCTGATCATATTCTAGAGAATCCAGATAAGATTTCTAGCCCTCACATTTATGGCCTTGGAAATCTCCCTGGATCCAAGAAAGAGTTATTCCCATACACATGAGAACATCAGCTCCTTCAAATGCAGAAACATTTTTGTGTTGTCCTGAGTTTGTGCCTTCAGTGGAGGGCAGACCCCTTAAAATTCAAACTATCCCAGCATTTCCATCTGCTTTTCCTGGTCTCCATCCCACCCAGCAGAGTCGGTGATGCTCATCCTCAAGCTGCTGTGCCAGCAGGATTCAGTCCCATGTGCCTCCACTTTGGTATCTCTCCAAAATCAATATTTTAAAGAAACTTAAATTATTCCTCCTACAGGAGTCATGATTCATGCAATGATAGCATCAATATTAATACAATAATCAAACTTTAAAGTCAGCTGCTAAGCAACCTGTCATGCCCACGGAGCAAACTGGACTCAGACCGGAACAACTGGAACTGGAGAAAACTTAATGTGAAAAAGAAAATACTAAAGGAAGGAAAATGCTAGTCAAGTACCAGATTTTGCAGAGCCGCCCTCTGGGCTCAGCTGGAGACTGAGCTCCCTTTTTGGGATGTTCCCATCGTGCCTGGTGGCCAGGATGCAGCTCAGCCCCAGCAGGGCAGGCTCGGAGTTGGCCCTGCTCCCCAGGCTCTGCCCTGCAGTGCTCCAGGTGCACCCACTCTGCTCACCTTCTGAGGAAATAAAGAATCAAGAGGAAATAGTTACAGGAAAAAATCTTATTCTCTTGCTTTTTTTCTTCCTGCACACTTCTGAGGGCCCATCCAGTGTTTTCCTTTTGGCAATCTATTTAGTCAGAGCAATTGCAGAGAGCTCTGCTTCTGCCCTCTGAAGGTTATCTAATGGCTTTCAGTATGGCCAGATTGGATGTGTCCTGATGTGCAGGGAGCTGGGATTAACAGAATAGAGGGAAATTTCTTATTCCAATAGCTTTTTAAACAAAAAAGCAAGTTGGTTTAATAGAGGAAAGGCCATGCAAAGTATTTCCATTATACTGTTTTTTTCATTATCTTGAGGAGTCTGAAGAAGTCTCTGGGAGATGAGATTCTGTTTGGTAGAAGATGCAAGTTCAGGTTGGGAAAGGGTATGAGAGCCAGCTGGTGCAGAAGGGAAAGAGAAAAGAGGTCATTCATTATGATTTTTTCCTCATGGTTGCCAGCAAAACAGAGGAAGAAACATGTCCTCTGGGATATCCCAAATGGAAAGAGCATCCTTAAAGGCTGAATTCCAACCACACCAGCAACAGAAAAAATAATTTAACAAGCCCTGGAGACCTACATTTTTGTGGATTCACCAGAGTATTGGCGAGCACCCTGGTTGTTTTGATCTCAAGAGTTGCATGGTGAAGAAGAAAAGTAGAAGAAAAATAGGATCCCAACTCTAGGAACAGACCCAAATTGCTGTTGCTTTTGTGTTTCAAGGCTCAGCAGTGTTTCTTTGCCTTTTCTCTCTCCTTTGCTGTGCTTTTATCCTCGTAAAAAACACTTCTGCCTGTTGGCCCTGCACAGTCCCTGCACTGAGCGCAGCCTGGCCATGGAGGGACAACTGGCAGGTCAGCAGGATGTTTTTTTCCTTTCTCAAACATCAACTACCTCACTTTCCACTGACTGTAATTTCCTTCTTGTCTTTTTAATTAGCTCACCTAACACATTGGCTGCAAGCAGTGACCCAGGCTGCTCTTTCTTCTTTTTACATATTGATCCATCATCCGCTGTGACTGATAATTCATGCAGCCCCAGCTGTGCCCCTCCCTTGCCTCTCCACTCTCTCCCTGAGGTTTGGAGCTGCTGGATGGAAGCTGCCTGGCAGCAGGGCTGTCAGCTCATGCTCAACACCAAGCACACAATGGGCTGGACCCCAAGCTGTACAAGTCCATTTCTGGGTCAATAGTTGTAAGAACTCTCTCTGAGTTGTAAGAACTCTCTCTGTTTGCACAAAAGGCAGTTCGCACAAGTGTTTGTCACTCTTGTGAGTCTACTGGTGCTCCTGCTCCAAAAAATAAAGGGTTTTGATTAAAGCAAGCACAACAAGAGTAAGTCAGGGATTTTTAATTGCAATTTTAATTTAACAGTCTTCTGAACATTGAGGGCAAATTATCCATTGGAAATAACTTTGATTGTTGCCTCCGTTATTTGTCCTTAATCCTAACTCAGTACCTTCAGATAGGTATAAAATTCTCCCTTTGCAAACGAATGATGCTTCTTTTCAGCCCTCCCTGCTGAGGGTTTGGGTTGGTCTTACCAACATGATTTTTGGAAGTGGTCTTCTGCACCTTTTCTGTCAAACAATGCATTTTTCATGGTTCCAGTTTTTCTGCAGCTATTTAGTTTTCCTTTGATGGAAGTAGAAATAATACCTAAATAATCACTTTGATTTTTATTTGAGGCAGCTGTGCTGGGACAGAACCTATTGTTCAGATCCGTTACCTTTTACACAACAGAGATTAATTAATTACAGGGCTTTCCCCTGGCATCCAGGCTCTTGCCTGCAAATGTTCACATAAAAGATGAATGACAATGAGGTTCTCATTACAGCTTGATGAATTAGCCTTTTCACTTCAGTTCCAGGAAAGTCTACTTCATGGTCAACACTCTTGTTTGGGCCCTGCTGTGCTTTTTCTCTCATTGAATTCAAATCGTGCAGCTGCTGTCAAGCCACCTTTGTTGGAGCAATCCATTATTTTGCACTGCTCTTTAGAATTCTTCACTTTTCCAGGGAATTTACCACAGTGGTTTGCCAGTTAGTCAGCAACAGCATCTTCCTAATTTTCCTTTGTGCACATCACACACCTGGGGGCTGCAGGAAGAAGTGGCAGCTTTGTGTAAAACAGCAAAAGGACCAGGAGAGCGTCCCCTCCTCAGTTCAGGGCATGATCTTTCTGTTCAGGGTAAGCCAAGCTGCACAGCCTGATGTTCTCAGCCTACTGCCACCTTTTTTTTGTGAGTCCACACAATGATCTTGTTGGCATGTAATGCACAGTTTAGTTAAAACTGGAATATGTATGGGGCAGGAGGGAAATGTGCAGAGGTGTTTGCTAGGAGTTGCACACACATGGATTCATTTCCAGTCTGTGAGAGAGCGGACAAACGATGATGGAGCTCCCTGGTGTCCCCCGCATCTTGCGATGCCCAGAGCAGCCTGTGTCCAAGGGCACGAGGGCCATTTTGCCTACCCCTTCTGCTCTGAGAGGCCAAATGGATTACCTGGGTAATTTGAAAGCTGTGGTCTACACAAAACAAAGTCAAAAGACTCACCCCTGCCAGGTGCTATTTCACAAAGAAAGAACATTCTGTTTCTTGCTCACAGTTCTTGGCAATTTATCATGTTCCTTTACTTGTATCTTTTAGTATCAATACCTTGATCAATTTTATTATATCTGTCTTCAGTCAGACTATTACTAATGGTGGCTCTGGTTGGCGTCTGGGGACAGGAATAAGTAATTTGTAATGACTGTAAGTGAAAACATCAAAATATTGCTAGAAGAATAGCTGCAGTAGTGTGAAGCTATCAATATTGAGGTGGCAATATTTACCTTTGTATCTTTCCCTAAAGCTTCCCAGGCCACACTGACTTTTCTGGCTCCTTCCAGGTTTAAGAGGTTTGGGTGCTTTTGGAAGTGCTATCCGAACAGGATGCCAGGGCAGAGGGATGGGCATGGTCACCCAGTGACCTTGTGTTGGGTGGCAGTGCCTGTTCCCACTGTGTGGCTCCCCTGCTTGAGCAGGAGGGGAGGTGAGTGTCAGCCAGCACTTCTTGGAGGAACTGTGCTCAGCTCCTGCACAATTCTCTGTCCTGGCATGCCACTGCTGCTCCAGAGCCCTCTCATCCATGAGAGCCCAGCAGGGACTCTTCTCCCTGCAGTTTGCCGCTAGAACACGAAAATACCTTGGGAATTTTGTCTGCTCTGCCTGCCAGCTCTTCAAGGAAAACTCTGATCTCTCCAACCATGAAATAAAATTGAGCAAAATATCACTGAGCCATATGGACACCAAGCAGTATAATGCCCCTGTGGAAAGTCCTCCCTGCTGTCTCTGGTGCTGATTATCAGGGCAGCTTAGCGCAAAGCTGAGATTTTTAATGCCCCAAGCGTGATGCACTCCCCCGACCTTGGGAATTATTTTTATTGCTATTTTGGCTGGCCCTGTCCTTGGCAGGTTGCTGGACTATAAGCAGATGCAACAGAAATGGTGGAGACAGCTAATTTCAAATGCACAGAGTCCTTCCACAGCACATGGGAAACATGTTTAATGTTTGGAAATCTTCTTGTGGCATGGGTTAAATTTGGAACTGCAAATGGAACAGTAGAAATTCCTTCTGTTCTGTTCTGACAGAAATTATACTAATGTCTGTATTTACATTGTTCTGTGGTATCTGTGCTCCTGCTGCCTGGGCTTGTCTGTGGGTTTTTTTCCCAGCAGCAGTGGTGGACAGAGTGTTTTGGCCAGGGGAGCACACAGCTGAGCTGGGGCTGCTCACCCTGGCAGCTCACTCCCTGGGCTGCAGAAGCAAGTCATGCACTTTACTCAAGGTTGCTTTGCCTCCAGGCCCTTATGCTTCTTTATTTCTCCTTAAATGGATGTTTTCCCCAAAGACAATCTTTTTAAAAGCAGTTCAAACAGGTTTTCAATTACTTTTCATCTCATTAGTCTTCTGTTCTAAAAAATCTCAATCTCAACATCAAGTCCATTTCAAGAACTTGGGAAAGAGTTTTTTTCTTCCTGTTCTATTTTTGTAAGAGGAGCATTTAACAAAGAGCTTTCCTCTCTCCTCTCTCCACTTAGAAAACCTCAGTCAATTGGTTGAAAAAAAGACCAGTCTCTCTGCTCTAATAACAAGATGTTCTTACCTCTCCCAGTTCATGCTCTGGATACTTGCTGACAAATGACCTCATGTGAGAGAAGACTCAAATATTTTGGGTGAGGAAAACATTTAAATACAGGAACTTCAGAGAATTCCCTCACATGAAGCAGGTCCTTAACCTGCACTTATGCTAAGATGTATCTCAGACAACATTTAAGCAGATTTTCTGAAATCAAGGCTCACAGAGCAGGTATGTCCCAGACCTGTGTTAACACTTGGGTATCAGCCAGGCTGTGAGGTGGGATAATAACTTATATCCCATTGTTTTAAATCCTGAAACAATCTAAGAGTAAAACAGATTACTGAATAGTTGTTCCATGTGGGACTCTAGTGTGGTTGTTTATTTGCAGGTCCTAGAGAATTGAGGTTCAGCAGTACCAGTGTTAATTAGAGGTCAATTTTGGCAATTGCTACAGAAGTGTTTCTCTTCCCATGCAGACATGGAATGAAATCAGCTCCATGTCACTCCAACAGCCTGTCTTGACAAAGTAATCACTATTCTCATGCAGAATATTCAAATAATTCCCTGATGTGCAATGTAAGGAAAAAGAAAACAAAGGATAATTAAAATTTGCTGTTGGACTTCTCAAAAATTGGAAGTTGAGCTATCCTTCAAAGCCCTGGTTTGATGTGCAAGCCTTGCCCTCATGAGGGTGCAAACACTGGCACAGTGCAGCCGTAAAACAGAGCCCCTTGTTCAGGTTCATGCCAGAGGCTACAAGCCCCTGGGTCAGGAGCTCATTGGGGTCGCTGGCTGAAGGACACATCCCCTCCGGGTCCTTACCCTGTTTTCTGGAAGTTGTTATATGGTTAATATTTGCAAAGCTTCTGATTTCATTGTTTAATGTAATTTTATTCAGTAAAGCTGCCTCATTGCATAAAGGTCTTGGTATTTAATATTTAATAGCATAAATCCCACGTGAGTCCCAGGCAGAGGATAAAAATTACATTTTAAATTAATGTTCAGTCAATGCCTGCTGCTCTTTCAGCATTTAAAGGCCAATGGCCATTTCAAGCCCAGCCCCATCTTGCAGGGCAATGACTGTGTTCTCTACCAAAATGGCCAGTCCCAGTCCCTCACAGGACTTGTGGCATTCTCCCGTACAGGTACTGTCACTTGCCTCCAGCTGGGAGCCCTGTGCTCCCCAGCCATTTCAGGATTTTCATCTGGGATTCATCCACACAATCTTGTCACTCCAGTCTGGCAGCTTGTGACAAAGGACATTGGAACAGTGCCCACAGCAGAGACCTCCTCCATGGCCTCAGGTGTCCGTGGTGCTGAGCTCACTGACACCAGCACAGGACAACCTGGGACACAGTTCAAACAACGTTTACCCCACATCTGTGGTGGCAGTCAACTGGTCCTGGGGACTGCAGGAAAGGGGTTTGGGCCAGATTTTGCAAGGATTCAGCACGTAGCACATACCTGAAATTCCCTGTTCATTTATGTGTTTGGTTATTTACGCTGCTGCTTTCGCAGTGATAATTTCAAACTTTTTCTTTGATGACTTTTAGCATTTCCTTTTTCCTTCTGCTGGGAGAAAGTTTGAGATGGAAATCTGCACCTAAATTTTTTGTTCTTGAGACATAGCAGCCAAAAACATGTTCAACTTGTCAGATGGTCCATAGACCCACCCCACAACCAGCCATACACATTGTCCCTGCGATGTAATGTCCTTTGCCTCAGTGAAATTTATTTATACATATATATATATACATATATAACATTTCAGATTATGTAATGCCACCATCTGCTGCTTTACATAAACAGTGTTCAGCTTCCACCTCTGCTGCTTTATGCAATTGTGTCCCCAGCCAAGCCACTGGGGCAGGGGATGGAGGAGGGACTGTGCTGTTTGCTCCCCTCTCATTAAATACCTCTCCCTTCACTAGGGCAGAGGTGGGGAGCTTGCAGCCATAAACACCACATATTGCAGCAATGCCCATTTGTTTTCCACTTACTGTCCTTATTCTTCCATGTGCAAACCAGGCAGCTTATGCTTTCTTTGATAGGCAAAGTTGCTGCAGGGTCAAGTGGAAAGAAGAGATTGGCAGGAAAGGAGCAAATCCTCCTTAAACAAATGTGTCTGCAATAATTAGCAAATGTTGCAAAAATGAGTTGATAAACAAGCAAAAGGTAAGAAGGGAAAGGTAAGCTTCAGGGCAATTAATTAAGATGGTAAATGAAAAGAGACCCAAAATTTTTGCAAGAATTTAACAGATGGGAGGGTATACTGGGAGCATAGTATTTGTTCAAGCAGTGAGAAAAAGCTGGAAATACAGGGATTCAGGACCATTTTTAAAAGGAACTGGTTTGTTTTCCAGGAATAAGCCTAGAGGAAAGCAAGACAACATTTGATTTCTTTGCCTGCATTTGTATTTTTTCTGTTCATAGAGTCAAAAAAAATTGAAGTTTCTTTGCAAAACTGGAGAACCCACAGTCAGCTCTGCTCTTCAAGTGCAGACCCCGAAACACTGCTTTAATTAACCTGCAGTGCAGCACACCTGAACAGATGGGTTTGGGATGTAACCTGTATCCTGCCATGGAGCTGAGCCCTATTGCCTGCCCACCCTTCAGGGGTCCCTTCCTGCCCACCCTCAGCCCCAGAAGGAGCCAAGTGCTTGTGCTGGTGCCCGAATTCCCTCTGTACCACAGAAATGTGAGAAGCCTCTTAGGGCCAAGCCCTCAAAGGGGCTCAGTCATCCTCCACAGCTGTCGGTCAGTGTCAGGGGAGACACTCCCAGAGGGGAGGGATTAGTGGGTGCATAAATGCAGGGAGGTGACTCCCCCTCTTACTCTGTCCCTGTCTGCCCTGAAGTTCTGTAGCGGGCTGAGACTACACGAGAGATTTGGGTAACAGGAAGCTGGCTGGTGAAGGGGGGCTGGGCTGACACCATCATCATCCTAAAGCTCTTCTGAGGACTCCTAAAAGACAGCTCTAAACTCCAGAGCTTTCTTTCTCCCAGCCCTGGGAAAAGTCTTACTTTAATGACTACATCATCACCTCAGTTTGTTTTTTTTCATGACTGAAGCATGCTTGACTCTTTGGGATGGGCAGCTTTGAAACAGCTATTGTTAAGGGATTTGGGGCAAAGGGATTGGGATTGCTCCATAGAGGCAGGGCTGCATTCTGTATTTCAATTTTTGGTGGGTTTATTCCTGATGAAGAGCAAGGGAGTGATGTATGTTATGAGGAAGTGATCAATTGCCTGACATGTCTAGAGCACTGAGGATTTTATCACATCAGGATGATGGTGATTGATTTTTTTTTTTTTTTTTTTTTTTTTTTTTTTTTTTTTTTTTTTTTTTCCAGGTCTGCAGCAGAGCAGCAATCTCTGGATGCCTGATTGCAGCTGACAGGTAAGTTGTGGAGCCAGCTCACCAGTGACTGTGACAGGCCTCCCTATCTCCTGTCCCCCGCTTCTTTTCAGACTGTAATGGCTTGATGAAGACATGCTGTCAGGGTGATAGAGATCCAGAGATTATTAAATGAGGACACCTTCGACTTGCTAAATTACTTTAATCTTGCAGGAGGCTCTATTAGCTCCTATTGCCCCCCTTTGTAGGGGTTAGAGAAGAAAGCAAAGGGGGCGGGCTGCAAAACCGCAGCAGTGTTTGTTCTCCCGAAAAGCAGAGCCCAGGAAGAAAAGTGGGAATTACACCTGGCTTTGCCTTTCTTGCTGGCACCACGCTGTGCAGAGGATTGATTTAATTTATCCCAGCAGGTGTTGGGTGCAGAGGGCTGTTATTGGCTTTCAGGGGGTTGTGAAGCACAGCACATTTGGTGTCTTGTCTGTTGCTGGTCTTGGAAAGGACGGAAAAATTATTCTGTGTTAGGCTGCTCTTGCCTGTACCTGGTTGTGTGGGCTCCGTCCTGGTCCAAGGGAGGACAGGGTTGTGGAATGGGGGCTGGAGTTTGTATCCAAACCTTGAGTATCTGTTTCTCTGCAAACGAGGCTGCAGTTGCAATTTGCATAAAATCACTCTTTGCCAAAAGAAATGATGGGGCTGGTTTGAACTAACTCCAGAGTTGTTCCATTATTTTTGCTGTGACTGTGTGACATGAATGGTCCCAGCTGCTAGGGCCTGTGACTGTTTTAGGGTAAATGCTTTCAGGTGAATGAATTCTTAGTGTGGGTTAAAAGTAGCAGCTGAGCATAAAGAAATATTCCATGTGGTCTCATCTCCCTTCCTCTTTCCTAGTATCTATACAATTTAAAAAACCTCAAACAAAACAAAGAAACCAAACCCAAAATAAAACAAACAAAGCACCTACTGCTACCACTGAATAACCTCTGACAAGATTGGAGTTAACAAAGCTGACTTTTTTAAGAAGATCTTTGCAATGAAATGAGCTGATCATCAGTAGGAAGCAACTTAGTTTATTATCTGATTTTTAAAAGCTCAAATAATTTTAGCCATTGGCTTTATCATCAGGCAAAATAACTATTTCAATTATTATCTTTAATAACTTTGTAGGAAATCTTTTAAGTTCTTTCCCATGAATCCTACTTCAAATGCACCTGCAGAGATAAAAGCAGCAAACTTGACCCAGTGAATAACTGATAAACCAGAGGTATCACTGCCTTGCCTTGGAACATCAGAGCTCCGAGTCCATCCCGTGCATGTAATCAGTGTCTGTGCTCTCCCTGGCCTCTATCAGCAGTGAGGCTCTTTCATGATATTCTGTCACTTATGACAGCTCCTCCAGAGAGTTCATTAGGGTGAACATTAATGTGGCTGAATCCAGGAAACTGCTTTTCCTGACATAATGCCAACATCTTTTACAATGCTGTGCAGTGCAGGGGGGAGCTTTATGGTTGTTTAATGCACGTGTGTGTGTTGCAAATGGCATCACTTTTTAACTCTCTGTAAAGCAGTGTCTGTTTTCTGGATTGCCACCACTATAAATACATGTAATGGGGAGCCTGAGCAGCTGTTGTGTTCAGCAGTTGTCTATGATGATTATGAATTCATGGTTGTGGTTCCCAGTACTAGAGAGCCACAATTAATCTATGCTATGCTCCAGACCATCAACATGAGTGCTGGTGTTTCCCCTGCTCTACTGGTATTTCTTAGGGTTCCTCATACATAAAATCTGTACTAGGAATTGAGGCAAAGGAAAGCAGCAATGGCAAAGAAATAGCCAGTGGTTTTCCCTTCTTCAGTCTATGTCCACACAGCTGTGTTGTGCAGGAGCAGCTACTCAGAGTCTGAAGTTGGGTCACTCGTTTCAAGCTTAGCCATGGTTGAGTGTGGAGGGCAGGTAGGATGGATGTTGTGGACTCGCTGCTTCCATGCAGTGCAGAGCATGTGTGTGCTTGGTTTTCAAAGAAAAACAAGAAAAAGCAAAACTAAAACCCCCAAGTCCATAGAAGAAAACAGTGCTTATGACAGCAGGAGAAACATGGGGCTGAGGATTATCATTCCTTGCATGCTTGGCTCAGATGGAGAACACTGTAGCTGAGAACTACCTCATGCTTTTTCCCACAGCCTTATTCTAATCTCCTTTCTGGGTCAATTCCCAGGTAAGAGAGCTGTGCCATTCCATTTTTAATTGTTTTCAGCTCAGTCTCCTGATTGCCAGTGCAGGGCTGCCAGGACATGCTGTACTGTGTCGTGTACAAGCATCTTATCTGGTCAGAGCTGCCGTGGGTACCGTGCTGAGGAGGCTGCATGGACACGGGCATTCATCTTAGTCAGCTGTAGTGAGCCATGGCTGCCAGGGGGAGAGGACAGCTGCAGTGGATCCAAACTGCCTCTGCCTGTGGGCTGGGATGGGGAGGTCCGAGTGGGAGACTTTGCTAAAAAGCAGGAGAATGACTTTGGAGAAGGCATTCGGGGCTGGTGAATTGCTGCACCCAGCATGAGATGAGCTTGGGAGTCCCAATAGGCTTGTGGGAGGCAGGGAACCCCAGGAATGTCCATTTGAGGTTAATTAAGTTCAGATCAAAGAAGCAGCACCTCAGGAACTGCTGAAGGCTGCTGGGGTCCAGATGCTTGTGTGGGAATAGGAGACTGAGCACAGCAAGTCCTGTAGGATTGCCCAAGAGATGGGGCTGGGATGTGGGACTGGGAGAGAAAACCTGTGAATCCTGCTGCAAGATGTGAACCCAGAGCAGGATTGTTCCTGCCAATCCCAAGGAGCACACAGCTTGTACAGACAACTCCAGTTTTGAAGGGGCTATGGCTTCAAGGGAGGCAAAGCAGCTGGGAAATGGGAATGGTAATAGATGGGGAAGTGAAATCTCAAGGGAGCATGAGGAAGTCCTGTGCCTGTTCCTGCCCCGTGCCAGTGCCCAGTACCAAGGCGACAGGAGCCAGTGTGGGCAGTGCTGCCAAGAACGGGGCTGAGGGCACAGCCAGGTGTGTCCCTGTGTTGGACTGGAAAGGAAAACCAAGCTTGGTTTTCTAACTGCCTTCTGCAACACTTCCAATTTTATCAAATGGATTTTATTTCCTCTTTCAAGTCTAATGATGTCAGGAAGAGGCAGCCAGGTTATAGCTCTATTTTTAATAATTAGGAAGATTGCTGCAGGACTGTGGAGAGGTTTCCAATAGCTAGTTATTTCTTTAAACGGTCTGGATTAGTATCCCATATAGCTGATGAATATACTGGAGTGACTGGATTGATTGATAGTAATTTCAGGATGTGACTGGGAATTCAGTTATCTCTTAAAATGATGAAACAAACAACGAACCTGAGTTCGTTTTGTGGGGCTTCAGCAACCTTGACATTTTGCTCTATCCTGGAAAAAAAAACAACAAAAAACCCAGATTACTGGGCTATTAATATTTTTAAATTATTTTGCTTTGCTGCAGAAAAATAATTTCTGTTCAGCTAAATCAGTGCTTCAGTCATTTGTATTTTACATGAAGATTGATACCTGCCCAACACAGGGGTCTGGCTTGTACTATCTTGTGTTCTCTGGTGGTTTGAATGCTAACAGCACAATTGCCTTCAAAATAAGAAACACTTCAAAGCCAGCCCCCTCCAAATCTCCTCTCCAATAAAACCCAAACAGAAGGATTTGATGGGTTCCAGGTACTGTATTTTGAGGTTTTTTTCTGGACAGGTATGTTTTAGTCAGCTCTAGCAGGTGCAGTGCTGGGTGGCTCGTGGCAGCAGAGGCACTGGGGGCTCTGGGGGTGCTCACACCCAGGTGTGAGGGATTCACACCATGTCAGTGCCAGCTGCCAGCCTGGGGAGGACAAGCACAGCCCCTCAGTCCCTGCCAACCTGGGCAGGACAGGCACAGCCCCATAGGCCCTGCCAGCCTGGGGATGAGGACAGGCACAGCCACAGTCCCTGCCAGCCTGGGGATGAGGACAGGCACAGCCTCACAGTCCCTGCCAGCCTGGGGATGAGGACAGGCACAGCCCCACAGTCCCTGCCAGCCTGGCAGGACAGGCACAGCCCCACAGTCCCTGCCAGCCTGGCAGGACAGGCACAGCCCTCAGTCCCTGGCAGCCTGGCAGGACAGGCACAGCCCCACAGTCCCTGCCAGCCTGGCAGGACAGGCACAGCCACAGTCCCGGGTCAGCGCTCCCATCCGGGCTGCGAGCCGAGCCGGTGCTCCCTGCCCTGCTGTCCTGGAGGGCTCCAGGAACGGGGCTGGGGAGAGGCAGAGGGGAAAATACCAGAATAAAGAAACCCGATCAGTTAATTGGTGAAATCCTCTTTCTCTGGTTGACTGTATTCATTCTGACAGGAGCCTCTCCTCCTTCCCTGGAGTGCTCTGGCAAGTGAGACTCTTGCAAATAAAGCAAAGGATCTGCTGAATGCACAGCCATGCATAATTTAGGAGTGCTGGAGCCTTCTGCGCATCTCATCACAAAATGGCATTCAGCAAGTGCTAACACAACTCCTTTGTGGATAGACATTTCTGTGAGTTTCTTGTTTTTCAGTAAGATTTGGACATCAGACCCCTGCCAGGAATTAAAATTTGACCATCAGGAAGCACTGTAGCAGGGCTAACACGTAATTGACACATTTGTTCATGTGTGCCCATAGTCAAAATAAAGAAATGATTGTGGATTCTTGAGTGGGTTGGCTTTGAAGGATAGTATGAATAAATGATGGAAGACTACATTTTCCTTGAATTCACACTTTTCACCTGTAAGTCATAAAAACAAATTTGATGCTAGAGAAAATAGCTGGAAGGGGAGACAAGGACATCTCTTTTATTCTAAGGGCGTGGAGAGAAAGTGTTTTATGTCTCTGGACCAGGTGTGTGAGCGGAAAGAGCCATAACTCTTTAACTTATGTGTATCTGTTCCCATCAGGTAGGTGTTTCATGCAGGGAGAAAGACCAAAGAAATAATTAATACTAGTGTTGACATTTACTTGGACTAATACAATGTTGTGCAACATCACCTGAATGAAAACTGAATTTGTGATTAGGTGGTTCATCCTGTTCTAACAGTGCAGAATGATTAATTCTTCTTTTTCATGCCACAAATAGTAATTAGAGAGAAATATTACATAGCTGCACCTGGTTTTCATTATACAGTTGCAACAGTGTGTAAACCAAATCTTTTATTGATGAGAACAGCCATAAGTTTGAAAACTGAGTGAAGAGCATGAAAACCCCTCTGAGGCTCCCTAGAGGCACATGAGAAATCTGAAATTATTAAAACATATGGTGGCACATACCGATTACTGACAGCTCCTGCTGTGGCTGTGAGCCCTCATTCCTCTTTGACTTCCAGCTTTTCTAAGGATTCTCAGCTTGGTAAGGTTCTTCCCCTTACCCTTTACCCACAGCAGGTAAATCTGCTGTGACAGGGAAGCCCTGCCCCGTGCCCTGGACAATGTGACCCAGCTGATGGACTGTCCTGCTGCAGGGACAGTTTGCTGATCTCTGTTCAGCAGCGTCCCCAAAGCCCCATCCCTGATGGGCGATGGGCAGTCTAAAATCCCACTTACCTGCACAGCTCCTGAATCACAAGGCTTTATTCTACTGCAGATTTTAAAAACCATTGTTGTGTATCTGATATTAAAGCTGAGTGTTTACACCTGGTATTTGAGTCCCAGAGAGGGAGGGAATATATTTTTATGTCTGGTTGATATACTTATGCTGTTTGCCAAGTCCCTGTGTGCAAGGACGTTCACCACTGCTCAGTGGCCATCATCTGCTGCCATTCTCTCTTTCTGCGTGCGTGTATATTTACTGATATTGATTAATATTTATTTCTCATAAATAATACATCACTGGGATTTTGTGTGTGCCATTGCAAACTGCAGGAATACACAAAGGGTAATGAATGTGGTGGTAAGGCTGCTCCATCCCTGCAGAGCTGCCTGGAGGGTTGGCTCCTGCCCTCACATCAGCATCCCTGCCCGCCCAGTGCTGGGCTCCAGCGCCTCCAGGCAGACCCTGCTGGTGTCTGGGCCCTGCTGCTGCTGCCTGCTTTAGGAGGGAAAACTCTTTCCTCTGCCCCAGCTAGAGCCAGCCAGGAGGGAACATGGCAGCAGCTCCCCACATCAGCTGCAGGTGCCTTGTGCCAGGCTGCAGGGACAGCAGGGATGGAGTTCTGTCTCTGCACAGGCATGAGCTGGCTGCTGCCCTCCTGGTGCCTTACAAGTGCCATGCCCTGCTGGCACATGGGGACAGAGCCAGGGCTGGAAGCACGGTGCTAATAGCTATTGCTTCTCTGAGGAACTCGAGTTATTCATGTCAGTACCTTTTTGGCCAGTAAAATGGGCAGATTCTCCCCAGACTTCACAGTCCCATTGTGCCAACCACAGCATGAGTAAACAAGATAAAAGCTCAGCCCCTGGGCCCAGGTTCAGTCAGCTCTGACTGGAGGGAAGGAGGGAAACAACATTGAGAGGTGAATACATCAACAGCTCCTCCGATGGGAAAAGTAGGTTATTCAGAAACAGCAAACAGGAGAAACATAAAATGAATAAACAAAAGAAAGAGGAAAGGAGATGGGATTTGGACAGAGACTGGTTTATCAAATTCCAGCTGGCCAGCAATACCAATTCTGGGAGCACTCTGCAGTGCATTTGGCACTGTCCCCACTGCTGGGATAGGGACCAACCCCACTCTCCCCAGTGAGTAGCTATGTGTGCACAGCTAGAAAATTCTGGAGAAAACTGGCTGTTCCCAAGGGGCTTTCAGGGAGCCTGTGTGCTTGTGCTCACAGAATCCTGGGCATCCCTGGGAGTCCTCATCTGAGTGAATATTTGCCAGCAAACCCCAGTCAGTCAAGTGCAGCCCTGTCCTCTACCCTGGTGGTTGCTATTGCTGTGCAAACTTTGGTATTTGTTGGAAAAGGCTAATGCTAGAATGGTTTGCTTTAGTAAAAAACACCCCTGATAAATGGGACTGTTCTGCTTTGAGTAATGTGGTGGTGCTGGGGGCACAGCTGGAGCCTCTCACCATAGCAGGGGAAAGGCTGACCTTGCTATAGCATAGCATCCTTGCTGGCAGTTTCCTTTTTTCCTCCCCTTTCCTTTGGTGAGTATACAAAAGGATGGAGGGTTCTGTGTCAAAGCCAGAATGCTGAGCCTTGGGGAGTTCTGGTTTGGCCTGTGCCCTAATCCTACTGATCTGTTCTTGAACATGTGCTTTGATGATCAAAAGGCAGTTCAAATATCAAACAGCACTTTGCTACCCCAGGTCTCCAATTGCTTTTTAAAGAGGGCAGGAACATGTGTGATGCTTACAGCATGGGTTCAGGGAGCTGGCTGGTGTGGGAAGTCACTGTGCACACCTGAGGCTGGATGGGCACCGAGGGTGTCTGTGCTGCAAATGCATGAGAATGCCTTCTGCAGGCACAACCTGGGTATTGTTAGTATGTAGTTACATGCAGAGGACCATATGTCCCTGCTTTTGGAAACTTGTGTAGTCCTTGTTCTTGGCAGCACCTATAAAGTCAATATGTTATTGACAGTCATTGCCTGGCTTGTCACGTGGAGTTATCTGCCACCCCAATGGGGTAGGGAGCTGCTTTTGCAATGATTTTTGGTGCTCCATCAAAGTTCGTAGCTCTGAATCAGTTTATGTCAGCTTGATGAGTATCATCTTTTACAGATGGTTTTCAGTAGTGACTTTTTTTTTGCAAAACAATTGTTTCAATAAAATCCATCAGTTCCTCCCTTCTGGTACTGCTTTGCTTAGCCCCAGAGCTGACCATGGCCAGATGATGCCTCTGTTCCTGGCATCTCTGTGGGAATGCCACTGCCAGCACAGCTCAGGGGTAGCCTCAGACAAGCATCTTGGTGGGGCAGGGAGAAGCTCAGCAAGCCCAGGTTGCCTGCAGGCATATAGGATCCCATCTCTGCTGTCCCTTTTTTGGACAGAGTACTTACCCCTTCCCACACCACCCAGGCTTTTCTTGGTCATGGATGATGGACCCTGGATTTCTACTTAATTTAGTGCCCTCTTGTTTTCTGGAGTTGTCCTTGTACATTTATCTTATTTTTACACTTGTCCTTAGTAACCTGACCCAGTTTCTGCTCTTGTGTATTTACTCCCTATGGCAAACCCCAGAGTCCACAAGACATCAAAGATGGTACATATCCTCTTCCAAATTTGTTGTGAAATGATTACCTGGAGGCAAATGATAATTTCCTAAGACTGCAAAAATTGAGAAAAGCCCTGTTTCAGATGGCAGCAGCCTCAGCTCTGCAGTAATTGGTGTCTTTGGCCACTCTGCATAAGCTCCCGATGGTTTCTGCTCCCCTTGTTTTGCTGAGCCACTGGCTAACAGTCACAGCTTTGGCAGCTACGTGATGCTCCAGCTTTGTCCCTGCACCATGGCCGTGGAGAGCTGTTTTAGGAGAGGTGACACGGAGCCCTTGGTGCCTTGCTCAATGTGAGGAGAGTTTTAAGGGCTGGGTCCAGGGGGTAATGCTAAGAGTCAAACGAGTAAGAGGAAATTTTACAGCAGTGGGAGTCTCTTATGTATCTGATGTTATTTAGGAAAATGTGCAGAGAGAGATTCTCTATCTTTAAATAGAGTTGCATATTTTATCTGTCAAGAGAGCAAGTCTGGTGTGTCAGAATATGTAAATATGTTGAGTAGCTCTGAGGCTGGCAAAAGAGCCAATATTAAAAAAAAACTGATTTGAATCTCTGGCTGCCTCATATCCTCTGCTGTAGATGCCTACCTCCTTGGGAAATAAAAAATATTGTTTAACACACTCTGAGCTGTCACAGTTAAGTTCAGTACCTCCAGTGTCTAGTGCTCCTGGATGTAATTGGGATGCTGTACATTTTCCTAGTCATTACTTGGGAATGATGCTCTACAAAGTCAAGCTGAAAATCAATTGGAAAGCTGACTTCTTGCAACTTCCACAACTTCTTTTCTTTTCTTGAAAGTTGAAGTATTTTCCTGCAAGAAAATTGCATCAACTGTGCTCCCTTGTTATGTCTTGCTTTCTGGGTTTGTAGCTGCTCCATCTTATCAGAGTGGAGATTTCATTAGGGAACTTTTGAGAGTTTTTCTTTTAATTAAAGGAGGTATGATACTTCCTTGGTCAAACTACAGCTGCTAATTCCCAGCTGTCATTGTGGCATTTGTTTAATTAAGAACAAAATTATCTGCATGACTGGAGAACCATGAGAGAGATTTTTGAACATTTACAGGGTAGGAGCTACTGCTGGGGTAAATCAGCTCTGTTTCAGGTCCATGGAAAAAAAGCACCTTCTACTGACTGGGGATAGATTGGAGTAGCAGGAGAGGGGAAGAACAATCCCACCTCTTCCTTGGCTCTGAGCTGACAGGCATTGCTACCAATGCAGATACAGATGCCTTCCCACAGACCTCTTCCTGTCCAAGATGTGCCCTTCACTCCTGTTCTTCAAGACAAAATTTTTGAAGGAAGAAATCCCTACAGAACCCCAAACAAACCCCCAGAGGTGGATGGCTGGGTGCTGCCGTGTCACTGTGGGACCCAGCACAAATGACATGACACATTTTTTTTCAAGGTAAACGAAAAACTGTTTGTTAAAAAAATCTGACTCTATTTTTATATCTTCTTGAATTGCCAGTGTCATTGGAGGGTGACAGTGCCAGCTCCTCAGTGTCACTGGGCAACCCAACAGTCTGTCAGGTTGCTCGTCCCCCATAAAAGAATGAAAACAATAAGTTATTTACATAAAGTGTGTGAGAAAGTTCTGTACAAGAATGCAAACATCAGAAGGCTTTAGAAGACTTGAAAAAACCAGGGCGACACTGCAGGGCTGCTGAGGGGTGGGGGACAGCAGCCTGGGCAATGGTCCAGGTGTCCCCTGCCTCTGGCAGCTCCTCGTGTTCACAGGATTCATTTGGGCACAGGCAGGACAGGCAGGCTGAGCTGGATGAGTGTAACACCAGGAGAGTCTGAGATGTTCATCACAGCTGTGCTAAATGGGAAATTCCTAAGTGACCCGAGGTGAAGATTTCTCATAACCTTTGGGGTTTCTTTATTTTTTATGGATAGACAGAATGGAAAATTGATGAGTGCAAGCCACACTTTTTATCCTGCTTCTGAGCAGACTGCTGAATCCACTTGATCATAGAGTTGATGTATTGAGTTTGCCCAGACCTTCATCCTCTGCTGTCAGTGTGTCTGGTTTGACTTGAAACCATCTCCAGTAAATTAAAGGTGGTAAAACTATAATAGGACCCACCAGCAACCTCCAGGTCCTTGAATTAAAACATATTTTCAGAGATTTTTTTGAAGGTATTGATCTTTAGTGTGCTTAATGATCATTGTTAACCTCAGAATTATATATGGTAAAATGAGAAACAGAAGGAAGGAGGGAGACACAGAATGTTTGAACTGCTGAACTGATTGTTCTGGGAAGAGGCTCCTGGTGCCTGCTGTCCCATCGTGCTGTGGGTATGGGGCCAGAGGGTGCAAGGACAGTGACACAGCCACGGGGCTTCTGCTGTGAGAGTCCCCTTGGCTGCTCTTCACTCTCTGAGCAATCATGTCCCATGCAGTAGCGCAGGAATTTAGGCATAATTCTGCTCAGTGAGAGCCAGTGGGATGAAAACAGCACAGCAGCAGGAGTTGGGGTGCTTGGGGGGCTGTCTCCTTCTCCCTTGAGGAGTTTTTAAAGCCTGGAAATGTATCAACCCATTAAAAATCTCATAATAAAAGGTGAAAAATTCAGAGAAAATTTGACCTGTTAATAAAGGATTTAGTTAAACATTTGTGTAAATATTTATACTGCACTATACCATTAGCTTTTCCAGTTAATCTGCTTTCTGTGCTAAGGGCTCTGAGTAAAATATGTTCCCAGAGTAGTTTACAAAAGAAATTAGTGCTGTATCTGGCCTATTATTCTTCTTCTGTAAAATATTAAAAAAGATAGATGCAAAAGTCCATTTCTGAGGGGCCACTGATCGTTTTTCTCTCTTATAGAAAACAAAACCACTAAAAGGCAACAGAAAGGACCAGTTTCTGGAAAGTCTGCTTGGTTTTCTTGTCATTTTGCAAGGCAACTTCTATTTGCAAATGGAAAATTCTTAAGAATTTAAAATGTCACTTAGAGCATCTGCAATTGCCCTGTAGAAGAGTTTGTTCACCTGTCAGCCTTTATAAGCATATGAACATGAATTTCTTTTACTCCTGGGAAATCTTGTCCAATTTTAACACTTTTCAGTGTGATGGGTGAGGGGCTAGCCTGAAGTTAAACACAAGAATATATTATTGCATTTGACACTTTTCACAAACGTTGTGCTTAGTGTATTCTGAATATGGAATGTGGAGGACAGGCCCTTCAGTCCATGGATAAACCTGGTTCATGCCAGGGGTCCAGTTAGTACCAGCAGAGCAGCTTCTGGGGGAGAGGCTGCTGAGGACCAGCTCTGGGCGTCTGCCCCAGAATAATGAGATGCTGCTTCACTGGCATGAGAAGAGCTGAGCACTGGCCCCTTTGCTTCTCCCTTGCTCCGTGCTCAGCTCGTGGCGCAGACACCGACGGTGCTGCTGCTGCTCCAGGGCTGGGGCACAGCAGCACTGAAGATTCAACCTACCAGGGCCCTTGTAAAACACTTTTGTTTTCCAGATTCTCCTCAGTCGGTCACAATTACTGGTTGAACCGGAGTAAATGTTTTTAGAAATGCTGAGACTTATAAAAATCCTGTGTCACAAAAGCACCGGGATCACTGGAAGACTTTCTTGTGGCCACAGAAGCATGGGAGGTGAGTGCAGCACAGGTGGCTGGAGTAATAGAACACATTCACATGAGACAGGGCACCGAGGGACCCCAAAACAAGGCATGAATACATTTCCCCCTCCCTTGTCAGCTGGAGGGACCACCAGTACAAACACCAGAGCACTGTTCAGACCTGCTTGAAAGCAAAAGGTCTTGCTCAGTCTGCCTGGAGCTAGTGTCTGGGGAGGGGGACGAGCAGGGAAGCATAAAGACAAAGAATTTGTGGCCCCTCAGGTTTGAAATGCTCAATTTTGAAATACCAGCTGTTGTCAGAACCAATGCCTTGGCTACATCCACAGCCCTTCGGTATCGCAGGCTCCCTTGGCATCGCGTCGCTGCAGCCGAGCCTGGATTCCCCCCCGTGCCCCCCGAAGACAGACAGTGGCTTTCAGTTACCCCTGTCTGTACTTCAAAGGTTCAGCCTGCAGATCCTGACAGCAAGAACACACCTGACAGCTAGAAACAAATTCTCAGCCTGAGTCCTCACCGAGAGCGAATAGTGGAGGTGCCTCTGCCAAAGGCGCGTTCGGTGCTGGCGCGATCTGTGCGGGGCTGGATAAACGCGCAGCAAAGAGCAAATGGTGCAGGCCTGGGGGGGAATGTCAGCTCCTGGCTGTGTGAGGACATCCCTCGCTCTGCCTCAGCATCCCCGCGTGTGCCCCGGGCTGCCTGCTGCTTTCCTGGGCTCCTTCGGTCGCTGCCGCTTTTCACGGGCCCGATAAAAAGTGCTTATGTCCGCTCCTGTGAAGGGGACCTGTCATGAGCAAAACCCTCTGTGTCTTTATCCACCCCTATCTCAAAGTAATGAACCAACATTGAGCCAACAGTGCTGCACCATGTGTCTGCAGGAATTCTTGTAACAGATGTGCTGAGGCTTGGAAAAACTTATTTTAGATAAGCCAAATAATCTTTTCAATTATCTTTTGCTGAAAATATTGTATTTTTGTAGGCATTCAAGAGTGTTATGGCATAAAATACCAGCCTAATTATCATTAACTTCTCCATTATGTTTGCTGAAATATTTTTTGGAGTTGTCAAATATGCAGCTATTTTGTTATTTGGGAGGGAGGCTTTAGCAGCTGGTTAGTGTATTTCTTGATTGTGCAATTTGATCTACATATTTCATTCCAAGATGATGCTATCTAAAAGGATAGCAGCAGCAGCTCATATTTATTTATTAGGATTATCCATCATGGGGGGCACAGCTTCCTTGGATGGGTCCTGCAGTTCCCAGGGCTGGCACAGCAGGGGCTGGGGGGCCAGGGCAGTGTTACCCTGTGCTTGCAGCCAAGCCCAGAATGAGGGAGCAAGGCTGTGTCCTTGCTCCACGGTGCCAGTGCACATCTCGGACTCCCTCAGCTCCTACCCAGCTCCTGGAGCACTGAGCTCCTCATGCTGAAAAACAGGTTTTTCCCACAAATTTGGTCATGGTGTGCAAGGCTGATAGAAGATCCCTCCAGCTGCTGTTGCAAAACACCATTCCCCTGAAAGGAAGGGAAGTTTTGTTGCACCACAGAGCCAGCAGAGGGGATGCATATACAATTCATTCTGGTTCCTCCAGGATATTCTATCTGGCTCTGACATGTCAGAGCTGTGACTGCTCTGGGGCTACTGATACCTGCGAGAGAGGTACTGTATGTGTGGGTTCAGTCGAGATGGGGGGTGAAGCATTGTGCTTCGAGCATTGGGGTAGCCATTTACTTAAATTATCGCTAAACCTAATGTCACCCCATCTCCTCCCTGCCTGTTATTGAGTGCTCCAGCTGGGTAATCTCATTAGAATTTGTCTCGTTCTCACCTCCGGCAGCAGCCATGTACACAGCCTCACAAAAGGTTATTCACACAATATTGCATGACCTTGATGAAAGGCTAATTTGATAAGAATTCAATTTAAAATTCCATTTGTACTGACAAACCAGGATTTTATTGATGTCACAAATTTTCAGCAGTAGAAGTGACATTAGGAGCGAGGCTGCCTTGTTTGCAGGCCTGGAGGTGGACAAGGCAGAGGATTTATATCAGAGGGTCAACGTACCTTGCAGCAGTTTAGCTTAAACGCTTCAGTAAACTGTTTTTAAGTTTTCCTTCCTTTACTACCCTATTTTTCTTTACAGTTTACTTAAAGAGATTTTTGCAGTGGCAGGGATGAAGCAGGGGCTGATAAGGAAGGCTGTTTCCCTGTGCATTTCAAAGCTCTTTACCTACTTGCCCTTTCATCCTTTGGTCTCCACCAGGTTGAGCCAACAGACAGAATGAGTAAGCAGCCTGATTGCTCTCTGAATGGGGTGCTCATGCTGTCAGTCCAGGTGGTCCCTGCCCCTGGCAGGAGCTGTGAGGTGGCTGAGCGCAGGCACCGGTGCCCGACACGCCCTACGAGCAGATGGGCAGTCCAGCCAGGGATGCAGTCCCTCAGCTGCTGCTGTCCACCAGCTTGGGTTGGTGCTGAGAGCCACGTCAGTGCTTCCCGTGTGTGATCAGGAGCTGCTGATGCTGCCATCCCTCCCGTGTCCGTCCCACCGCCTGCATCCCTCGCTAACCTCTCCCGGCAGCCCGCGGTGAGACGTGCCAGAGCGAGGGTGGTGCTGTGGCAGCCCGTGTCCAAGGGCAAAGGGAGGGCAGGGAGGGGCACAGAGGGGACAAAAGAAGCTTGCCAGGGGTTGCAGGAGTAAAGAGCGACTGAAGTTGCAGCAGCCTGTGACTGTGTTCCAGAGCCAGCAGGGCTCAGCAGTGTGGCAGTGTGGTGTTTGTATGAAACATGTCAGGGTATGGCAGGGCAGGAGAGCCTGGGAAAGGCAGCTGAAAATAACAGTGCTCCAGTGTGGAGACACCTGGAGAGGAAGGTGCTGGCACCTGGCAGGGGCTCCCCAGGTGTGCACAGGCTGCTCACAGCAGCCTGGCTGGGCCATCCTGGGACAGGACAGCGCCTCAGCGGCCAGCCTGTGTCCCTGCTGCCCACGTGTGACACCCGAGGCTGCACCAGGCTCTGTGCTGCCGTTCCAGGTGGCAGGAGATGGCACAGAGCAGGACACAGGGCGGGACTCCCACCCAGGAATGGCAAGTCCTGTCCCCTGCTGCCATAAGCTGCACGTCGGCGCGTGCTGCAGCTACAGCATCTGGAGAGTCACAGCTCTACAGCAGATCCAGTATTAGATTACTCTTAGTACCTTGGAAAAATCAAATGTGCTCTGAAAGGAATGATATCCCCAGAAAAAACCCCATGCAAAGTAAAAAACCAGCCTTATCTGGCTTAATTTTCTTTTGCTTTGATAGATTTTGCAATAAATTAGTTATTTAATGGATAGCATGAAACATCACACAGTGATATTTCAAACATTCAAATGCCTTGATCATTTAATACTATTTTCCCTTCTTTATTATGCCATAAGGCAGAATTTTAATTATAATATTTATGCAAATTATGTTTGTATAATCGTATTTGAAAGACTGTGTGGATCAAATTTTCCAGCCAATTTATCTAAATACAAGCCTTAAACTTTCCCTTTATCACTGTCACAAACACTCTTCCTCCTAATTTGTCATTTTAGGCACTTCCTATTACACTATCACAGAAGGCTCAGTGTCATTTGCGACCTCCAAAAAAAATAACTCAGGAATCATAGTCAGAAAAGCCAAGCCCATGTTTGTATACATGGGGGAGTAGAAAATCTTACTTTGTACAGAAAATTTCTTATTTTTTAACTGCTTGGTGTTCCCTTTCCTGCTGGCTATCAGAAGTCTTGTCTCAAAAGCTCACTGCCCATAACAGCGATGTCTTCCCCCTTCTAAATCTGCTCAGTGCTCCAAGTAAATCCTTCTGTTGGTGTTAGTGGGTGATGGTGTTCATTAGCAAATGACTGTCTAAATGAGAAAAGCAATTAGGCAGATTTGTGAAGGACAAAACTTGTATCGATTAATGTAATGATGACACATGCAGAATAATTTTGGACTCAGAAAGTAAAGATCAAAAGGATGGGAAAAAACAGGTGTCTTCCAATTAGGGCATAAATCAACAATTAGGAGCTTTCTCTGACTGCCTTTTGAAACTCCTGACATTAATCACTTCTGCTCTGTGTATAACGCTCCAAAGAAAGGAAGCAACCAATATTTTTATGTAATTAAAGGAAATTATATATCCAATACCTTTAATGTGATTAACAGTGATAGGATGAAACTGTTTAAGAGCAGCAGTTAAGAGGAATATTATCTGCCATTATGGCTGAGCTAAATATTCAAGGTTATATCTACCCAGCTGTGAATTTGGAAGGTTTTCCTGGTAGGTAAGATAAAACTCTTCACTCAGATAATGAAGCAAGTAGTACCTGGGAAAGATCATAATTGGTGCTGTGAAACAGGGCCACAGTGATATTCAGTTACCAGCTGTCCCTGGGGTGAGCAGTGAATGTGCACAAAATGTCACTACATCACAAAGATGCCAATATATAAACCAGACATATTATTCTGCAATGAAAAATAGATCCACTTCTAAATGCATTATGCAAAAGAGACAGATGAATGTCACAGCCCAGTGCTCTGCCCTGGATTCTGAAAGAGTGTGGAATCCACAGAGAAACCAGCCTGGCAAGGGTTTTTCCCAGGGCTGTTTTGGGGAGGGGCTGCTGCCCTGGAGAGGCACACCAGGGTATCCCTGAAAGCCACTGTCAGGGCACAGAGGGCTGGTGGGGAGAAAGGGCTGGTGGGTGGACAGACAGACAGACTGCCTGGACTGGATGTTCTGTGGGTGCTCGTGCTCCTCTCTCGTGACCCGTGCTCTGGGCAAGGAGTGGCCATGCCCTGGCACTGCTGGGCTCTGCAGGCAGCTGCCCTGGGAGGGAGAGAGGCTCACCTGTGCCCCGTGGAGCCCCTGAGTCTGTCGGGGCCCTGATGAGGGAAGCTGAGCCAGAAGAACAGGGTGCTGTGAGTCCTTGCTCCAGCAGCTGTCCTCCCTGTGGGGAGCCAGAGCATCACCCTCTGCTCTGTGGATCTGGCCCTGTGCTGAATCCCTTCACCTCTGCTATCCTTAGCAGGCAGGAGACAAAGCATACCACCAGGTGAAGGTGGACTTCTGGACAAAACATTTATATTTTCTTCTAAATGGTCTGCATGAAAAGACATATCACAGAGAGGGACGGAGCCCTGACGTGCATGAGAATTTCTGTTAATGTGGAGTGCTCGACAGCACACACGTAGATGAGTTCTCGTGGTGTTGGTGGGTGTGTTAAATGAAACAGTTACATCCTGGCACCCGCTCTGTCTTCTGGAGGGATGATTTGTCATATGAATGTAAGGACCTGTTAAATTAACTAAGACCCAGTAGATGAAGTATAAATTAAGAACTCTTGTGTGCCCTCTTGTTCTCTGTCTCTGAGAAGCCACCAGTGATCTCACACAGCAGAGTGCTCCATTAGAGCTTGTGCTTCAATGAGGCAAGAGGATGAGAGTGCTGGTAAATCCGGGTTGGAAGATAATTGTGTTCCTGTCTCCAACGCTCAGCAGTGTTATCAAAATCCTGGGTAATGAGCTGTTCCCCCAGTGACCAGTGGAAAAGTGTTACAGCTCAGTCTTTGGTGCCCTGAAGGGCTCAGCGAGGAGGATTCTGTCAGCTTGCAGCAGCACTGGGTTAAGCCATTAACCCCAGCCCTGGCCGGTGGGAGAGCACCCGGCTGTGAGTTAGGAACACAAGATGGGGCTGGGAGGGAAAGAGCAGCAGAGAGCTGCTTGTGCAGGAATGCCTGCTCATCCTGAATCCTAGCGACAGCAGCCTAAATACCAGTGTCTTTAGTTATTTCCTGGTTTAATTAAGCAGAACCAGGCAGCTGATGATTTTTATTTTAATTCAAGCAGAAAGCCTTTCCCCGTGCCTGAATTAATGCCAGCCCAGCGGCTCAGATGCCAGAGTGCTGGTTTGTTTATCCGGACACAAAGCCTGCGTAGGCTGGGTGTGGATGATTAGTGACTGCAAATCTTCATTTTAAAAAAGCTGCTGTGGAGTTTCCTGTTGTCCCCAGAAGTCTGAGTCGAGGACCAGAGTGGCAGGCGCTGCAGTGGGCACTGAGCTGAGCACTGCCCCAGCAGTGGGGATGTATAAACCTTTTCCCTGTGCTGATGACAGGCACGAAAGAGGCAGATGCTGATGCTGCCGGGAAAGCCCCATGTGACCGACTGTTTGCTCTCCAGGGCTGGAGCAGGTGCAGATGTGCTGCCGAGGTGACCCTGCAGTTACAGGTTGCAGCGTGCAGCAAATGGGAGCTGCTCTGCAGAGACCTGCTCTGCCTGGGGACAGCCCTGCATCAGGCTGCTGTAGCTCGGGGTTCCCCAAAGGTCTCCAGGGTCATTGGAAGCCCCTTTCCACCTCTCAGTCTAAAATACCCTGATTGTCTCCTTCCAGGAGCCACAAAAAATAGCCAGGTGGGGAGGAGCAGGGCTGCCTTAAACGTGGAGGCTTCAAGCACCCCGAGTTTTTCTAATGTATTTTAAAATACTCTGTCACCTTAATGATGTTTTGATATGTCCCACTAAATTACCTTTGCAAACCCTCCACTAAAATTTGGCCTAAAAATATGGAAATCAATTCCTGGATAGTGAAATTTGTCCGGTCCTCTTCTTTAAAGCAGTTAAATGACTGAGTAATAGATCCATAAATGAACATCTTATTAGCCTAATCCTGAATGGAAGAATACACAAATCAGCCATTTGTTCAGTGGATATCACTTAAGCTTGCCATCCATCTTAGTCAAAGGAGGTGCCGAGTGGCTGGCCAAGAACTCCCAGAGAGGGAAGGGGGAACAGCAGTCTCCCAGTGGTGCCCTCCTGCTGTGAATTAGCGTGCCTGTTGTTTAATTGCAACACACTGAAATGCAGGATTCCTTCAGCTGTGAGCTCTCCAGCTTCCATGGGAGGAGGGGGGGTAAGCAGGAGCATCCAGCTGTCAAAGCATGGGACAAAGCATTGTGCTGTGAGGGCACCCAGGAAAGAGGAGCAAGCCCTGTTTAAGCAGGGTGAGCACAATGGTGAGTTCTTCTTCAGGTGGCAGAGGAGTGGGACAGGAGCTGCTACAGGTGCTGAGACCCAGCACTCCTTCACCACCTCCTAAGGAGCAGCTCACCTGGACTCTGTGGTGTCCTTGACAAAGCCTGAAGCTGAACAAGAGACTTGTGCTCTCTTTAAAACTGACTGATTGAGACATCGTTTGGATGCAAAATTTGTCATCAGTATTCATGTCCTCGGTCTCAGATAGCTTTTATTGAGCCAGATTTGAAATGATCGGAAATCAGAGTGGCAGGTTTTGAGCCAAGACTTAGGAGGTCAGGCTAGACTTTGCAGAGGTCTGTGCCTGAGAGGCCCAGAGCCTGGTCACTGGTCATGCAGAAGATTTGTGGGTTTGTATTAAGCTATGTGCTTAATGAAGCAGTTGCACAAAAGGGATGGGACAACCACCTTTGGTTAGTGTTGGTAACTCTGAGTAAATGAGTGTGCAGTTGTTCTCCAGAATCAGTATTTCATATCTCTGGTTGCAGTAAGCCCAGAACTGTGGCATTAAGCACCTCATTGTGACTACAGAGCCAGTCTGCAACCTCCCTGCACCCTCCAGAGCCACACATTCCTTAGCATAAACACACTGTAAGAGTTGGAGGCTCAGGACACAAGGATGTGCCCATTCCCCAAACTCACAGCATTCCACAGGGACACTAAGGAAACCAGAGCTCTGGTGTGGTTTTAAAAATACCTCTGAAGTTGGGCAGTGCTGGTTGGGTTTGTTGCCCAGTTAAATCCTGAGAGGAACCTGACAGCTGCAGTTTGAGGAAGACAGCACCTACTCATGTGTGCAGTCTGCTGCTCCCAAACAGCCAGAGTGGTTTCAGCTGCTGAAAACAGGATAAAATCCTGCCGTGGGCTACGTGTGCTGGGATCAGCTCAGCTGCAGTGTGACTGCCAGGCTCCCAGCGCCACTGGGCTCCCCTCGGTCCTCGAGTGGGCTTAGCCAGATATAACTCAAATCATAATACAGCTCCTTAATGTTGCTAACTGTGTGATTTAGGCTTTTGATCAGCAGAATAGAGTGATCCCGAACACTTTTAATGAACTATATATTTATCTGGGGAGTCGTACCACTTTCATCCTCCACACAGCTAATAACCATAGCTCAAAAGAGCCCGCTGGCTCTGCATCTCATTTTCAATTCGTGCCTTTTTAAAGAAGATAATCATGGAAAGAAAAATGCAGGAGTTCAGGGAAATGGCTGTGCTGTGTCCATTACTGGGAGCGGTGGGCAGGAGGTGGTGAGAGCTGGCTGGATCCTCTGCAAACCCCACGTGGGTCTCTGCAGCCTCAGAACGGGAAGGGAGAGTGGAGGCAGAGCGTGGGGGCTGCAGGTGATTGTCTGTGACACTCCAGTTGTTCCTGGTCTGTGTGCACGTGGAGGCCATCAGCAGGAAAAGGAACAGAGCACCAGGGGCAGTTCATTTCCAGGTCCAAATGCTGCACAGGAGCCACCCAAGCTCCATCCTCCCTCTGCTTTCAATACCACAGTTTTCTTTTGACTTTTCCTTTCTTTTGGAAAGATTTTTTTAGTGCAAATTAGAAGCTGTTCAAGCCAGGCCAAGAGTTTTAAACCATAATATCAGAATCACAAAGTGTCATGAAATTACTCTCATCATTTTTTTCATTCTAATACATTGTTGTGTCTAAACCCTCTGTGGAGTCAGGGTAGTTCTTTGCCTGCATTTGTAACAGAGACATGACTTCATGGCACTGCCACAGGCAGAGTGGGCTGAAATTCCTCCCCGTCCTGAGTAGCCCTGTCCCAGTGATGGTGGCACAGGTGGCTGCTGGCCACTGGCCTCCTGCAGCCCCTCTAGTCTTTCAGAATAGAGCAGGAGGTCCAGAGGTAGGGGAGGCAATTGCTGCCTCAAGACCATGTCACAGAATGCTTCTGGTCTTTATGTATTAAGCTTGTTTGAACAATGTGTTTTGTTCATGAATCGCTGGTGACAGAAAATGTACAACAATGCATATCACATGCTACAGAGGGTGATAAACAGGAGCTCTTAAGTATCTGAGGAAATTTCATTCCTCTGGCTGGTCTGGTATTTGGGACCATTTTAAAAATTGCTCTTTGCCAGTAAGAGCTGCAGAGAAATTACCATCAATCTAAAGCATCTGGGGCCTGAGCTCAGGCTGGGGTTAGTGGCTATTTAGCATTATATTGACCTGGTGAATTGCCAGTTGGTTTTTCTGAAATAAAAACAGTAATAGCCAATAATTAATGTTCCCATAGTTAATTAAATTGGTCCAGCTGGTAAAGTGAAGCCATACACTCTGGCCTCAGAGATTTGCTGCTGTGGGTCACATCCACGTGCATGCCTCTAAGGGCTGTGTGAGTGCACAGGTCATGTGTGTGGTGCCCTGCTCAACCCTTCCCACAGCAGCTCCAGTAACACCAGTGACATCCCCAAAACCACCCAGGGGACTTGCTGCTTTCCCTTTCTGGAGCAGACTGGAGCAGCTGAGCATCACTGACCTCTCCTCCTCCTGTGCCAAGTCATCACTCATCTGTGGGTTTATTAGCTGTTTATGAACATGCTCTAATGTTTTAGGGAACAAAGATGACCTTGTCTGTGTGCAATTACCCCGGCTCAGTGCTGTGTGACAGTGCAGAGGGATGTGTGCACCTCAGGGACATGTCTCCTCCCCTCGGGGGCAGGAGGTCTTGACCAAAAGAGATGGATGAAATAATGACAGTAAGTTTAATGGGATGTTGCCAATAGTATAGAAGCAGCTCAGCAGTTCCCTTAAAGCTCATGTTTAGGTGCAGTGGGACAAGTTCTGTTCTGGCAACAGTCTGGTGCCACTGGATTACAGTTTGGCCCATTTCTGTTCAGGTTTTTGCTTTAAATCTGTTGTGTTTATTTTCTTCCTGCTGCTTATCAGGGCCATGTTCTTGTGCTGTAAGAATGGGACTTCACAGAGCCACTACAAGGCTTTTGGTTCATCAGTTTTTAATTAAATTTGAATTGAAGATTCTTTTTCCTCTAGGCTAATTTTCAAGTGACAAACAAAATCCCCTTAAGTGCCTTTTCTTTTCTGCCATAAACTAGTAAAGATGCTGTCAAATTCCCTCAGAAGCCTGGCTTCTCCAGCCCCAGAAGAGTGCAGATTATTGTTCTACTAGAAACAGAACAGAGCAGTTCTTAGGCAAACAGGTAAAATGAAACCATTGCAGACCCCTCAGTGCTTGTGCCAGGTGACATCACTGGACCACTCCGATGGGCATCGGTCACCAGGATCATCCTCTCTAACCTGTTTCCTCTGATTAACTTCAATTAGAGAGAACAGGCTTGATTAGACTGTGAGAGCAACTCCTCAGAAAGCTACTCACTATTCTTTCTGGGCCAAGGGAAAAGTGCAGGGCTTAGTGAAGGAATAACTTCTGCAGAATTAATTTACTGCTCTTCTCAAATGAATTTTCAGGCCTCTGAGCACTGCTGTGTAGATTCTGTAAGAGATAAAATGGCTGGTTTGTACTAAAAATCATGTGTGGTACCTCCTGTACCTCCTGCCTGCTGATGCTCAATATTACAGCATTGATGCATCTGGTACAGTTGTGTTAAAATTGCTGATAATTACCTCCATCTCACTGTGTTTCAGTTCTCGATAACAATGTGCAACAGCTCCGTGTCATTTCCTTTCTTCCCTGTACACACCAATCTGCTGGATTCATCTTTCCAGAAATACAAGCTGAAGATGATAAGGATAATTGATGATTCCCTTCTGGCCCGGGTCATTATTAATAGCTGTGTTCAGCTGGGCTGTCAGCTAATCTCTGCTGAGGAGGGCTTATCTCGGTGCCTGCGCGCGGGGCCCGCGCTGCTCGCTGCGCTCTCTGCTGCGCCTTGCAGCGCCCGGGGAAACCTGCTGTGCAAAAATGACATTCATTCTTAAGCTCCCATTTTGTTATTCAAATTTGAAATTCTTGCTTCCACCAGACAAACCCAAACTCTCAAACTCATCCCACCAGCATGGCTGGAGCTACTGGCAGTTTCCATGTTGGCGTCTAAGGTTTGAATAGCCCACGTTCCTGCAATATCCCAGTGCCTCCTAGTCCTTGGTCTGGCATCCTTCCCAGAGTGCTGGGAGGCAGCACAGTGCACCTGCACTGCTGCCAGTGGGACGTGCCCTCCCTGGGCAGGGCTGCAGCTCAAAGCTGTGACACTGGGCTCAGCGTGTGTGGGTGCAGGAGCTGCTTTGGGGCAGGGGTGTGGGCACAGCCCAGGCTGGGCCACGGGGCAGGGCCAGCACCCCTGGGAGGAGAATGCTGAGAGGGGAGGCAGGACCTCACAGTGGGAAAACAGGGAATGAGAGTGAAACAAGCAGTTGCACTTGAAATATCAGTGGGTCAGTACTGTTTCCCAGTGATGTCTGTTCTTTGGCTTCTGCTAAAATGAAGCTGGTTGAGATTTTCCTTTCTTTTAATCTGAATTGTTAAAGGAAAAATCTCTTCGTAGGGATTGTTTTGTAGAATTGAAACAAATGGCATTTTTGCATGCTGAATATTGATATTTTGTCATAGGTCTTCATCTATCATCCATTAAAAAGAATTCCCAAATCCTCCACTGGGGCCAGCTTTGTCCCAGGTGATGTTTTGATCCTTGAACCAATTGTAGCAACTGGGCAGAATCAGGGTCCCTGGGGTGGGCTGCACCCGCAGAGGGACCTTGAGTTGTGTTTGTTGCTGAGGGGCAGCAGTTCCAGATTTTTCACCACCTGCCATGATAAATCTCCTTCCCTCCCTCCCTCCCTCCCCTTGTACCTGCAAGAAGTTGTCCCTTTTATTTGCGAAGTAGAAAAGTGATTTTTAAAAGGTGAAAGAGTATTTCTGACTTTGATAGCATGATTAGCTGGGCTCAGAATATTGTTATGGCTTATCTTGCTCTTCTGTGATAACTCAGAAAAACAATAAATGTCTTCTTACAGCAGACTGACATTCAGTATTGAAATTGGTCTCCTAATCTTTATGTGATTGCTTTCTCTGTGATAGAAATATTGCCTCTTGTAGGGTATTTATTGTCTAGTTCTTTCCAAAGTATTGCCTTTATGTAACTGTTTGATATACATCAAATCCCGTAGAGATTTAATAAACTCTTCTGGTCAGTCTTCTGCTGTAAACACATTGAGATTTATGGTCATCTTAGTGGAAAGCCCTTTTTCGCTGAAATTCTCTGCTTCCAGATATCAAAAGATACGAATGGGAGCATAGATCACCGTGGGAGTCTGAGCTCCCAGCTGTTGCAGGCTGGTCAGGAGCTGTTGATGGTTGAAGTGTGTGTGTCAGGTGATGGTGCAGCTGCCAGGGCTGGGGTAGGGGCACCAGGATCTCCTTTGCTCGCTGGGGTCGGGCTGTGGCTGCAGGGCCCCGAGAGCCAGCTGGGCTCACCTGTCCCTGACACAGCTTGGCTCCAGGAGCATTCCCATGGAAGAGCAACAGGAAAGGAAAAATTTGCTGTTATTCATAAAGTTAATGTATTGGTGCTGTGCTGCAGCACCTGGAATTGAGAAAAATGGAAAACTGGGGAAAGAAACCTCATGAGCCTCACGAGCAGCCACATGTGTGTCATCTCCCTGCCAGGTTCCTCGTGCTTTCCCACCCTCCGACTCTCTGGAGCTATTATTTCTTATTCTGAGAGCAGACCATAGGTATTTCAGTAGGATACCTAAAAAGTGTCCTTTGCTTTGGGATTGGAGAGGGGAAGAACACACTTGTTTTTAAGAAGAAACTTTTCTCCATACAGGAATCGGCTTTCCAGGGATGGCGTGCAAGAGCTCTTCAAATTCACTCATTAAATGCAAATACTCTCTTTTTCATCTTACATTAACCTCCCTTTAATGGTGTGAAAATGTCTTTTCATTTCACAGCTCAGCCTTAAAAGACTGTATGGTGAGAGGTTTCTGAAGTGTTATAAATCAATAGCAGCTAGGGAACAGAGCAGTTTCCTGCTTTGCTTGCACTGGGGAGGAGCTGCTGTTCCTATAATGTCCAAATTAATCCCCTTAGGCTGGCAGTGCATCCAAACCCTGCCCCTACCAGCTGCTGGAGATTGGGGTCTGGGGTCTGGCTCTAGAAAGTAAGTTCTGAATTGAGGCTTTCCTCTTATTTCGGTAAGATGAATTTCAGTTTCCCTTCTGATGGTGCAATTTAATGGGCAAATGCAGTTTGCAGACACCTCTCCACAGACTTTGCATTTCCTGTTGTTGTTGTTGTTGTGTGTTCCTGCCCTTTGGCTCCTCTCCCGGGCAAGAATGAGAGGCAGCAGTGAAGACAAAATGGTTTTTTCCCACCTGCCTGTCACAGAAGGTGCCTATATTGCTTCTCTGGCTGCTTCATGGCTTGGGGACACGTAATTAGTTGTGCAGTGATGAAACCTCAGATAAATGGTGTGATCCCATGGCTTCTCTGCTGATGGGAACACTTAATGGGAAACTTACTGGGAATGATAAAGTGATGTATTTAAACAAGCTGAAAGGAGAATTTGGCTGATGTTTTGAGGCAGCATGACAACCACAGCTCTCTGGCAGCTCACTATTTCCCACTCTGCAAACCCAAACCTAGGGCTGAAGGCTGGTGTGCACATCACGTGCCCAGGTGGGACCTTGGCAACAGCATGGAGGGGCTACCCTTGTCCCTCCTTTGTGTGCAGAATTGCACCAGGCTGGAATCTCCCTCAGAGCAAATATTGGGAACAGCTCCCAGGGTGCTGCCGGCCTCCAAGTTTGCTCCTTTGCACACCAGGTTTTTGCCACTGGAGCAGCAAGCAGAGCGTTCATGTGGAGCTGAAACCTTGCAGTGTTATTTCATCTCCATTATTTTTCCCTCCTGATCTATTGAGATATAACCACTTTCAAAGACAGGGACAGATTATGGTCATGGAGATGGCTTAGCTGGGACACAGCAAGTCATTTTTCCTTGCTGATATTTTATTAATATATGTTATTAACCTTGATTCTCCTTCCCCACAGTGCTTTATCATCTGCACTAATTAATTCTTCTTCCAAGATGTACAGGGAAGGGATGGGCATGTAAACGAGATGCATCTCCAGGTGGCCACAGTGGTACCTGCAGTGAGGGGTGATCCCAGCTGAGGAGGAGACCTGGCACACAGCAAACAGAACCTGGATACACGCTCCTGTAGATTGGCTGAATTTGTCCTGTGCCTTTTAACTGGCACAAACACTGAGGGAGATGATACCCTAAGGAATAACAAAGCTGGTTTTCTGCTTTTTTTAATGAACATGAGATAGCCAGGAAGAATAAAGAGTTTATTTGGTTGGTTGCTCCCAGCCAGCACCGTGTCAGGATGTGCAGCACTGACAAGCTCCCTAGATCCCACCGGCCCTCCCTGCTCTCCCCAAGCTGCTGTGGGTGATGCTCAGCCCCAGCTCACCCGGGAGGGCACGGCAGGATGTGACCGGGGCTGTGGCAGAGGGTGCCCTCTCCCTGCCCCTCACACCACGGTGCTGCCAGGGACTCCAGCCCCAAAGCTCACCAGCGACTCTGTGCTCCCAACAGCTGCTATTAACACTCTTCTTCCTTTTCTTTCAATTTTCTCCCCCTCCCCCGCCCCCTTCTTGTTTTACTCTTTCCTTCTCTCACACCTCCCTACTCCAGGGCTGACATTTCCTAATAGTGGCACATTGGTAGAGAAGCAGTGGAAGTCTGAACAAAACTGGGTGCCTGCTATAGCCTGGCAGGGTAAATGTAATCCTGTTAGCAAGATGAAAATACCATATGCCAGGGAGAGATGGAAGGAGATCAGAAAGGATGACTGTGCTTGCAGAGGGCTAAAGAAAATACGTACACAAATTCATTCAAAGCGAAATAAAAATTGACTGGATTTGTAAATAATCTTAATGTCCTGAAAATGGCTCATCTGATTCATCTTACCCAGAGATCTCATTGCACTGAGTGACCTCTGTGTTCCCAGCCTGGATTTACTGCTCTTTATCTGCAGGGTCCCTGTGCTGGTGAGAAATGGCATTTCCAAAGGGATGCATTTGCACCTGAGCCACTGCAGGGCTGTGGAACGGGGGAGTCATGTGCCCCACGGTCTGAGGGGCTGTTTGTCCATTCTCGCTGGGAAATTCAGAATCTCCAAATGCTGAAGGGGAGAGAAGGTTCCAGGGAGATCTTCCTGCAGCTTTTGATGCTACTTTATATTCAGCAACAAAGTCTTCACTGGGATAAGCCAGTGCTATCATTTCTGCCCGTGGCTGTCCGAACATCCAGGCCAGTGAGGGTGGAAGAGCCAGGCACTGCCCTGGGCTGGGGACACTGGCCATCCCCCTCCTCAGGGCCCCTGGCCACCCACGGGCTGCCACAAGCTGGTGTGTTTGGGAAGAGGGAGCGGGAGCATATTGTCCTCGATGCCAGGAGAGATCTGAAATCCAAATGTTGTTTCAGGGAGAGCATCTCTGAGAGCAGCCTGCAGCGTTTTACAGGCGTTTGAGTGTTCTTCCCTTTGAACTAAGCTGCAATTTGTCTTTGTAGATGTCTCTAATACGTTAATACAAATGGTGTAGTAGTGGAAATGCATTATAATACTGCACAGTGTTGCTTTTAGTAATTCTCCTCCTTCAGCAAGTGAACACTTCCTCGCTCATTTGTATTCATTGTTTTGATGCTTAACTTGAAAAATGTATATTATACAACAGGCTGAAACCCATGACGAATAAAAGGAAAGAACCCAAGGGGATAATAAGCATCTCAGCACTGCTGTGATGTCTCCTGCTGCTAACATCAAAGCAACCAAAGGCATCACTGCTGTGTGCAGAGGACAGGGAGTTCCATGGAGTTCCATCTCACTATAGGGATGGGGACCCTGAGACCAGGGAGCACCACCAGGGCCAGCACTCAGGGGCTGGTCATTCCTGTCCCAGTGTCACTGCAGCTGGGTCAGAGCCCTGCAGCCCCTGTGCTCTCAGCCCCTGTGCTGCCCCTCGGGCAGCCGTGCTCCAGCCAAGCAGATCATCCTGGGCTTGTCCCAGCAGGACCTGGCTCCGTTCCACCCTGTGCCCCTGTGCCCCTGCCTCTCAGCCTGGCTGTCTGCTCTGAGTGATCTGGGCTTTGATGCTCTCGAGGAGCAGCTCTCCATGAAGTCTCTGAAGTGTAAGGAAAGGTTTGGGTTATTCCATACATTTTGTCTCCAGTAACCTTGTCCACACCTTGCCTTGTAATTCAGACCAAAGAACCCTGGATTTCGTTTTGGGGTATTACTGTCATGGATTTTTACCCTGTGAGTACCTGTAAAGCCATTAATATTCAAATAACTTCACTAAATAAGCAACTACACCAGAGTAGTTATTTATTACTATTTATGATGAGACTTACCTAACTGATTTCTCCAACACATTTCTCCAGAGGAAATTAGATACATTGCTTAGTTAAAGCTGTGCCAGGGAGGAAATGTTTCTATAAATACTTACCAACTCATCTGGAGAGATGATAAGTGCTGGTGTGTCCTTCACAATGTCATGTTAGTTGCTGAGTCTGGTTTAAAATTCAGTTGTTTATGTTCTCCGGGAGAAAGAAAACCTGATGGTTCTAAAGTGAGGAACAAAGTATATGCACAAAAATCAGTCCTGAGCTCTGAAAAATCGTTTTGTTGGAGGATTTTTTTTTTTTTTTTTTTTTTTTTTTTTTTTTTTTTTTTTTTTTTCTCTCTTCTGGCAGATTCGATGGGGAATAAATTGCCAGACAGGCTAAAGTGTTCTGCTGGCTTACCTGGCACTGGAGCACAGAGTGACAGTGGTGCCAGCCAAGGTGTGTGTGCCACCAGCGCAGTGCTGGGAGCAGTGTCTGTGCCCAGCACTGGCATGCCCTGTATCCTGTGCTCTGCTCATGCAGAGGCTCTGCACAGGGACCATCCCAGGTGATCAGAAGGAGCTCAGCAGGAGGAGGCACCATCCTGCCCATGGGACTGCAGCACCCTGACAACAGGTGAGTCCGAAATTCCGCTTCAATTACAGTGAAAATTATGTTACAGAAAAGGAAGTTTACTTGTGAATCAGGCTGAGGCACTGTTTGAAATACATTCAGATAAGCAAATGACTTAACTAAATCTCAGATTTTGCCAGTTATGAAACCTCCTGTGGTTTCCAGCAGGCCTGGGAAATGGAAACAGCCGGCAAATAATGAAAAACAATCCTATAGGCTTCCACCTATGGATTGCAGAAGGGATGCAAGGAAATTGCACCCTGGTTTACATGAAATAATACACAAAGAGCTGGAATGGATGAGTGAGATTGGGGTCCACCCTGAGCATTCCTTCAGAAGCAGACAGAAGCTCTCATTTCCAGTGCCAGCCCTTGTTCAAGGTGACTCCTGAGTTCTGTTGCTGTTTCAGACACAGAAGTGAGCCAGGGGCACCCAGTGATTTATTTGCAATAACTGACCATTCAGAAATAGCTGTGGGTGCCAGCACCTCCCCAGTGCCCTGGGGGGGATGTCAGTGCCCCTGCAGGTCCCCTTGCTCCCCTTGGACCCATGGCTTTGACTTACTTATTTCTTTGAGTATCTTTCCTCCTGATTTTTAAAAGCTCAAATATGGACAGTTTTGCTGCTGGCTTTGCGGTAATGGGGTTTTTTGGTAGTTACCTTGTTATACAAACTCAAATGTCAAGAAATCCACCTACCAGCCTGTCTCTGCCTTAATAGCTCTATTACCAGCTCTAGCTGGTTTCAGAATAAACTCTAAAACTATGGCTAAACACATACATTGCATCTAGCTGCAGCAGTTAAACAAGCTAATTCCTTCTCCTGCCTGGAAAATTGTTCACTCTACAGCTCTTTGGACCTGTCAGGTTATTTTTAGCCACAATTAACACACCAACATACAATGTCATAGCACCCCTTCTGTTAACTGATGTGCCAGCACTTTTTTATTCAGTAAACTATAAAAAGTTTTTTAGTATTTAAAGCCTTGAAGGAGAAAGCCCCCCCCTAGTATTGATGCCCGATGACATTTAGTCAGTGAATTAAGAAAAAAAGAACGGTGATGGTTCTGACTGTCTCCCAGCTCTTGCTAGCACTAAATTACAGAATTAATAGGCTTTTAGGAGAGACTGACACACAGTTACTGTGGTAAAGACAATTAAAAGTGGAAAGCCACTTTTCTCACCACATCTAATTTTAACTGGAGGCTTTGAGACTCAATAAATCTTTTTCTTATTTCATTCTCACATTTTCCACAGGTATTCAAGTCTTTAAGGAAAGCTCCTGCTATAAACAACTTAATTTTTCCTTTCCCTGAATCTTTTGCTATTTTCCCTTCCTCAATAAGGTGAGGTGCTTTCCCATCACCAGCACTTTACTTCCTTTAAAATTACTCTTACTAAGATGTGGCTCAGGTTTTATGAAAATACAGCAGGGCAGGAGTCTCAGCCCCCTCTGGGATTTTTCTGGCAAATCCATCTGGGGGGAATAAAAAAGCAGATGAAACCACTTGTCTGCAGGAATGTCTCAGGGCAGTGGCACCAGGATGTAGAAGATTTTTTGTTTGTTTGTTTGTTTCAAGAAAACAACAGCATCATGAAAATGCAAATTTTTATGACAGTTTTAGAAACACTCAGAAAATTTTTTGTTCCAAGAGCTTGGACTTAATTAGCCTTTCCTTAAGCTAATGGTATGAAATAAAAATTTTGATTTTATTTAAAAACACTTTCCTAAGAAATACTTCTTGAAGAAGTTGCTGAGAATGGATTTATCCAGCCTCAGTGGCTGTTCAGAGGAAGCTGCAATGATTCAGCATTTCCCCCATGCCATGGCTCTCCGCAGGGTTTATTAGCACAGCCTGCTCCAATGCCTCTTGGAAAGCTGTTGGCACAGCACACTATAAGTCTCTTCACTTGCCAAAAATTGGTTTAGGCTCTTGTTCAATATCAAGTTCATACTGTGACCTTGGGTGGAAGCACCAGGAAAAACAGTGTTGCTGCTTCTACCAGTCAGTACCTTTAGGGCAATTTCTCTGGGGGAGATGAGCCACACCTCCTGGTCAGACATGGTCCTCCTTGGTCAGACACAGCAGTCCACAGCCTGTGACCAGTGCAGAGTTCAGCATGGGGAGCTTGCTGGAGATACCCCCACGTTTAGCAGTTTGAACACAGTTCATTCTGATGGCAGCTTTGGTAGAGGAAGCAGGACTCTGGAAGACAGGAGAGCTTTAAGTCCTTCCCTGCGCTGGTCCTTCTGACAGGTCTCTCTTGGCAGGACCAGCAGCAGCTTCCCTCGCCGTGCAGAGGCAGCAGCATTAATGTCAGGTGACATTTATACCTCCCTCCCCACTGACTTAGCACCGTGTGAGTGGTTCAATGTCTCCACACAGATTGATGGAGCAAATTACCCTTGCGAAGGACCTGTGTCCCTGTGACTGTGGGGATCGGGGTGACTCATTTCAGCCTGACACTTCCCTTCCCAAAGGCAGCAGCACTGGGACGTGTCCTGGCCATGCCCCTGCTGCTGCTTCCCAATTGACTGGTTGATGAATGGCCTGGCCTCGGCCCTGGCAGCAGTGGTGATGGATGCACTGCCGGGCTCTGCATCCAGAGCACAGCGTGCTCTGCCTGCTGCTGCCACCTGCTCCCAGACACCTCACCAGCCTCAGAGCAGCCCTGCATCCCCTAGGGACCTTCTCAGGAGGCACTGGTGGCCAAAGGCTTAAAGGAGCTCCACAGGCAGGGCCCTGCAGCCGTGTGGCTCACGGTCTCCACTGGGTTATAGTCAATCCCTGGGTGATGTTGTCAGTGAGGATGAAATGAACTTGCAGTAGCTGAAAGCAAGATAGGTTAATTAAAACCCTTGATCAAAGCATCATAAATCGCGTAAAAGGTTCCATCTTTTAATTATTTTTAAATGGTCTCTCAGGCAGGATGGCCAGCAAGAAGTCCCTGTTCCCAGGGCCTATAAGCTGTGAAATTGTGTCATCATGTCAGATTCAGTTATCATTTGCTGTCCAAACAAGAGAAAGCCACAGCCCAGGATCATCCCCCTGTTCAGGATGAAAATGAGGAGTTGGTGATGACTCGCTAGCACTGGTGTGAGGGGGGTCAGGCCAGGAGCTGCACAGACCCTCCCAGACCCCCCCAGCCCTGGGCAGAGCCTTGCCCGGGGCGAGCCTGGCCTTGCATCCCCTCAGTGTCTCAGCTCTGAATCTCACACTTCGGGAATGAGGTTCCAGCACCTGCTGGATGTTTTCATTCTCACCAGCACTTTGTGCTGTAGAGTGAAATCCAAGCAGTCAGCCCAGTCTGAGCCGTGTGTGACTCAAAGCAGCTCCGGGTGCTTCCCAGCACACTCACTCATTCAGCAGGGAGCTGCCTCCTGCCCCAGGGCTCCATGAAAGCTTGACTTCAGTGGGGACAGAGGGGCAGAGGGCACAGAACTGATTATCCAAGGAAGATTTCAGTGGGAATTTTACATTACAAATGATAATTCTGCACTCTGTGTAGGTTAGCTGGGAGATGCAATTCAAGTCCTCCCCACCACAGCATGGTGTCCAGGCACAGGTACCGTGGGTGTCAGTGCAGGGCTGTGTTGTAGTGAGAACAGCAAAGGTTCTTCCAAATCCCTCCTCCTGGCACGTGAAACAGAACCAGAGTAGCATGTGCTTCCTCCTGCCCTTTGACTTTTGTACCTTTCTGTGCTGTCAGAGGCCTGTATTTACCATACATTATACACTTAGAAAATGACAGGCCTGTAATGCTGGCTGAAGGCAGTTACATGGTGGTGTGAATACAAATAAATAGCATTTCCAGTGCAATACTGGGATAGTCTGGGCTGTCTTGGGTAGGGTACTGCAAGTGCAAAGACTTCCTTTTGTGTGTTGATTTGGATTTCATGCAAACATTGTTTCTATCCTACTATTTACCTCTGGGATAGGATCTTTGGAATGCAATGATAGGAATTTTTGGAATACGATTTCTTGTATAAAGGCCCAGGTTTGAATCCAGCAGTGTTCCTTTCCTGTCCTATGGTTTTGCTGTGAGAGGGGAAAGAAGTGCTGGAGAAAAGAGCAACACACGCACACACAGCTAATGAGAGCAGGGTGTGAAAACGTCCTGTCTTTGCTTCCCACCCAGCAGTGATGGACTGCAGCACCGTGAGACGTGGGAGGTGTCACACACGGTTTGTTCATCACCCCATTTACTGCAGAAGCAGCCCGCCGCCTCTCCCTGGAACGAAAGAGAAGGACAAGGGGACCCCGGGTAGAGGATTTGTGCGGCCGTGGTGACCCTGGGCTGCAGCAGTGGCCCTGTGGGGGCAGCCAGCAGGGGTGGGGAGGCCGGAGCATCTCAGCCCCCCCGGCGGCCCGGGACCTGCAGGGCACCGCCAGGGGCCGGGGGGTCGCTGCTGGCGCAGCTCCGAGCACACCCACCCCACCGGCTCCCAGCTGGACTGCGTCTGGAAAAGCCAGCCCTGTGCTCTGCAGGGAGCAGGGGGGCTGTTCACAGCATCCTGCCATCAGCTGGCTTCAAGGAGCCCCTTGAGCTCTCTCAATTAATTAGTTTGATGAGGAGCTGGGTTAGTTACCAAGCACACGAGCCGCAGAAGCCAAGTTACAGAGCAGCTGTGAACTGGTTTGTGCTCCTAGGCCAGCACAACCAGGGCTGCTCTGCATCTCCCACGTGCTTCAACACAGTCTTGTGCCCTTTTCCCTTTCTTTCCTATCAAATCCCATTCCCTGAGCTTCTCTCTCTCCCTCCTCCTCCAGTGCTGCAGAGGACAGCTTTTCCCACTTCCAGTGTGGTTCTGCACAGCCCACTCACCTCTCAGTGTCAGTGTGATCTGTGTTACAGAGACATCAAAGCACAGCATGCTCTGGGAGAAGGAGAGATAAAGGGAGAAGAAAATGTTCCAGAAGCACCGACAAGCAAGAGTTGTGTTTAGCCCCTTGTGGAACAATAATCTCCCCGAAGGTGTGCTGAGCACTCCAGCACCGCGCGGCGGGAGCAGCCGGGGCTCTGGGCGCGGCGTAATCTGATCCTGCTCTGTTTGGGTAAGAAACACGGCTCCATGCTTTTCACCTTCTAGGAAAAAGATTTATTATGAAAATCAGGTCCCTGCCTCAGAGCTCATAAAAAACAGTTGGCTTCATAACCTTGGGGAAAAAAGATAAATAAAGAAATCCCACGAGACACGTGTGAGAACTGAGTAAGTATTAAAACATATGTCGGAACATATTGATCCCTGAAAGCCTCCTGCAACAGACATGAATCTTTTTCATTTTCAACCCCACTGATAGTTTAATGAGGATGGTGTGTGCCACTCACCTGGATCAATCATTTATGCAGATTCCTGCCGAACCCCCAGCACAGGCCCTGTCTCAACCCAGCAAAGAAGACCGTGCCATGTTTCAGCTGAGCCATATCCAACCTGTGCAGGGAGCACAGCCCAGCCCTGGCCAGGCATCCTATCTCAGGCTCCAGCTCCATCAGATGGGGGCTGCCACCTTCATCAGGTCAGAGGGACGGCCGAGGACCTGCGACCTGACCTGTGGATCAGCATCCCTCCTGCTGCTCCTCGTCCACAGCAGTGTCCCAGTGACACCTGGCTTGGTGTGAGCAGGGTGCCTGAAATGGACCCTTTTATTCCTGTTTCAGGTACACCAGATTTTTCCTTTTTCTCCTCTCAGAGTGTATGTGTAATAAATATAGCACAGGCCTAGGAGGATGAAAAGATGAATCACAGCTATGAAAATATTTGACTATATTTTAAGCAGGACTCCCAGCAGGTAGAACCATAGCCATCTACCACTGACGTGCTTCAGAGGCATCAAAAGAGTGGTTTTTCCAGCATTGAGTTACTGTTAATTATTCTTAAAATAAAGTGCTACCATGCAGCATTAATTCAGAAAAAACTGTAAGTTCCTTGCTATTTTCTACAGCTTGTTTTCACAATGAATTAATGGGAGCTAATTTAGCACTTCACAACAAACAGGACTACTGCAAGAATGCAAACTAGGTGTTGCTTCCTGAATTCTTCCTCCTTCTTGTTAGTGCTCCTCTTTGACTTTTATTAGATGTAGTACAAAAGGTCTTAGTCTGGCAGAGAGTAAATTTGCTGGAAAGGCAGAAATCAGGAAAAAATACTGCATGATTTCCTCCTCTTGTGGATATTAACAGTTTGGCACAGATACATTGCTTTCACAGTGGAAAAGAATGGTAAAAAAATGGCTCTAATTCTTTGCAGTATGTTAATATTAGAACCTGTGAACAGTGTTGGTGTTGCCATGTCTGTGTAACATGTCCTTTGTCCAAGACTGATCCCAGTTTTCTGGAGCAAGAACTGTTTCAGCACACAGGTGGCACTTTGACTGTCAATCACTTTCTCTAAAAATGCAAGAGATTTTAGTCCTCGCTGAGATGCAAAACTAAAATAAGCAATTTGGAAAGCATTCTGCATCTTGGAGAGGCTTTCTATAATTTATTGAAACTCAGCTTGAAAGAGAGAAATGGTTTTACCCCCAGAAACATCCAAAAATACATTGTGTCAGCAAGTGCATTGTGTAGGAAAATCACCAAATCTTCAAAAGCTGGAGGTTGAGGCCCCCTGTGCTAACAAAGGGATCATTTACAGCTGCAGCTCCTGTGGGTGCCTGTGCAAGCCACATGCTCAGCAAGTGTTGGGGTCCAGCTGGTGGGCAGCCAAGAGGCTCTTCAACAGTAATGTCCACACAGCCAGATATGGATTTCAGGATCCCCCTTGGCCAGTCCAGAAGCTGTAGGGATGCACAGAGGTTCCTTGGGCATTCCAGGAGAATAGGATGCTCCTGCCTCCTGTCTCAGGCTTCTTTCTCTGTGGTGCCAAGAGATGGGAGCTGATTTTTACTGCAGTGGGCATCCACTCTAGGAGGGCACGAGGGACAGGAGGAAATAAGCTGTGTCAGGGGAGGTTTGGATTGGATACCAGGGAAAATTTCTCCACGGAAAGGGTGTCCAGCCCTGAACAGGTTGCCCAGGGTGGTGGTGTAGTCGTCATTCCTGGATAGGTTTAAAAGACATGCAGGTGTGGTACTTAGGGACAGGGTTTAGTAGTGGCCTTGGCAGTGCTGGGGGAATGGTTGGACTTGGGGGTCTTAAGTGTCTTTCCAACCTCATTCATTCTGTGAGCGCATAAAGCTGTTGCTTGCTTTTTTTTCTTTGAAGCTTCTTGTATCCTTCTGGGAGACCATGAGTAGGGCAAGTTGGGGTTTCATTTCCATCAGGAACAAAGCAAGTTGGTCCTGGAAATGCTGCCTTGTGTGGTTTTAAAGATCTGTAGCAGCAGTTGTGGAGACTGGGGGTGGGGAGAATGGCACACAGAGAAAATTTCATTCAAGCAATTAAGGAATCACCACACTTTTATGATTAGCTTCTTGTTCCCAGGTTGAATGCAGAAGCTGTTAGTGGGGGCAGTGCTGTTCCATACCTGACATGAACAATGGGAATATTTGTTCTGCCCGGGAGGATTACACCTTCCATTAATCTAAGTTTTATTGAAAGTTTAAATAACAGACAGACAAAATTTGATCAATTAGCAGTGTAATTCCAAGGAGATGTCACAGTGAAATTAAATCTCAAGCATTTTTAATGCAAAGAAACCTCGGAGCTCCCTCCAGTTTTCTTTCTCAGTACAGTGTTTAGATTTTAATTGAAAGTTTATTCTGCTTTGTGCATCTTCTAGTAAATTTTAATTTCAGACTGTAATGAGAACTGTATGACTGTAATGAGTTTTCTATTACAGTGTCTGTAGCATTTCACAGATAGATCAAAGATGCCTCATAAATGAAGAAAACAAACAGGTTTGTGTAGGGTCCACTAGCCATGGAAGTCTCCAGGAGAAAAGAGATTTATGTGGGGAAAAGGAGAGGGAGTTGGTGCTGTGATGAGGAGAGATGCAGGGGGAACCAGGTGGCTGTGATTATTGTACCCATGTGCTCAGACCCTGGGGGCTCACTCGGGGCTCCTTCAGGTCCCCACCAGTGCCAGACAGCTGGGGCTGTTCCCTTGCTCATCCCACCCCAGACAAAAGCTGCTCCCTGAGCCCACCTCAGGGACTCTGCACTGCTGCTCCTCTGCTTCCCAGCTACCATTGTCCCTTTCCTGCCATCCCACCATTTCAGCTTCCTTATAGAATTTCTCTGTCCCCAGTGAAGTGTTATTGCCATCATTACTGCTCCACATGTCTTCCATTTTTCTTATCATAAATGTCATTCTCATACTGCAAATACCAGAAGTGCCACAACCTTCCTGTGAATCTATCTCAGTGCTATCTTTGGAGACATACCTCATCCAAAAAGAAGTAATACTGAAAATAGCTGTATATTTTTGGATGTATATTTTTGTCTGGATGGATGTCAGGGATCACCTTATCAGGCAGCTGAAGCAATGCAAATCCCCAGTCTGCACAGATCTAGTTCTGTTTACACAATAAGAGTTTCTGATCAAACCTGGGCCTTGATACCCTTACAAAAAGCTCCCCAAAAGTGACAAAGACTCCAAATTTAGCAGAAGATACTGGTGAGGAAAGGTCTCTCAGCAATAGTGGTGGCACAGAACACAGCAGCAGGGGCTGAGCTGACGGGTGTGCAGCACATGGGCTGTGATGGCAGATCACTCTGGACTGCTCCCCTGTCAGTCACCATCAGATGAGCAAATACCAGGAGGAACTGGTGCTTTTGAAAATTAATGGACATGGCTGCACATACCCAACATGTGATTATCTGTAACTGTACCTACCAAGCCAATCTGTTCGCGAATCCTGGGGCACCAGGCAGCTGGAGCTCTGGCTGGGGCACACCAGCTCTCTGTGGCATAATCATGCCTGGGAGGTGAGGATTTGGGGTTTCTCAACAAGTAATTTTTCTTAGTAAAAGCAGTGATTTACCTTGCTTCAGTCACGAGCAGCAGTATTTAAAACAACAACAAAAAAAAAGGCAGCTGAGAGCTGCCTGCAGCTTGGCTCGGGCAGCCGCTCCTCCATATGGCGTGTGAAATGCCAGCACATGAAATTAACTCTCATCAATAAGTAATAAGGGCTGATTTGCCCAGATCTGGATGGGCTGACTTCCTGTGGAACACAGCCCTTAACCGTGGCATCATTGTAACTGCAGGTGTTGGAGGGCGCAGAGTTCCAACAAAACGTGTATTCTAGGGAGAACTTGGAAGGAAAAAAACACTTTGGGAAGGGGCCAGCATTCCAGCCTCATTCCAGGATGCTCAAGGAGGAGGGCCTGTTTGTGTTTTCAGAAGTGAATGTTTCAGTTTTCTGACACTTTCCACAAGTCAGGCTCAAGTGAAATTTTCCCTCTTCCAGAGGACTCCTTGTATGGGAGTTCTTTTTCATCTCCAGAACATGAGAAAACTGAAATAATGAATCTTCCACTGAAAAATCAGAAATATTTGTCCCGTATCACATATCTCATGTAATCTTTCACTGACAGTACGGGGAGTTCAGACTGAAAGCCCTATTCCTGCTTGAACAGAAATTCAGTATGGAAAAAGGTGGCAAGATTTCAAGCAGAACTCTAGGACTTAGAGGTGCCCATGCCTGACAAAAAAAATTAAACACAAATAGTCAAATTCTCACAGATCCTGGCGACTTGAGACAGGAGTTTTTCAGCTTATCTGCAAGAGGCCTTCCCAAGTGCCTGGTGTCCTCGCAGCAGGCACTGGTTCAGGTATGGACCCAACTGAAAGGGCCAAGCACCAGTGTCTGAATCCCCCTTTCCAGCAGCACCATGGGTTCCTGGAGGCTGGATCCTGCAGAAACAATGAAATTTTTCTTCAGTCACCATCAGTGTCCCTGGGAGCTGGGGGTTGAGGAACGGTCCCTGGAGTGCGGCGGCACAATCTGTCAGAGCTGAGGTTAATGGGGGGAATGTAAATAGCCTGAGCTGCACAGCTGACATCATCTGCTAAATTAGCTGAAAACCAGCTCACAGTGTACTCCTGCTCCTCACTTCACTGTCACTGACCCCAGTAACCAGCTGCAGCATGGCACTGCCTGGGATCCACACGGAGCCTTAGGCAGCTGCTGGGGGCCAATGTGCTGGGCTGGCATTGCCAGGCTCTGCTGTGGCTTGGACATCGCCCTGGAACACTGCCATGGCACAGGGGACAGGGTCACCCTGCCCTCATTTCAGTGGGACACCAGGCTTGGCTTCAGTTTTGTCCTCAGCCACTCTTAGGGCATGGAGAGGGACTCACAAAAAAGGGGAAAATTCCACTCAGAATTCATTCCCAGGTGTTGCACAGGGCATCTCACAGGTGAGACTGTGCATCCCTGTCCCTTCTCCAGAGTCTGGTTCCTGCTCAGAGCTGGTACCACTGTGGCCTTCAGAACCAAGCTCACTCTGTTGCCAACTGGGAGTGCTTGAGAAATGTTCCAAATGCCTTTGGTACTCCACTGCAAAGTGCCACCTGTGCTGGAGATCAAATTAACCCACAGCTGAGAAAGTGGAAATCCAGGAATTTAATTGTTTAATGGCTTCAAATGCTTCCCTACTTAATTCCCATTTATAGCATAAATACTGAAGAAAATCAAAATATTTAAGCACAAAACCAGATCCTAATTTCTGTTGATGTCTTGTTTTCACCTTACAGGAAGAAAGGTACATTCAGAGGCTGGGTTTGGCTTGGGAGGCACCACTCTGCAATGAGAGGCTCCAACTCTTCCCATAGGCATGATAATTCACAGTTTTAATAAGTTTTTTTTTTTTTCTGTCCTGAAGGTAAAATACAACACTGAAACTGCCGGGAGCAGTTTTCTTGGTTTGTGGTTGCAGCATGGCCTTTTCTGACCTTTGGACATATGCCATGAATGCTTTAATCCCAGCAAGGGTTTTATCTTAAACAGATACAACGAAGGATCTGAGAAGTAGGTCAGGGGACATCAGAGGCTGTTTGATTCATTGTGAATTGTGTGCACAGCATGGCTTTCAAGCCTGGAATGTCATTACTTGGATGCAATGAAGCTGCTGGTTTGTTTTAGAGAATAGTCAAATGGATGGTTAGTAGGGAAAAGGAGAGAGGAAGGACTGGGTTTCTGGGGACCAAACACCATTTCAAGCAGGAAACCACCACCACTAGCAGTTGCTTGTGCTCTGTGGTGGCAGCACCCCCACCTGTGCCAGCAGCAGGGACCAGCAGCACCCCAAATCTGCAGGGTGAGGCTCTGGGGTGGCGATGGGTTACAGACATGAGAACAGCAGAGCTGCAGCTGTCTCCTCTGCTAGCAAAACAGTGCTTGGGGGACACTCCTGGGATCCTTTACCAAGTGCTGACGATATTTTTTTCCCCCTCACAGTGCTTTCCCACCCTGTGTCTGTCCAGGGTGCAGAGTTTTCATTTCTTTTAATAGTTCTCAAGAAACTACTGAGAAATAAAAATGCATTTCAAAGTTATCTTCAAGGCTTACTGTGGTTCAAATGGTTTCTTTAAATCCACAGTGCATATGCTATTTTTCATAGCTTTACTGGTCCCCAAATGATTGTAATGGCATATTATTGACTGGCTTTACTGGGGCCTTGAGAGTTTAGAAAGGAAAAAAGTAACTTAGCAAGAGAAAACCCTTTAAATATATGTATATGAAAGTTTTTGAAGTTCATCTAATCTGTCTCTAGTTTTGGTATTTATAAACCAGACACTGTCATCAAGGTTAACAGCACTTTCCTGTTTCTGGGAGTGTTGCAGCAGCCAGTTGACTGAAGCTCCTTCATGCCTTACGAAAAAGAAACCCACCCATCTCACAGGGCTGGTTCACCCCTCAAGCTTCTGAAATCGCTGCCAGGAGCAAGAGCTTGGCCCCACAGCACTTCCCTGCAATTGCTGGAGAGCCTAGGATCCTGAAATGTCCATGTAACACCATTAATACAAGATGGATATAGCTCCATACCCTGGATCTGCTTAACCTGATAAATAGTTTCAGTTAATGGACAGCAAAAGGAATGATGCTCGATAAATTTGATTTTATGAGCCTTTCACTTATTTGCTGTGCCCATTAGGTCGGAAGTTAGGTAATGGTGAGTGTCCATTAGTGCATTAGCTCAGTGATGAGGGAGCTGAGTTGGAAAAAAAAGAAAATGGTGGAAAACCCCCTGAAGCCAGGTGCATTTATTAAACCTTTGTTCGTTAGTGGTGACTGCAATGGGCACTGAGGCTGGAGAGGCATCGGAGTTTGGTTCAGCTGGGAAGTGCAGCAACCCCTGAACCCCCTTCCTCCCACAGCATTTGGTCCATGTTTCTCCTGCCGTGGGGAGCCTGAGACAGCCACAGGGGCTGTGGGGCAAGGATGGGGCTGCTCATGTGCTCCTGTCCCAGGAAAGTGTCTGTGCAGTGCTGGTGTGATGGGCAGCCTGGGGCTGCTCCTTCCAGTCATGACTCAGCTTGTAACAGCCACAATAACCATCTCGCTGATAACCCTTTCTTTTACTCACTTCCTTTGATTCTTTTTTCTCTGCCCAGGCAAATTAGTTTTTAAAATCTCTTTTCCCAATTTCTTCGCTACCCTGGGATTATTTACACACCCCACAAAAAGCTGTTTACTCTTCTGGGTAATTCAATGAACATTCACTTGCTTTGAATTAATATGCAGCGTTGTTCCAAGTGCTGGCAATTTACTGGTAATTGGAACATCTCCTTACCCTGGAAAAAACATCCAGCCTCCCAAGTTAGTTTTCACAAGTGGCATTAATGCAGCAAGAGAGCCAGATTCCCTTGTTTATGTGCTAGCAAGGAAATATGGGGCTTGTTAGCAATTACAAGGTAAATTTTCTTCCCCTCACTTCCTGATGGTGCCTCCTCTGTAGCTGTGGGGGCTGTTCAGAGTGACTGGAGCCTGTGTCCCACCACTGCCAGGGCTGGGTGAGTGCCTGCTGTGGTGTTTAAGCAGTTTGCCCATGACGTGCTACAGATGCTGGAAAAGAGTTCGGTGGGTAAAAGGGGTTTGCAGCAGTGTGTGGAGGAGCAGGGCACAAAGAACCTTTTCAGCAGCAGTTTGATCTCACCTGGATGCACCTGGTATGTGCTTTAAGCTGTTTGTAAACCAGGTGAGCCCTGCAGAGAGCTTTGCCTACAGGATTTAGTAGGGATGTCTGTAAGAGCGGTGCCCGATGAGTTGCAGGACCCCTGGCTCAGCTGGGGATTGGGTTCAGTCCCATAGCAGTGTCAGCCCCATCAGCAGGTGTTTCCATTTCAATCTGTGGGGTGCACTCTGACCACAGACAGGCCCCAGCTGTGATAGAGACCTGTCTGTGAAGCTAATAGAACCTGATAGATAGAAAATGAAATGTTTGCTCTGCTCTGTTGTCTGCTCGCTTCCCTGATTTGGTTCTGCTTACAAGGGCTGCTTACAATGCTCACACTTCTGGGGTTTCCCCAGCAATGGAAACAACTTTGTTAGGGACTGAAGGCAGGGAAAGAGGCAATAAGTTGCATTTGTTTGACACAGTTTTGAGGTCCCAGTGGGAGCACTTTGAATCTGTGCAATCCAAAGTGAGGGTTCTGTGCCTTTCAGAGTCTTTCCCTTTCTCCTGCCTGGGCAGGAGGTTTCTTCTGTATAACCTCCTACCCAGGCAGGACACGGGGCTCAGCCAGAAGGAAAGACAAAATGTTCTGGGGGTAGTTAAACTCCCAGGTAGGGTTTGCTGCTGGATGTGGCTGTGAGAGCAGCTCCCCTGTGGGATGACAAGTCTCAGAGCAGCAGGGGCCTCTAACAGCCTCTCCTGCTCTCAAGACATTCTTTCTCTCATCACAATTACTGTAGATCTGGAAAACTTCATGATGAAAATATTTTTGTTGATTTTTATGCTTTGCTTTTGACCTGTGAAAATGTGTTTACAACAGGGTTTGCGTTAACACCCTGAGAATAAACAAGTGTGAATATGGCACTGATCATGCTGCTAGCACAAAAATTAATGTTGCATATGCAACATTAAATACCACTAAAGAATTTAATTTAATTAGGTACTCAGTCCTTATGAAAGCCAGCAAGCTGACAGCCCAGAGAGCTGAAGTCTTCATGCCATGACAAGAGCTGAGCACACAGGATCTCACTGGGAGCTGCTGCATGGGGCACACCTGGCCCTGCTGGCAGGGGGACAGAGCAGGGTTCATGTGCTGCCAGCCCCATCCTTCTCTGCATGAGCAGGGACTGGAACTACAGAAACCATCTTTAGGGACCCAGTCTGGACAATATTCAGCTTCACAAAGTCTCTGGGTGGAAATAGCTTCCAGTCAGTAGAACCGACCTGGGGACACTATAAATCCACAATCTAGAGAATAAATCCTTCAGAACCAATTAGAAGGCTCTTGAGCTAACAAGTACACTCCAGACTCCTTGACACCTGCTCATAGAGGCAGCAGAGCTCAGGGGCTGCCAAAGAGGTCTGCTGCATCCCCTCCTGCTCTTCAAGCCCCTCTGCAGTCCCCCAGGGGGTTCGTGGCCCGTCTGCAGCCCCCGTGCTGCCGTGGCACTGGCCCCCATGCACGGGGGCTACCTGCCACAGCTGACAGGAGGGTGCTGAGGTCTGGGCCTCAGCCATGGAGAAGATGTGTGCTTGTGGACAGTCCCCACACAGCTCAGATAAAGAGCTATGTCTTCCTCCCACCCAGCACAGCCCTTGCCTCCTGAGATTGCATTCACAAAGGGTGATTAATGCACTCTTTGGGAGAGGACATTGACTGAGACATCCTGTTCACAAAGAGCTTCCTAGTGGTGTCCTCAGGAGAACAGGGATCCAGTCAGCATAGTGTGTGCTGGCAGTAGTGTAAAAAGGACACTGTTGTTTGTATGGCATTACTGAACTCCATTATGTCTTTTATTCACCTTTTTTCCAGGACAAATGCAGTTGCCTGTGAAGCCATCACCAATCAGCACCCACTGCCAGGTCACCAGTGCAGGTTTTATGCCACGAAGGAAACAGGCTGCTCTGAATCCCAATAGTACATGTCTTACAGTGCCACTGACTCAGCATGAACCAACTGCTCAGCTCCCACAGCAGCCCTGGCTCCTCACTGGCCACCCTGGGCACTGCCAGCAAAGCCACCTGGGCTGGAACGGACGGGAACGCCCAGGGACGGGGCCGCTGGCAGGACCTTACCCTCATGCCAATGTCTTTTTCTTCTTCCAGTTTTCATTGGAACTCCCCCTGCACATCCTCTTGCCTACTTATTGCTAGAGCTTGTCACAAGCATGGAGGGGTCTCTTGGTCACTTGGTCCCTGTCTCCTCCCAGAGCAGGTCCTGGCTGTGGGGCCATCACTGGTGGCAGAGCTGGAACCACCTCCCCCGCTTTCCTTGCAGGTCTTGGGTCCCTTGGCAGAGCTCTGCAAGCAGCTGCTTCCCTCTCTTTCTCTCTGCATTAAGATTAATGTTTGAACAGCAGTTGTCCCATCCATCTCTCTGGGAGGCTTCCTCCAAACAAATAGCAGGAGGAGGTGGCATCTATTTGGAAGTGACAGGGCTTCAATCTATTTATTCCACAGGTAACTGCTCTCTCCTGAAATGCCAGACTGACTCTTCATCTTCCACAGGCTGGGTGCAGCGTGGCGAGTACGGGCCCGCCTCCCTTCATTTGCAAGGAAAAAGAGTCACTGAGATTGATTGCACAATTGAATATGCAGCATGGTAAACAGTTATTTGGAAATTATTGTTTGTGTTTAATTATGACATACAGAAGTTTAACAGTCATAAATTTTTCATCGGAGTTGGAATGCAAATGGAAGCTTTAACATGCATCAAGGAAAGACAGATCAGCACTTCCCACGGCACATCACACGCTCTGAGGCCAGCAGCCCCACTCTGCTCATGGGCATCCCCCTCCTCAGCATCATGGACCAGAGCTGTCATGAGCTGGGAGTGGCTTACAAACCAGAAATCACTTGTTTCTGCTTGGTTTGTTCTCTGCATAAAGTCCTTAAGGCAGAGCAGTGGCTGTAACAGGCAGTAAGGGCTCGACTCCCCCTTTCACTTTTGAGGTGCAGCCAGGGTGGGGAAGGGCCTGTGGGTATAACCTCCAACCTGGCAAAATAGGAAAACTTTCTGGTTTCATGAAAGCCCCTTGTCAGTACTTTTGCTGCTGGCAACAATTCTTTCCAACAATTATCAGATTAATTTTCCCCATCTTTCCTCTCTTTTTATTCCTTTCTTATCTCTTTCTTCTCCTTCCCACAGCACATGCACATGGACACATGCTGTAGCTCTTGGCAATTGAAGAAAATGAAAAACAGATATGTAGAGGGAAAAAAGTTTAACAGCAAGAAAAGATGTGCTAGAAAAGAGGGCGGTAATAAAGGAATCTAATTAAAATGGAAAATTTCTGTGGGAAAAGGAAGTGGTGTTGGGGGAGGCAGAGGCAGAACATTGTTTCTATCCAGCCTGCTCATTTGGGGGAAGAAGCAGCATTTCCCAGCTGATTAAAAACTGGTATGATAATGACAGTTGAGTATTTTTCTGTCTTTGTATTTCTGAAGCAAATCTCTCGTGGGACAAAACATATCACTCAGTGAGTTGCATAATGCTTAATTCTGTATTAGGCAAAGAACAAACTGTGTCTGTGTCGTACAATTCACACGTGAGCAGAAAGGTGAGCACACGTTTTCTGAGCACTCACTTGTGCCACCAGAGACAACAGTTTTGGGGAGGATTTTAGGGAGAGACAGGAGTCCAGAGGGTCTTGTGACTGTTTCAGGGGTTAGCAAATGGGGTATGGAGATCTCAAAATAGATGTGCAGAAAGGGCTGACCTATAGCTGAAGGATGTGTTTGAGCAGTGCTGACCTCATCATCAAAGCTTGAGATGAAATGTCTCCCCAGATGAGTTCTGTTTATGGTGTTCTCAAGCTGTTTTAACAAGGATATTGTAGCAAGTGGAGCTGTGATTTACTCCACAATGGCAGAGGTGTCCTCGGTGTCCCTGCAGAGTGGCCACCCTCAGCAGGGGGAGAGCAAGGGGTCACAGCACTGGGGACATGTCCTGCAGCCAGTTTATGGCCACGTTGGCTCTGATGCCTGAGCTGTGGGCAATAAGGGACTCACTTCTCCTTCAACACAGAGTGTTCAACTCACATTGGGGCAGGGCGATGCTGAGAAGGTGGATAAATGGCACTGGGCTGTTTGTATTTCTGCATATTGTGACTCTGTGTAGCTGTCAAATGACCCACCACTAATCTCACTGATTTAGGCATTTCTTTGTTCCTTGACTGATAAGGGTAACAGGGGAATCTGTGGCCATTGGGACGCAATGAATCAGTTCTGGGAAAACAAATTCTCCAAAGAGGAAACTGTCTGTGGGAAGCAGCAATGTGGGATGTGGGGTGGGAGTGCTAAACCAGAGATGTGGCAGTGGGACTGGCTTTCCTGGGCTTTGCCTTAAGATTATTCCTTGCTGTTTTGTCATTTCTTGGTCCTCTTCCCTTGTTCTTGAAGGACACCTTTGAAATGAGGGATGAGCCATAATGAGAAAATAAACGCAAATTAATCAAAGATGACACTAGAAACGATGTGAAACATAATTTCTTTGGCATAGTGTTCCAGCACAGGGGGGTCTGTGTGTGTGTGTACACAGGCACACGTACATGAGCCTTCACCCTTACAGTGCTCACAAAAGACTTTACAAATATGAACACTAAGAGCTCCCACACAGAGCTGTAGGTGACCTTCACTTGGGGCTCTGGAGCTGGATTCAGAAGCCATTGGTTTGCTGTTTGACAGTTTTCCTTTATGGTTTCAGGTACAATCATGAGTGGCAGCAGCAGTGGCAGTGACAGCAATTCCCCACTGAGCAGCAGAGCCTGAGGATCAGGAGGGTGATGGTGAGATACACCTGAGGTGGGCTGGGGGAAAAGGGGAGAAGGGGGGAAAGGAGGAGTGATGTGGTACTCAGGCTGTATAGCTGCAGTGGAAGGGAAATGCTGTTAAAGAATTGGGTGTGGTTCTAAAAACCCGGACTGGGAGTATTTCATCTTGGAATGCAATTACATTCCTGTAAAATCTTTCACTGGCATGGTGCTGGCTGTGGAGGTGTGCACCAGAGACCTTCTGCCCACGACTTTGCAGAATTTAGTCAGCTTGTGAGTGAGCAGTGATGCATGAATAACGAAGAGAGAATGCATGAATAGCCAAGAGAGAATGTGTATCCTTTCATGAGCATTCTTGCTAGATCTGTGTCCTGAGAGGAAAGCAATGTTTGGGTCACAGGACAGGGCAGCAGGAACCTTAAATCCCACAGGAAATAAAAGTGAAAGAAGCAGTGATATTGAGAACTTCCCCTGTCAGAGATGGTGTATCACAGTTGTTCTCTGTTATAAACACCACCTTGAGCTCTTGCATGTCCAGTAAAGAGAAAAGTAAAATGAAAACATTGTAATGGGTTAGAAAATGCTGAATTAGACAGCTCCATTCAGCATGAGTCTGCGACATGTCAGAACTGGCAAAATGTTTCATTGTGCAAGTTATTAAAAATGGAGAAATTGTGTACAGTGTGAGGTGTGATGGTGTTTGGTTGTGTGCTCAGAGCCCCGTGGGGTCAGCCCAAGCCAGGGCATTCACCACGAGGTGACACGGCGATCGCTACCAGCTCAAAACTGTTCTCACTACTCTGCTAAAATAAATACCTCAGTTCTGCCAAAACATATTAAAGGTAAAATGAGTCACCACTAAGGCAAACTGAAAGAAAATTCCCTTGAAGGAAGTGAACACAAACATAACTAGAAGCAGTAGATTAAAGATTGAAATATAAACTGCAGATGACAAACTTTTTCTTAGTGATTTTCCAGAGGAAAAGAATTTATTGTGTTTTTTTTCACTGTGCACTCTGCCTTCTCCTTGCAGCACCTCACACTGCCCTCGCAGCCTGAACCCTGAGAGCTCTGAGCCTTTATTTGCCAAAACTCCATCCCCATGTCCTGCTGGGTGTGATTATACCCATACCCATATAAAATGTATGTTTCTAGAACAGTTATAACCTTTTTTTTCTTTTTTTTTTTGGCTACATATATGCACATTGCATACAGTGGGCAGTTAATGGGCTGCCTCTCTGCAGTCAGAGGTACAGGGTGTGCACACACAGACCCTGTGCCCCCGGGGTCACTGGCAGTGGTGGCACTGTCACTGCCTGCCAAACCCACATTTGTGCCATCTTGCCAGAGGATCTCTGGGTGCTGAGTCACTCCTTTTGGGTAAATATCAGGGTAAAAAGACATGACATTTTCTGGGCCGTTCTTCTGTATTAATAAGATTCCAACTACAGGGTGACCTTTTCACAAAGGATTTGTAAATGCCAAAAGCTGCATAAAAATCTCTCTTTCTCAGGCAAACAGAGGCATCATAACTTTGCATTTCTTTCTTAAATGGTGTTTTCCTGTCTTTCCCCCTTTGATCATCTCTTTCCCCTGAATGGATGTAGTGACAGCTGTACCTCCAATAACAGCTGTGAAAGGGAATGAGAGAAAATCAGTGATTGAATCATTGCCTGCTCAGGGGATCATTCTGCTCAAGGGGCTGAATGAATTAAAACAAACAGGACAGGGATGATGCCCCAGCAGGGAGGGATCAGCCTCTGCAGGAGAGGGACCACAGAGCTTGGGCTTGGACATGGGGGAACACTGAGTGCCACTCCCAGTTTGTGGAAGGAGGGTTTGCACTGTTTCTTACCACTGAACCACATTCACACAGAGAGAACAGGAAAACCAGCACCAGCCAACCACCCAAGGCTTTTATGTTACATTGCATTTAGGGTATTTGAGTTATCAAATAAATGCTGCCTTTGCAGCAGGCATTACACCCTCTTTGGGTGTATTTTCATCCACAGGAAAATAATAACAGCCAAACAAAAACCCAACAGAACAAAAGGCTTATAACTTTACCGATGGAAAGCTGAGGCTTCATTCAAGAGCAGGGCACTGGTATACACCACCACCACCACCCTGCATCATGTCCAGGCCCCCAGGGCATGGACCTTGCCTGATCTCTTCAGTCGGGCTTTGAGTGAGCTTAGGGTCGCCCTGAGAACCTCTACATTGCCTTAATTAATGCATTGTGTAAGGAAACTCTTGTACCTTTTTGTTTCACCTCCATGGTTACCTCTTTCCTTTGTCCTCTTTCTGCATTTCTCATGTCTTTTCATCACCAGCTGACATAATTTAATTCCTTCTCCCTTTTGCAAGAGTCCAGAGCCTGCACTTGTCACTGGCAAGTGTTCAGCTTTTCCTAAACTGCAGCTTAAAAAGGAAAAATTGAGACTGGATCTGAGTCAAATGCAAGTTTCATACTTTAATGTTTTATCACCTCAAAATATCATCCTGCTTTTAATTTCGTGAGTGATTCTTGCACCCAGCTCAGCAAATGCTAATACACTCCCCCTGATTCTCACTCAGGTTTCTCCCAGATTTTCTCCTTTTCCCTCCTATTTCCATGAGAAGTGTACGATCAAAAGGAGCAACAAACTGTAGGTGGGTTCCTAAGGTGTCACCTAAAATATTGAGAGTTGATACGAGAGCAGGAAATATGTCCACGATTGAATAGGAATATATGCCAGGCAGACATGAAAACAGCAAAAACTTATCCCTAGTGTACTGTGAATTACCTGGAGGTCTGCATGTCAGTTGCCTGATCTCTAGACCAGGTTCTTCAGTCAAGCCAGGACAAACCTTGCCCTGATGACTCCTACTGTGGTGTTACCCGTAGAACTTTTGCATCACAATCCAGGTTTCCCTTCAGCAGCACACAGCATTACTTCTTGTTCTGCTGCAGTGACTAATGAGATCAATTGGTCTCTGTCCTCTTCATAATGTCCCTCTAAGTATTTGTAAAGAGTTATCATGGCTCCCTCCAGTCCTCTTTTCTCTTCACATAAAGATCCTCAATTCATTTTAATTTGTCCTCCCTGACCCTCCCTCCCACTCCTACTTTATATATCAAATAATGGAGCCCAATTACCTTGCAGACATACCACATTTGGAGGAGAGAATGGAGGAGGGGACAGCAGAGCACACTGGAAAGACAGTTGGGAACTCTCAAGTGACCAGCAGCTTCCACTGTGTGTGAACCTCTGCTCAGGCTCAGCAGCTCTGTTTGGGTGCAGGAGCTCTGCAGCAGTTCCAGTCCTTCTCAGGCCCCACCACAGCAGCAGCTGAAGCCTCTCTGGGCACTGCTGGGCACTGCTGGGCCACGCCAGGACATGCAGCACTAGGGGAGGCAGAAACATAAGCAGAGGCCCAGAATCCCCTCCTGCACTCTGTAACATTCAGATGTGGGTTAATTTGGATTAGCAAAATGGAAATGTCAAGCTTCATTTATATTCTGGCACCCAGTGTTAATTACCTTTCCCTTTTTTTAGTAACCATTCTTGTGTTCTGTTTCCTCACTTAAAACTGATAATAAGCTGTCCATCTATGTAACCACTCTGCTGACACAAATCATGATGGATATGGAAAGAAATAAAATGAAAATCTAATGAGACATTGCTCAAAATGAGACAAAAAAATTGAACCACATTCTTTAATCATCAATGTGCAAAGTCAACAAGAATGAATTTGTTTCAAGGAGGCCTCGTTTCTATTTAAATGTAAAATATGCTGAAATGTTTTAAGAACCACACAAAACTATGGATTTTGGATAAAAGGCTAAGTATTAGCCTTGTAATCCCAGCCAAAAAAAGCCCAAAACCAACCAACAAACAAATTCAATGCCCTGGTGCTGCAGAGGCCAATGGTTTCTCTTGCTTAGACTTCCCAGAGGGAAAAGCAGTGCTCCTTAGACATACAGTGACTGAAAACTTTGATTACTCATTTGCTCTGCAGGACAAAGACTCATCAAATTGCCAGCCCTCATCATAAATACTGATAGAAAAAGCCTAATTCTGACCTGATGCTATTATAAATAAGAATATCATTGCATAAAGTCAATAAGAGGTCATGAGCATTTTGAAAGGTTCAGTCCTCTAACTTTCTTCCTCCTTCCTTCCCCCTCCCTATTATCATATTTTCCCCCATTTGTGTTTGAAGCTGCATTTCTAATCCTATCCAGTGCAGAGTAAGACACACTGCCTGGCTGTAGCACCCACTTCACTGCCGTGGTCCATGTGTTTCAGAATATATTCCAAATGCTGTGATCTTGAAGGAAACCCTGTATCAGGAAGAGTTAGAAAATTCAGAGTAATCAAGCCAGTCTTGGAGAACAAAGGGGGTCTTTGTTTCCCTTCTAAACAGAGGTTTCAAAACATACTCAGACTTCACCCCTCTTCTTTGGGCATATAAAAGAAGAAAAAATTAAAAACTCATTAAGAAAATGAAACTGGACTCCCAGTCCTGTGTGCTCAGGAAACAAGGCTTTAATAAGCATCAGATGTTGTGGAAACCCACAGTGAGATTTGTGTAAGTGGTGTGAAGAGGGTGAGACTGGATGTCTGTTCCTTATGCTTGGTGCAATGGGAAGGGGCGTCCCTGAAGTCCCCAGGCTCTGTGTAATTAAATGGTGAGATGTGTGACAGCTAGAAGGATAAATGGGTTCAGAAAGAGATTCAATTAATTCAGAGGAGAAACCTATCTGTGGCTATTAAGCCCCTTGTTCCCAACAAAACTCGTGGCTCAGGAAGTCTGTAGTCTGCTAATTACTAGAAACTGAGAGCCTGATTTGTAGGCACAGATCTGTCCAGTTTCTGCTGGAGACAGGGTACTGGCTGGGTGATTTTAGATGCTTCAGTGTAACAGGTCTTTTGTTGGGGTCATTTAAAATCATCTTACTGGAGCCTCCGTGGCGCCCTCCTCATCCCTGCTCCCCAGGCTCTGACCTTGTCACTGTGCCACCTCAGCCCTGTCCCTGCAGGATCCTGTCACACACCCAGCACAGCTCCAGAAGATCCCAGCATTATTCTGTGTTTCCATTTCATATTCATCTGCCCTTTAGGTTTTTGAGGGTTTTTTTCCCCTTCGTGTTTCTTCAATTATTTGGATGATATTTTATCACTGGAGTAAAGTAATTGCACTGGCACAATATGAACATTAACATTTGCAGTGTGAGTTGAGAAAAAAAACATCTTTAAGCCTCCACAGCAAAAATGCTCCTCAGCAACAAATGAAGGTGCCACAGCCCAAGCTTCCCTGCAGCAGAAATCCCTGCTTGTCCTCCAGGACTTTGAACTTGAACACCTCCACCACCAATACCACTAACAGCAAAGTCAAACACTTTTTTCTCAAACAGAAACCCAGTCCTTATGATTTCAGATGTGATTTTGTTTCCTGATTTTATCTGCATGAGCAGTTTGAATGGTTTTATAATTTGCCTGTGCTTCCATTTTATCACATCTGCCTCCCATCTGTTATTTTTATGGTTTGCATTCCCATTCTCCTCTCCTAATGCCAGCAGCTTGACTGTAAAGCTGATGGCACATCCTAGAAACTTATCACCTCTCTCAAAAACATGTCTTGTACAGGATGGCATAAGAACCACCTGGAGAAGGATGGGTGGATCTGTTATTAATGATTTTCTTTTGCAAGAGCCCACACAACCACTGTGCTTGGTGCAGGTGCATGTTCTCTTCTCACTGCACCTTGCAAAAGTCCCACTGAATGAATAGAAGCCAAATGTAAACAAAATCTTAGTGATTCAGGGGTGTTTATCTGGTATATCCCACTGCACTGGGAACAAAACAGAATTTCCCTAACGTTGTCTCCAATACTCAATGCTCAACCGCCAATAAACAACAGATGAGTCCCGCACGCGTCGCAGGTTTGGGCCAGTAAAAATTTTCACTTATTTCACAGACTTTTTCTCCTTCTTTTATAATTTTCCAAGCACAAGTATAATTGGCTCTGGCTTGCTACCAAAAGGTTTATTAGAGCGGCAAGGGATGAAACTAATGATTGTTAAGAAGATCTAATTCCAAGGATACTGAGTTGTTGATTACACATTTATGGCTGCTAACCAGCAGCTCTCGAATAAGGGCCTGGGGGTTTGTTTACCTTGCCAAGGCACTAAGATGTAGCCAGTCACTAAAATTCAGAGGTTGAGGCAGAAATCAATACAGAGCTGCTGAACACCCTCCTGTGCAGCTGGAAGAGACTAATTGCTGATGAACCTATGAGTCCAATAAAAATGTGCATAATTTAAATTGTATTAAAACCATAAGCTGCTAAAACATCAATATTTAAACACCATCCCACCATCCCCTGCAGTGTCACCAGGGATCTTACAGGAAGAACAGATATTGCTGAACATTAAAGCAACAAAGGCAAAAGAATTGCCTGAAATATTTCTTTCACCAAATTTCTGTCATGGATTTGAATAAAAGTGTCTCATGGAAAAATTTGGCCCCAGGTATTCTTCCTCTTGGTGCTAAGAACAGCTGCCAATGGGTTCCTAGTCCTCGAGCAGGTAAAGTGGAAGCCAGAGGAATGCATGGAGCTGGTTCTAAGTGGGAGCAGCTCCACAGGGAGTGTGTGCCACGCACAGGCTCAGTCACCAGGCATTCAGGTCCCTCTGTGCAACCCTGGGTGACATCAGATGGGGCTGTCCCAAGGCAGGTCTCCAGTCACCCAGCCGTGAGCCTGGGCAGAGCTTTCTGGTCTCAATACTGTCAGGGAAGCCAGGCTAAACTGTTTGCTGGGATGTACCTTTTCAATGGGATTTTTACTGCTTCCACTGCTTCAGGCAACCAAGTCAACATGAACACAACTGGGACTGAGTCACGAGTGACTCAGAAGCTCCCAGGCCCTGCAATGCTCAGCGTGTGTATCCAGCTCAAACACTGGTTGAGGGAATTGAGGGTGGCTCCAGCTAATGAATTTTCAGCTGCCAAGCCTAAATCATTTATCAGATGCTGCCGAGCATCGCCTCATGCCGAGCGCTTCCAACGCCAAGATGATGCAAAAGAAATCTGCATGGTCGCACCAGGAGCCAGGTGTTGCTGCTGAGAAGTGTTTGGGGACAGCAGGGGCAGCACTCCCACCCGTGATTTTGGGTGAGGGAGACATGCTTGCTTCTGAGGAGGCTTGTTTGCAAAGACAGAGGTTCGTGGGTGGCAGAGGACTGAAATACCCTGCTTAAAACTGCCAGCTCCAAAAAACCAGCCGTGGACATCGCCCACTCGACAGCTTCCACAACACCATGCCAGACAGTTCTTCCCTGTCCTCCCCTGAGACCCTCCACACCGAGGAGGGGCTGCAGGAGGAGCTTCACTGAGGGCTGACCCTTCGACAGCAAGGTCCATTCCCCAGTCTGTTGGCCATCCTGGCCACAGCACCCACACACAATAATCTGCACTGTGCTGGCTAATTTGCACATTAACTAGCTGACTTTTAAGGAGACCCTTGCACTACTCAATCCAGAGCTCACCTGCTGAGAATAGTGCATTTATCACCAAGATTCTACCTGTCTGTGCTCTACAAGGTGTGCACGTGGCAAACCTCCATCATTTCTCAGACACTCGGGGATACATACCATGAAATTTAACAAGGTGTGTCCTATACAGGGCTGTAACACTGCAGCTGTGTGCGCTAATTAGATAACACTCATTATTGTTCGTTCAATTTGCATTTGCAGAGGCGGTGCCAGCGCTGGCTGCCGGCCCTGATTGATTGCTCCCACTTTGCATTCATTAGGAAGGTGGCCTCAGCACAGTGGTTTTACAGCGTGTTTGCTACCACTTAACTGGATGTGCCAGTCAAATGCCTTGAACTGTGTCTCTTGATTAACAATATTTTGCAAATGCAGTGCAGGCTGTTTGAGCAACCTGACAGGCACTGGTGGGGCTGGGCGAGCCCTGCTCTCACTCCCTGCAGAGCCCTCACCTTCCTGCAGGCCAGGTGGCAGGAACACCACTGTGACACAAGGGCTGGTGACAGCTCACCGACCCATCAGGGTCATCAGCGTCCGTGTCCACTGCTCATCTCCTCCTGTCCTCAGACGCGATTGACAGAAATAAATGGGCCTGTCAGAGGCTTTGGCTTTGTCAGGCCATACCAAGCCCATGAAACTGGGGCACATAGAGGTCTCAGGAACCTCTGTGATTTTTCCTTTGTGTCCCCTCACAGCTGTAGAGCAGGGTTTTCTCTGGTCCATCTCATCTCCCCCTCCACTCCAGGCATCACCTCAGGGGATCAGTGGAGCCAGGGACTCATCTCTTGCCTGGGTTGCTGTAGCAGCAAAAACCAACCTGGAAGTGCCCATTGCCCCAGCCCAGGGACCTCAAGACCCTCTGGTCCCAGGGCCCCCCACCCTCCTGCCCTCCCCAGCTCAGGCTGCCAAAAGGAGGATGCTGGGCTCGCAGGGAACCTCCTCTCAGCACATCCCATGACATGGGACAGCTGCTTCCCCTCCAGAGCAGGGGCACTACGTAGCAAGGTGATGCCATTCAGTGCCGGACTGATTGCAGGGCGTTTTTCCTCACGCTCGGTGTTGCTAGGCTGCTGACACACGGCAGCTCCACAGCAGTGTGTTCAGCAGATGAACTGTCACTCCAGCTCATTCCAGGGTGAAACACTGTCGCTTTTCCCTCTTGCATATGCAGCACGCACTGGGGAGTTCAAGTCTGTGCACAACAGATTTATTCATCAGTAATTGTTTCATTTCTGCAAAGGAAATATGTTCCACTGCTCCTGCAGCTGACAGGCTCAGGCATCAGTTGGAGGCTGAGGCTCCAAAAGGAGGCAGAATATGTTTATGGGATGAACCACAGCTGTTTGCAGTATTCCCCTGCCCTAGCAATTATTTTAATAGAAAGAATTCCTGGAGGGTTATTTGGCTTCACACGGTGCACGTCGTGTTCACAGTCACTAGTTCAGGTATCAGGCGAGAGAACCTCTGAAGACAGTTCTGCTCCTGTAAAGCATTTTTTTAAAAGGCAGCAGGTTGAATGCTGAAGCCTGCTCACACACCAGAAAATACTTGCTCCCATGGGTAGCACAAGAAATGATAGGAAAACTGGTACATTTACATAATCTGCATTATCATAAAGTTGTTTATCAGCATCGCTGAGCTGCCCAGCACTCCCAGGGTGTGAGAAGAGATGCTGCCCAATGCAGCCAACACTGTCTAACTTAGAGACACAGAAAAGGTGAGCAAGACACGTTGCTGCAGAAAACCTCAATCACCTGGGTCTATACATTTTTCCCTGAGGGAGAAGAGGTAGGACCTCCCCAAGTTGTTCATGGTGCAATGGTTTCCGTGGGTGCCTTTTCTGCCCCTGAGGAGCAGTTCCTGGAGGAAGACTCTCTGGCCAGGCAGGCTGCAGGAGTGCAAAGGGGAGTACTTGCTCCACTGCTGTATTTCCACGATAAATGGGAGTCCATTTAAAATTCAGCAGCATCGTGGGAATGTGTTGCTGCTTTGCCTCAGAAATAATCAGTCAAGACAGTCCTCAGACACTGCTGCTCATTAAATAAAACACCCGGATTCCTCCCTGGAGGGGAAGGTTCCTCAGGGACTGGCAATATTTTAGCTTGCTTGCCATCTGAGGGCTTTAAAATACTTCAGAAGCATTAATTAAGTCTCAGGACATGCCTGTAAGATGGAAGTTTAGCATTTACTCAGCAGTGGGCAGCACTGGGGCTGCAGGCTGGGGATGCTCTGGGACTGTGGGAGTTTGGATCTGGTGTTGTGAATTCCAGAGCATCGCTGGTGCCAGCACGAGGGAGAGGAGAGGGAGAGGGAGAGGAGAGAGGAGAGGAGAGGAGGAGAGTTCCCGAGCTGCAGCTCCTGCCCTGACCCACTCGTGGGACCAGGCTGGTGGCCTTGCAGAGGAAGGTGAGTTCCCAGGTGGGGATGCTCTGCTCCCACAGCTCCTGTGCCAGTTCCAGCCCTGCTGCTCAGCCAGGGCTGCCAGCCTGGCATTCCCAAGCCTGCACTGCTTTGATTAGCCCTGGCAAACATCCGTGTCCTTCACTGGGAGCATCTCACACAGACACTGGGACACTGGTTCAGGTGCCTTAATGAGAAAATGAGTAAATCCCTTCCTGGATTTTTATGTTCAAACCAGCTGTCCAAAATATGAGATATCTGAATTCCTTATAGCTTTAGGATGTTAGACTCTGTTTTCTCTCTGAAAATGCCCATTTTTCAGTGCACAGGAGAGCTCTAGGTGTTCATCCCACCAACAGGACTTCAGTTACACACTTATGAACATATAAATGGAAGTTAAATGCTTTAATACTTCTGCAGAAATGGATATAAGAGAGGAAAGCACGAGTAAATAAAATCTGAGAAGTGATGCTTCAGAAAATTGCCCAGAAAAAAAAAAATCCTGAATAAATATCCTGTAACTCAAAGGAGAAACAGGGGAGGGTTTGTGTCACCAAACAGTGCTGTTCACATACAGAAATGCCATTTCTTACCTGGAGATTTAGATGAGAAGAAAAGCTCAGTGATTTTTATCAGTGCCTTTAGTTTCTCTGCAGAGAATATGAGCACACTGCTACTGACAGAACATCAATAATGGGGGAGGTAAACACTTCCAAGGTGTTAATTCTCTCAGCATTGCGAGATCCAACATGTGCATCATCACTGTACGTCAGCGAGGGATAATGTGAGCAGGCACCACAGTCTAAAATACAACAGTGCAATCTGCTTCTGAAAGAGATTTCCATGTGGGAACAGACAGTGTTTCAGCAGTTTCCCATAACAACACCACGGCCTGACACAGCTCCTGGCTGCTGGAATCTGCCTTTGTCACAAACAGCTTTGCAATAAATGCACATGGTGTGACTGAGCACAGCCCTGTGGCTCAAGCACTCAGCAGCCAGGGGAAGGGAAAAGGCAAGGGCAAATGGGAAAATCAACATCATTGAACTATCACAAACCATGCAAACTCACCCTGGGCAGCACTGGAGGCAGCTTGCCCCGACTTCCCAGGGCTGGCTTGGTTTTGACCTGCAGTCTGGATGCCCCAATCATTTAGGCCTTATGAATACTTAATTCCCCACTTAATTGCTTCAGTGCCGAGTAGCACTTCCTTCACCCCAGAAGGAGGTTAAGGAAGGCAAAATGATCTCCTGGACCATCCTCTGGCCACAGAATGTAGGCTCCTGTTTGGGATCATTCTGTGATCCCTGACTCTAACAAGAGCTGGGGAAGAGATTGAGCAATCTATGTCTCTATCTGCCTTCCCTATGTTTATTCAGGACACTACTAGATCTGGACAAATGGTTATGCATAAATATTTCTTAGATTTTTTTTTTAGTCTTGACCATTTTCTCACTCCTTTTACATGGGGTTTTCACTTCTGTGACTTTATTCTACCAGCTCTGTTTAGTATCAAAACTATTCACTGAAGCAGCAAATTATACATGATTATTGGAGATTACTCACTGAGAGTGAAGTGATAAATGAATAATTAATTCTCATTATTAGCACTGTCACCCTGTTGCCTGAGGCCTCTGTGAAATCAGGACCCCATTGCTTTAGGTTCTGTACTAGCAAATAGGGACAGGCAGCTCTTGCTCCCACAGGGCTCAGCCTGGAGAGGTGGCACAGCTCGGGGGACAGGGTGCAGAGAGCTGTGTTGGGCTGGGGCAGCACCCCAAAGCCCAGGGGGTTCTGCACTGAAGAAATGCCCAGAGGTTCCCTCATTCCTTTGTGTGTTGGGTTGGAAGGATGCTGCCCCTCCCCTGCTGAGCTCTTCAGCCCTCACTCAAAACACCGAGGACATCTCTGATGTCCTCTCACTAACCAGCACCTCTCGCAACACCGCGGGCTTTTCCGTGGCCGTGCTGTTTCTTTGGCCTGTTTTGATCTTTGGCTTAGAGGGTTTTTGAGCCTCAGCTCCACCTTCTACGTGAGGAAGGTGAAACACAGGTGCTGAAGCTGCTGGGGAGAAGGCAGGAGGGAGCAAAAACCCCACGGGGGAAGAGTTTCCTCCCTCCTGCCAGGGCTGCCGTTTGCAGAAGGTGATCAGTATGATGTATAACTGTGGAACTCCCCCAAAGCACACACAAATAAAACAGGGAACTGGCTGTAAAACATGTTGGAGCTGGAAAATGAATGATCTCTGTCAACTATTTAAAAGCAATCCAGTAATGTGAACAATCAGAAGTGAAGAAAAATCAATACACTTTTCATGGCGCTGAAATGGAAAATAAGTGGGATTTTACTCTGGTAAAATCCATGCAAACAAAACCCAACAAATTAATTCTGCTTGCCAATGAATATGGCCATGTCTTCAGCAGCAGCAGCACCTCCCAGAGTGCTCTCCTCAGCCCCAGCACTGTGCTAGTGATGTAGCAGAAATCCCCACTGGGGTCAGTGGTACATGACAGAGAATTATGAACCATTGTGTGTTATTCCCAACACATTCAGTTTGTTTAACAAATAATTCCTCTAGGAAGGCTTCAAGGAAAGCAAACAGACAACAGCACAACAGCAGATACAGCTCAGTCCCTACTTCTGCATGCAAAATTTGGACAAAGCACCAGAGTAAAGCAAAGCATCACAGTCCCTGTCAGACAACTGGAGGCACAATTAGAGTGTCCCAAAGGGGCCATTTCTACACTCCAAATGCAGCCAGCTTCTGACTTCAGGTAACAGAGGGGAAGTGGCCTTGAGGGTACAGGAAGAAGGTCCTGTAGCACCTCAGGAGGTGTGGGGGCCCTTCCCAGAAAGAGCTTGATGGAAATTGGAAGGGGGAAGGTGTGCCGTGGGGAGGGATCCAAGGGAGATGGATCAGTGGGTGCAGTGCAGTCTTGCAGAGCTTCACAGAGCCACACAATTTCTCTTGCAGGTCTCAGTGCCAGGCATGCACAAAGACAGATCTATTCATTTTCCTTTCCAAACTTTCCTACTGGACACAAGAAATAGAGCCAGAAACAGCACAGAAATTAAAGACCGTGGTACTGGCTGCAAGAGAACTGCCAGATGTGCAGCCAGCTCCTGAGCCTTGGCCAGACCTGTTTGGCACTACTGAGGTTCTCAGCTATTCAGCAACATTCCCTCTGCATCCCAGCAGCAAAGGCCACGGCTGACTCCACCTAAGGTGGGAGTTGGGGTAACACAGGGACAACTTCCAGCAAGCCTAACTCATTTCTTCTCATTGGGACAAAAATTCTTTAAACTTGTTACATTTGGCGAAGTTGTAAAGGAAACATTAGTAACACTAGGAACACAAACATGCCTCTTGCAGCTGAGCTTCTCCCATCAGCGGCTGCTCCATCCCTAAGCAGAAGCGGCTGTGGGATGTGAATTTGAGGTGTCCTGCAGCGCCTCCAACACTGCAAAAAAGAAAGGTTTTTCCCATGTAGTCAAGCGTGTGAGCTCTTTGCTCCCGCAGTCCCGTTCTTCACGCTGGGGCTGCCTCCGGGGCGACGTTAAATATTTCTTAGACGCCGGCACGGCCCGGGCTGCGCCCGCAGAGCTGGGGGCAGCTCGGACAGCCCCTCATCCTGCCCAGGGTGAGCTCGGCTCGGGCCCGGAGCGGCTGCTGCAGGGCTGAGACGGGCCCGCATCGAGGGGAGGGAGGGGAGGGAGGGAGAGGAAAAGGCTGAGGGAGAGGCTGAGGGAGAAGGAGAGGGAGAGGCTGAGAGAGAGGGAGAGGCTGAGGGAGAGGAAAAGGCAGAGGGAGAGGAAAAGGCAGAGGGAGAGGAAAAGGCAGAGGGAGAGGAAAAGGCAGAGGGAGAGAGGCTGAGGGAGAGGGAGAGGCTGAGGGAGATGAAGATGGAGAGGCTGAGGAAGAGGCTGTCGGTGGCTGGCCAGGGACACGAGCACACCCAGCTCAGCCCCCCGGCAGCTCCCCCCTTGGACAGGACACAGCGCTGCCCAGCTCTCAGTGTTAAGGACTCTCTCTCGCTGTCCTGAGCGTTTGGGCTCTGGCAATTTCCATCAGACCCCGGCTCACCTGTGGGGCCCAGACATTTAAAATGTGTTCTGTGGTAACTGTGCTGCTCACCGGGTAAATTAACCCCCAGCTAGAGGCAGAACGGGACCTCGCTGGCTGAGGGAGGGAGCGCTTCTGTTCCCAGGTGTTGTGACAGGTATTACCCTGACACCAGCCTGTTTGGAAAGGCAAGCAGATCATTAGGCTTCATTCCTGTATTTCCACTGCCACCTTCTGTACAGAAGGGAAAACCGCTGAGTTCAGCAGCTCCGAGGAATAAAACTGGAAAATTCTTCCCCCACCCACGTGGAAAAACTCAGTCACTATTGAAATTAAACACTGAAGGATTTACATTTTCAGTAGCTCAACAGCACACTGAGTTGTGTGCTAGAGACACCCACAGGTGCCAAAACCTTCTAATTTTACAAAGAAAATACATCAGCCTCACTTTGTGTTTGTCATAAATTCATGCAGTTTCTGGGATGGAATGTAATGGGTGAGAGAAATAAACATCCACTTTATAAAAAAAAAAAAAAAAGTAAAGCATAAGTCTGGTTATAAATATCAAAACCTCATGTCAAATAAACTCATAGGGCCACAATTAAAGCACGTGATCAGGAATAGTTGTTTTTCTTTTGTCATCCTGAGCCTTTCCCAGAGGTTTTCAGCCTGAGACTGCTGTGGGGCTGCAGTGTCCTGGCTGTGCATGGGACACACACCTCATCCTTGGAGACTGCACTGGGAAACATCCAGCTTTTTTATATCAAGAGCTTGCAGGCATTAAAAAAAAAAGCCCAAAACCAAGTTGGATTTTCTTGTCCCTAATTTCAATTTCAAATACTAAGAACGAACCTGATTTTTACCAGTTGGTTCCTTGCTTGGTTGAGCTGCACAGAGCCATTGCCACAGCTGGATCCAGGGCAGCAGCTTTGCAGAGCCACATGCCTGGAAGTGTTCAAGGCCAGACTGGAGAAGGCTTTGAGCAGCTGAGCCTGATGGAGCTCCCTGCCCTTATCAGGGGATGAGTAGGTGATCATTAAACTTCCCTCCTAACCCAAAGCATTCTGTGATTTCATTTGTCCTTCTACTTTCCTACAGTGCCTAGAAAATTACTTGATTACTTGATTAATTACATTCAGGTTTTCCTGAAGGTTTTCAACTAATCACTATTCAGCATGATTATCTGGTACCTCCAGACTTTCATTAAAGACACAGACAGGGTCTTATCATCTTTCCTAATGGCTGCCCCATGCTGCCCTGCCAGATCTGATAAGCTCTCAAGATGATTTGGAACAGCCTTAGAACATTCAACCACTTTTAATTGGGGTCAGTGTCTGCAGATGCTCCTGTGACTGAGTGATCAAACCTCTCTCCTCTGCGCTCAGGGGAGCCTGAGGCACCCTGAGGGTCCCTACAGGGGACAGAGAAGGTGCTCAGGCAGTGAAATCGTCCTCCCCTGATTCTGGAGCTCTGGCAGGGCCACACTGGGCAGCACCACTGTGCCCCAGCCCTGGCTCTGGTCACATCTGCAATAGAATCAGCCAGGGACTCTGCTCCGAAGGCTGTGGAAAGCTGGAACCAAGTGAATGAAGGACTCTGCACAAACTCCTCTGAAACCTGAATTTAGCTTCTTGTTTCCACAACACTCATAGTTTGTTTAAACCATAAAAGTGAGTGAAGCAGTTCTTGCTGAGCAGCCTGTTTCGAGTTTGTTTTCCAGTTGTCTGCAGTATTTGAGTCTCCCTCCCACCAAACTTTAGAGTCCAGATTCTGTGGGAAACTTTCCAAATTCTGGCTGGAATACTCAGCCATTAATTCCCAACTTGCCCATCTGCCTGGTCTAGAAAAGATTTCTTTAAATCCCTTAAAACAGATGTCTAAACTGCTTGTTTATCTGTCAACATTGTCTCACACTATTTAATTTTAAAGCTTAACTTTTTAAACCTCTCAAGGCTGACCCTGCTGTGAACATGAGGAGCTGTCAGTGAGTTTGCACCATGCATCAACTGCCTGTGGTACCAGACACCGAGCTGCTCAGGTTCTCCCACAGCAGCCTTTTCACTAACTCCTGTTAAAAAAAAAAAAAAAATATTTGAAAGGAGGCCGAGGACCTGGAGAGAGAAAGTGCAATTTCCTTGTTAGCTCACCCGAGTGCCCAGAGGCAACCCCGAGCCTGAAGCCCTGAGGGGAGCTCGGCTGGCACAGAATTGTCGCCACCTGGGCTGGCTGCTGACAGGAACCGGTGAATAGGGAGCTTTATGGGACTCTGATTTCAGCTCAGACAGAACAGTTCTCGCTTAAAAGGCTGAGTGTTCGCAGGAGCCTCTTCTGCTGGCTCCTCCTCGGCTGCTCCAGTCTCAGAGCTGGGAGCACCAGCAGACTTTTCCCCATTTGCACATCCCTGTGCTCCGATGTTCCTCTGCTTCCGCTGCCAGCGTTTGACTCCACGGGAGCTCCCCCCGGCTCCCCTGCCACGGCTCAGCCCGGTCCCATCCCCTCACTGGTTTTCAAAGGAAAGCTCCCAAAAAGCTCCTCTAAAGCTGTCACTACATGGCCACACACACAGAGCACGTATATGGACACAAAATATGTTATTTATTGTGAATTTTGCAAAGACACATTTAAGCAACAAAATATACATTTGTGAACCTTTAGTTTTATACATAACAATCTGCTACCATAGCAATAAATTAAATATACATTATTTACAACAGACATAGGTCACCAGAAACTACAAAGCACTGCCTCTCTACATCAAAAATAAACTTTGTCAGATACATTTCTTCAAGATTTATTTTCACTCTATAAACTCTCTTCATATTCTCTGCTATAAATCCAGCGTTTCCGTCTGCAGGACGTACGCAGTGCTACATTCATTGAAGGCGATGAAAGCATGCTGGGGCTGGGGCAGAGGCCGGAGCGGAGCAGCGAGAGCGCAGCTGGGACCCGCGGAGTGCCGGGCTCTGCCCCGGCTCTGCCCCGGCTCTGGTTCCGGCACCGAGCCCCAGCGCAGCCCTTGGTGGCACAGACATCTCTTGGCCCCTTACCTGCCGTTCCTGAAGGCCCTCAAAACTCTGGAAATAAACTGAGTTTGTGCTTAGGATCCCCCGCTTCCCTCGGAAAAAAGCACTTCCGTGCTGTGCTTTGGCTCTGTGGGGTTTGGAGAAGATGCCAGTCCGTGCCAAGGGCTTTCCTGCCGGGAAGCGCAGCCAGAGCCGCCGCTCTGTCCGCCCGGGGCAGCTGCACACCCGCCCCGGGGAGGGGAGAGGATCCAGCCGCTCCAGATGTGCAGCTGCAGCCGAGCTGCTCTGAGCCGAGGGGCAGCAGCACGAGCAGGCAGGGACCCAAACCCCGGCACAGGGGGAGCAGCCCCGGCAACAGAGACCCCTCCCCTGTCACCCCCCCAAGGCGCTTCTGAGCCCCCTCTGCTCCCTCTGCAATGCCACTTCTGGGGAGGGCACAAGTTGTGTGCATGGAAACAGTGGAATCAGAAAGGAAAATGCACTGCCCAGTAATTCTAGTGTCAGTTAAGGATCCTTTCCTTTATATATATAAATATATATATTTTATACATATATATATATATATATATCTCCCTTTTATATATGTATAGATGTGTAAGTGTCACTTATAAGCACAAAACATTTTGCAAAATATATACAGGAATACCTCCACCCCCTGCTGGAGGTGCAGAAGTCCCCGGGATGTACCAGGAGCGCTGCTCAGCCCCAGCAGCGCCGCGGGACAATCCGGGGCGCTCCGGGCAGCCGGGGCCGCGCTGGAGCCGGCCGGGAGCGGGGCGGCCAAAGCCGCTCAGGATGCGCTGCGGGTTCTCGGCCTTTGCCGAGGAGTGCTGCTGGAAATGTCCCGCAGGAGCCGCCGGCAAACCTCGGGCCGGAGCCCGGCTCCAGCAGAGACAATCCGGAGCACTGCAGCCCTCCCTGAGGCTTCACACTGCCCTGCCTGTTAGCCCCATTTGAATAATTCCCAAATCAGTCTAGGTCAAAAAGGAAAGCCACAGTTTCAAGTGGGGAAAAAAAAAAAAAAAGCAACAAAACAACCAAAAATGGCAAACCAGCTGACAGTAGCCACTGCAACGTCTGCTGAAAGATCTCACAGAGATCAACACCCACAGGAATGACGACATCCACAGAACCCTCAGAGTGACTCCTCAGAGGAAAAAGCAAACCCAGAGCAGACCCTGGGAGCAAGTCATTGCACCAGTCAGTGTTTCACTGTGCAGCCTCAGGAAATCAGACCAAAGCTTCTCAGAGAACAGTTGAGGGTGGGTTTGAAAGTGCTACTGAAGCATCATCAGACAAGTGCTGAACAGCAAAGTGTGTGATCCTGAGACACCTACAGCTACAGGCTGGGCTGAGCACACTGCATGCTCCTCTTCCAAAGGAAACTCAAGGCTTAAACTCTATTGAAATGCAACGGGCTGGGAGCAGGAGGGAGCATCCTCATGGGAGTTATTGGTATTTACTAGTCCTACACAGCACTGAGGGCCGGCGAAACTGTTCCCTGCCTTTTCACAACTGTTTTCCTTCTTTAACCTGGTTTCCCTCCCGTCATGGCTGCAGCCTTCCCACATGGATACACGGATAAATTCCAGCAAGAGCAGAGCACCTGTGTGAACCGGATGGTAAGGCTCTGGGAAAGCACCTCCTGCAGGACCAGGGTGAGCAGAGCACGTCCTGCTCGGCTTGGCTCTGGCCCGGGGAGATGACAGGGAGGGGGGGAGGTGATGACTGAATCCTATAAGCACTTGTGCCAGAGAGAGGGGAGCAGGAGCAGCCACAGCCACGGCGGCTGCCCAGGGCTGCTCCAGGAGCACAATTCTGCACCCCCTCCTGAAACAGGTACTCTGTGCCTCCTGGAGCACCCACTGCGGGAAGGGGACTTTGGCACTCAAAGTCCTGATTTCAGTAGGAATCACAAACTCAAAGAACTGTGTTCACTTGAGACTGAGAACCTGATTTCATGAGGGTGCCCAAAGGTCACAGGCTGGGGGGACAGCGGGGGATATCTCTGCAGCATCATGGCCTGTCTTCCAGAAAATGGGCAAGGGAAATCTATGAGCAACGTGAAATTTACGGACAGGCTTCAGGAAACTTCACATGAAGTTCCATAAAAGAGCAAAAGGATTTCTTGGCATGTTGAGAGAGATATTTTCTGGGAAAGGGCATTATGGGAAAGTTACCTTGCAGAATCTGTAATCCTTTCGGAATAAGAGGAGCTTGCTCAAAAGCAGCAGGACAGACTCTGCAAGGGCTGGAGCAGCCTAATGCCTCACAAATCACCAGTTTTTATGCATTTGCTTGCCTGGTGATCCAAGCCATAGGGCAAAGCAGAGCCCACCATGTAAATCCCCTCTGGTTCCAGTTCTAGTACTTAGAAAAGCTAAAGCTGTAATACACCACAGCCTTAGCTTTGGGTCACCTTTCCCAGGCCTGTGCTCAGTGTCAGGCAGGGACAAAGCAGGGAGGATGAACCTGCCAGGGAGGATGAGCTGGCTGCAGTCCCCAGCTCCACTCCCTGGGCCAAGTCACTCACCTGCCTCTTGTGCAAGAAACTGAGCAAGTTTGGAGCGAGGGGCAGCCTCTGCTCCAAGAGTTTTGGGGTGTAGGTAGGAGCTGGGGGATGGCTGGAGAGACACTGCAGACCCCACTCCAGGGAGAGCTGCCCAGGACCCCCCCAGGGAGGTTTTGCCCCATTGTCCCCAGAGAAGAGCAACAGCAATCCATGGTGGAGGGCAAACTGCCCCAGAGCCACTAACACCTAACTTTGGCCTGACCCCCCACCCTTCAAAAAACAAACACAAACCCCTGTTTCCCCACTGATAACTGCAAATAAAGCATGGAGGGACCTAAACTATGCAGAGGTCTCTCCTGCTGCCCCTCTGCCCAAAAGGAGCTCCGGGCACCCCAGGGATGGGGGAATGGATGGTGGCCAGCAGCTGCAGCAGGCGTGGGCAGCCACAGGGTGACCCAGCAGAGCTCCAGGAGGGGACGGAGCCCTGGCCACGTGTGTGCAGCACAGTCAGGAACACGTCCCCTCCTGCTCACAGAGGGGGGCGCAGGGCGTGTGCTGCACAGGGGACACCGGGTGAGGAGGTGGCTGCTCCCTGGCAGGACAGGACTGTAGCAAGGTGAGAGCTCTGTTCTGGTGTAGCGGGCGAGGGCACCGCGCTGCCCACGGCCAGGACGCGCGTGGTCCCACGGGGTGTTGAAGAGTTTTCCCTTTGTTGAAACATTCTGTGCAAAGAAGAGAAGGATAAAAGTCAGGAGTGTGGAAGGAGAATACTCCCACCCCTGAGGTGCTGGCTATGAAGCACCTGTCCCAGGGAGGGAGATGAAGCCACGGCACTGCCCTCCCCAAAGCGCCAGGCCACCCATCTCTCCCAGACTGTGGGAAAAGGATGGTGATGGGGTGAAAATCTCAGCTTTTTGAGACCCATGCTTTCAGAAATGTAACTTTCTTTCAAGTTCTCTGGGCTCCTCTGCTCAGATTGGATCTTCCTAATGACACCCTTAATTTCATGGAGCAGAAGGAACCCAGTTAAATCCCACTGAGTTCCCTTTACCTCTGCCCATGGAATCCATTTCATGTATCTTCTGTTTCCCCTTGGATTTTTGGAACGGGTAAGGGCCTGCACTGCCTTTCCACCCCAGTGCCCAGAGCACAGCACAGCAAACCTGGAGATGGGCACCAGAGTCTGACAAAGGTAAACTGGGAAAAATGCAGCCTGGGCTGGGGTGCCTGACCCTGGGAGCAGGGGCAGGAGCATGGTGCTCCAGAAAGGAACAGCAGCACTGGTGGCTGTTAATCCCTGCCCTTCCCTCACTCACCTACAGCAGCATTTAGGGTGTTCTAAGGTACAGTATGGATCCCATAGGCAATAACAAGCAGAGCGAGCAGGCGTGGCTGGCTGAACACAGCTGGCTCCCAAACAGCCTTTTTGCACAAAACAAAACATACCAACACTCACCTGTGACAAGTTCATGACTTCTTCCTGCTAGTGGCTCTATGTGAAAGAACAGAACATGTGGTGGGTTGCAAACAAAGGGGCAAGAAGTCACAAAATCCCTTCCCTTTTCTCCCTCATCGGCCCAGAGCCCAGACCCCCCATGCCAGGCAGGGAGGGCACAGCTGCACAGCATCCCCCTCTGTGAGAGCCCTGGCACCTACCATGCTGGAGCTGCCGTGGCTGAGCTTGTCAAAGCGAAACTTCAAGTTGGACCTTGGAGAATTTCTGTTCTTTATATCTGCTGGAGGGAGAGGACAAACAAAGAACAAAAATAATAAACTGTGAACAAAAATATTTGCTGTCGTACTGGCTGCACTTGCCCAGCTAGGCACTTTAATAGGCTGTCAGGAGTGCTACCAATATTTAGTCTGCCTTGGCTGAATGTTTGGCAAAAGCTGTACATTAAGTGTTTGTGATGGAACAAATTGAGGCTTAATTACATTTCAGTCTTTCTCCTGGAAATGCCACTGAAAAGGCTACAAGGAATGACTGATCCATATAATGTATGGGTGGATTTTCATGTTCTTGGCAGGAAAAATACAAAATAAACACTTCAAGCATTAAAAGGGGCTCGTTTAAGGATTCAGAAAATCACTAATGAAGTAAGGAGGAGGACCTGTGGGGTGCTGAGACACAAAAAGCCTCCCTGCACTCCATGGTCCCATTTTGTCTGCAACACTCCCAGTTACAGAGCTGTCTGGGTCTATTTGTGCTTCCTGGCTGTTTCAAAACCAGCTCCTCAGCTGACAGAGTGTCTCCACGTGGATGCTGGTGCCTTGTGGCAGGCTCTGTGTGGCTCAAGGAATCAGAGCCATGGGGATTTGTGGGCGAGGGGGGACTGCAGCCATCCCCCCTCTCATGGTACCATCACCACAGGATGGGCCAGCAAAGAGCTTTTCCTGCCTCTTTGGCCCTTTTGAGCTGCACCTCGTTGTGCAAATCCTCCAAGTGGAATGGATGGAGCTGGTGAGAGGGCTGGCAGGAGAGGAATGGAGCCAAGACCACGGGAAGCTGATTGTTGATTAAGTAATTGTGAGTCATGGCTCAGCCTCTGGAGACAGAGTTTCCACAACTACTGCACATCCCTGTCAGGGGAGACAGAGGGAACAAAGCCACAGCAAGAGCCACCTCTGTGCTCTAATTGAGAAAGGAAACAAATTCCCCATGGAAGTGCAGAACTACAGCACATGGAGCCATCTCTCCAGGGCAGCCCTGTCCCGATGGGGCTGCCCCACACCCCGTGGGTGCCTGTCCTGCCAGGCGAGCCCAGCTGCTGCCCCACCCTGGGACCGGACAAGGCTGGGAGGGGGCTCCTCCATCCCAGAGCCACAGACCCCATTCCAACCCACCAGCACAGGAACCCAGGGGCTTTGGCTTTGGTAGCTCTGGGGGTGAGAGGCAGAGCCGGTGCCTCCTGCCAGTCTGCTGTCACCCACCTGTGGGGCTCCTGCTCATGATGACGGGGGTGGCCCCCACGCCGGGGCTCTCGCTGCCGGGCGAGGCGCTGTACACAAACACGTCCTGCTTGAATGGTGACGCGGTGGAGGGCTGGCTTCCCTGCTCACAGAGACAGCACGTGGCTTTTCCTGCAGTCAGGTCTTCCCCCACACCCTGCCGATGCCCCACTGCACCCCCTGGCCTGGGCAGAGCGAGCAGAGCCCAGGGCATTGCAAGGCTCACTGGGGTGCCACAGAATCACAGAATGGTTTGGGTTCTTGGTTTGGAAGGGACCTTAAAGACCATCTAATCAGACCCTCCCTGCCATGGGCAGTAACACCTTCCACTAGACCAGGTTGCTCCCAGCCCTGTCCAACCTGGCCTTAGACACCTCCAGGGATGTCCCACCAGGCACACTCTCCCACACCCAGAGATGGGCTAAGCCTCTCCACGTCAGCAGTGAGGAGGCCCCTGGGGGCTGGCAGGCACTTCTCCCCCTCCGAGCCTAGAGGTTTGGGGGCAGCAGGGAGCCGAGGGGAGTGAGGGATGTTTGGTACCTACCACACTGTCGTACTCCTCCAGGGTCTCGCTCTCCCCTGCCGTGCTGCTGAAGCTGCTGGTGCTGGAGGAGGAACGGGAGATGTTCGACCGCCCGTTCTCTTTCAGCTTGATAAAAGGCCTAGAGAGAGGCGGAACGGAAGGAAGGGCGCGTGGCTGTCACCAGGGCAGCGTGTCCCCTGCACTGTGATGGGGACAGACCCTCCTGCACACCCCCGCAGCAAAGTGCTGCTGGAGGAATGAACCTTTTGGGGTGCTTCAGCACACAACCGCTTCCAAAGGCGTGGGACAAGGCATTGGGTGGGTGCCCAGCAGGAAGCCCTAGGTCGAGCTGACTTCACCTTGGCAGGGAGGGACAGGCACAGCAGCCTTCAATGTCCTGAGGATTTGGGCAACCTCAGTCAAACGATGCTCTTTGCTCTTCTTTGTAAAGACCAAAAAGGAGCTGTGCTCAAGAATCACCAGAATCTTTTCTCCCTTAATATCAAACTTATTTACAGTAACATTTAGATATGGTTTTGTTTGACAAATTCCTTGTCATCTGCTGAGCTGTGCTGGAAGGAGGATGGGCTCCTCCTGGCTCACCTGTCTTTGTTGGGGCATATTTCAGGGGAGCTGGGGTTTGATGAGGTTTCAGATTTCATCTCTTGGGAAGAATGTCCCAAGTCTGGTGTCTTCTGGGCTCCAGAAACACTGTCACTGAGGGCACAAAGAGACAGGTTGCACGAGTTACACAAGAGACTTAAAAAGGATGGTCAAATTGTACTACCTAACAGCAACAATAAGCTGTGAGAGTGGTAGATGCTCCATAGGTACCACCACAAACTTACCACCTTGTCCTGCTCTCCGCCTGGCTCTCCGACGTCGTGTGCAGGCGAGGGAACAGCCCTGACCGGCGCTTGATGGGGCTCCTGGACTGGTTCTTGGCAGCAACAGCTGGGACAGGGGGCTGAAAGCACAGAACAATCTGGGTTTGAGAGCACAGCTCTGTCCTGGGACTTCAGACGCTGAACATCCTGCGAGGAGCTGCGCTGCCTGCGCATCTGGAAACCACATCATGCCAGAACTTCTTTTCTATCTCCTTTTACCTTGGGGCCAAAACCCCAGGAAGCTTATCTTTGGTTCTTCCACAGAATGAGCTCAGCTTCAACAAGGTATCCAAATTCACAGCCTGCTCAAGCCTCCCCCTCACCCCGACCCTTGCTGCCCATGCAGGGGACTGCCAAGCTGCACCAGTGGAACACAGTGAGCTGTCGGGCTGTGGAGGGGTGGGAAGAGAAAGGGACAGTGGCACAGAGGGACAGAGGGACATGTGGACATGCTCACCGAGAAGGTGGTCTTGGTCACCTCGCCGCTGTTGTGTGCAATGCCCCCACTGAGGCTGCCTGGGATGCCACTGCCATGGTGCTTCTTCTGGCTGCCCACCATCGTCTCCATGGAGTGGCTGCGCACCCGGATGGCTCTCTGTGGCAGAGGGGACAGGGGACACCAGGTCATTGCCACCCAGCAGGCTGCTGGCCCCAGAACTCCTCCCCAGCTTCAGGTTTTCCCCAGGCACAAGGGAGAGCAACCTGTCTATGCCTCCCCGAGAGCAAGCACACCACAACAACAGCACGACTCCTGACAGGAGCCCTGGCAGGTGCCACTGAGCATTGGCTGCCCTTGGGGAGCCCCACAGCCACCACAGCATCAGATTTTCCTCCGATTGCTCTGTGATATCAAGGACTCCATCTCTGGAACCAGGAGACGCAGACACAAGCCCCAAGCCCTGCCTCCTGCCTGGCCAAACTCCCAGACCCCTCAGCAGGAATGGGGACCACAGCCAAGCCATAAGCCATGTCTGTGTGCACACCCTCCACAATTCTGCCTGGACTCAAGAGAGGACAGATCCTCTCCTGCCTTTCACCTCTCCAACTTGTCCCAAAACAGCCCCTGAGCTGAAGGCTTCATAGCCACATAAAAGTGCTTCTGTCCTTCAGCAAGCTACTGCTTGAGAATACATTTAGCCTGAACTGTGCTGTGGGTTCTGGTTTGGTCTATCCACCTCTGGAAGGGACTGGAGGTGAGCTGTGCAGCACTGGCCCCATGGCAGTCACAGGCTGTCCCTGCTCCCTTTGAGCTTCATTTCTCCACGTCCCTTCCCTCAGTCTTCACATCAGCAACCTTCTCCATTCTCTTCTCAGCTATTTCCTCAGCCATGGCTCCTCCAGCCCCTGAATCCCAGCCCAGGCTAAAGAGCAAATGAGCCATGGCAGGCCAAACTCCCAAGGTGCCAGCACTGCATCTGCAGCATGCAGGCTGTTTGCTGCTGGCTCTGGGGGTCATGGAGCCACAGGTGGACCTGTACCAGGGTAAGAGGAAGCTGCAGCCCTGAGCTCTCACTGAGCCTCCAGTGCTGAAGAGCACAGCCCCAACAGCCCCTCCTGCCCATCCAATAATGAACATCAAGCAGGAGTCCATCAGACTGAATTTATTGGAGTCAGCAGCATTCATATACAAATTGATGTTGTTCTTAGGTAAAAGTGATCAGTTGCTTTGCTGCAAAGCAGCAGCTACAGACACACTCTGCAGGCTCCTGTCCAGGGCTGTGGAACTCTGTGGGGTTCCCCAACACCCCAGCCCTGAGGAGAGGCTCCTTTGCCCGCAGAAGAGGCAAAGGCAGCTCTCGCTCGCTCAGAGCCCAGCAGAACTGAGCTCTGCTCACCTCTGAGAGCCGGTCCCCCGGTTTGCTGGCCAAGGGGATGGGTGTGCAGGCTGGCTCGTAGGTGCAAGGCAGCGGGCAAAAAGATGCGATGGGGTCCAGGTGTGAGCCCCTCCAGCCCTCCTTTCCCACGTGTCCTGCCCCCGTCACTCCGAGAGCGTGCGGTGCAGGATGTAAGCCAGCAGGCAGCCCAGCAGCGCGGGCCCGAGGCGCCCAGCACGGGCCAGGGGGCTCACCTCCCACCCCAGCACTCCCTGCAACGCCAAGAGAGCACGGTCTTTCTCCACACACACACAAAGTGTGACAGAACATCACTGCTGAACCTCAGTGCTGAGACCCTGACGCGAACGCTGCGATGTAGGACTGACTGCACAGCAGTGCCATTCCCACACATCTCACACTGGAACAGGACACATCTGAGCCTCTGCAGCGGGGTCTGGGGAGCTGTGCACCCCTCCTCCCCAGCCCCATACTCTGGCTACAGGATGAGGTGGCTCATTCACCAGTCTCACTTCTCTATGCCATAGAAACAACCGTGCCTGAGATACCGGCAGGAGCTGTTCCAGCAGTCGCAGCCAGGACAGCCCCCCTGCCCAGACAGTGACAGCCACCCAGTGCCAGCCCCCTCTGTGCTACAGGGCAGCTGCACCACAGACACCTGGCAATGGCTCATAGACTCAGGTGCTGCCCAGCCAGTCACTGTCCCTACTGCCAGTGGCTGCTCAGAATTTCCTCCACAGCACTTTATCCATTCCTTTTCCTCCAGCCCACATCACCTGCTTTCCCTTGCACTCACCCAGTCTCACTGGCACACTCAGCACCACTTCCTCACTCCACACCCAGCACCATTCTTTCTATCTTCTGTTTTAAGCACAACGACCAGACCCCCCCACCCGCTTGCTGTGGCAGCTGCCCCAGGCACCCCTCCTGATCCCTGTCCCACAGCAGTGGCAGCCAGCAGCCAGAACATGAACAGCAGAACCCAGTTGCAGGTACACTCTGTGGCAGGGGAGTGGGCCTGGACTGAAACCCCTCTGGGGACACAAAAAATGCTGCAGCACACTGGTAGAGAGGTGCTCAGGAACTCTGGAGAAGTCACTCCAATGGGAACACTCAGCAACAATGCAACCGTACCAGCTTTTGCTTGCTCCCACTGGGACCAGCTTGGGCACTGGGCAGGCTGATCAGGCAGTGGTGGCAGCAGCCCCCACCTCCACTTGACATTCTACGCTCGGAGGACACCTCTTGTCCCCCAGCACGCGCTCTGCCAACCCCAGGGGCATTTTTAGCTCTGCTGTTGGCAAGGGCAGGGCTTTACCTTGAAAGACTCCAGAAAGCCTCCATGGCCCCCATTCTCCAGCTTGTCCTCCTCGGGCCCCAGCCCCAGCATGGTCTGTGTGTGCCCGTGGAGCTCGTCATGGAGGTTGTCCAGCAGGGCAGCCCGTGTCCGGTCCTGCGGGGAGACAAAGGCTCAGCCAGGGGCTCCGAGGGAGGAGCAGTGGCACCAATGCTGGGAGGAGCAGTGGCACCCATGCAGGGAGGAGCAGTGGCACCAATGCTGGGAGGAGCAGTGGCACTGAGCCAGGGAGGAGCAGTGGCACCCATGCAGGGAGGAGCAGTGGCACTGAGTCAGGAAGGAGCAGTGGCACCCATGCAGGGAGGAGCAGTGGCACTGAGTCAGGAAGGAGCAGTGGCACTGAGTCAGGGAGGAGCAGTGGCACTGAGCCAGGGAGGAGCAGTGGCACTGAGTCAGGGAGGAGCAGTGGCACCCATGCAGGGAGGAGCAGTGGCACTGAGTCAGGGAGGAGCAGTGGCACTGAGCCAGGAAGGAGCAGTGGCACCAAGCCACGACTGCAGCTCATGCCTGCCTGAGGGCAGTGCCCGCCCCTCGGTCACCACGCTCTCGTCCCTGCGAGCACTGACCCAGTTCAACAGGGAAAGGCAGCTTTGAGGAGGAGTGGGACAGCTCCCCAAACCTGGCTCCAGCAGGGACACGAGGGCAGCGTTACCTCCAGCTTTGCAAACTTGTCGGACTTGCAGCAGGCGTTCTCAGCATTGATGAGCTTGGTCAGCAGGAACTCCCGGAACTCGGGGCTCTGCGGGGAGAGAAGCGAGGTAGAAAACAACCACCATTTTAGGACTCTCTGTACCTCTGGTACCACAGCTATAACAACCCAAAACCCAAGCTCACAGCACCTGGCAGTCCCTCCAGATGTGGAGGCATTGGTGGAAAACCCCAGATGGGTTTGAGGTGCTCGCCTGCACCCACACAGTGCCTCAGCACCAGAGCTGCTGCTGCCACCTTGCTCAAAGTAATGCCATGCAGTGGGGCATGGCCACTCACCCTACCATAAACACCAGGGGCTTCAATGGAAACCAAAATTAATGCAAGTCAATTCCAGAAGTCCTGTTTTCCCCAAGCCAGTGTGCTTGGAAACGTCTCAGACATGCACATCTACTTTTTTTTTACAGCCCTTACCTTCTGGAACACCGGTGGGCTTGGCAGGGGGGGGCCAAAGGAGGGAACATCTTCCCGGGCTGTGACTGATACCTGAGGAGTCAAGAGACATGTTATTCCCACGGGTGCAGCAGGATAACAGGGTTTATGCCACCTACACCCAGGTGATATGTCACTGTTCCAAGGCACATTCAAACGCTGAGGACCATCAAAACTCTTTAACAAATGAGCTGTTTTACAAACATGTATTTCATGCACTGATGTCTGTATACACACACACACACTCTGTAACAGTGCATACATAACACATCTGTGTGCACACGTGTGTGTGCTCAACACACAGGTACAAGTCCCCACCAGGCCTAACATTGACTGCATCACCGAGCACAGGGTAAGTGCCCTGGGCAAGCTGTGCCAGGGCCTCACCACCCTCACAGGGAAGAATTTCCTCCTAATCTCTAATCTAACCCTACCTTTGCAAGTGGGAAGCCATTCCCCCTTGTCCTGTCACCCCATGCCCTTGTCAAAAGATGCTGAAGCAAAACTGGTTAGGTGCACATTGGGACTGCCCTCACCTTGTACGCCGCATTATCGGCCTCGGGGTTCTCCACCTGCACCACGATGTAGGCATGCAGGAAATTGGAGGCAATCATATCTGGGACAAATGGCGTGTTCTCCTCTTGGAAGATAATTGCCACAATGTCATTGCCAATGTGCCTCTTCCTCTGGAGCTAAACCGAAAGGGAGAACATTGGGTCAGTAAAACCAGGCAGCTCTGCTCCTGCAGGAGCAAGTGCCAGCCCCGTGCTGGGGAGCCCAGCAGCCTCTTCCCACAGTGCCAGGGCTTGGCAGTGCCCACAGCACTGGGCAGGGCAGGGTCAGTGCATCCCCACTCCGACCCTTCTGTGCAAGCAACCGCATCTCTCTTACTTGTTGTGTGTCTCCTTCAGTAAAAGGCAGCTTTGTAGAGACATGAAACATTATCTCCCTGTCCCTGAACACCGTGTACACAGACTCCGCTCCCGTCTGCCCATGGCTGACATCCAGGCCTCCTCGAAAACTGGAGATCAAGGGAAAGGCGGAGAGAAACGAAGAGATATTAATTGAAAGCTTCAGAGAGAGCACCAGCGGCTGTCAGGGGACAGGCTGATGGAACAGCCCAGCTCATTTATCTTTATCTAGCAGCGAGCAAATGGGAAAGAACAAACCGTGCGTCATGTGTTGTAACCAGCCATCGCTGTCACCAGCCTGAAATACAGGGTGCACATAAAGCAGGGCTGGTCAGCCAGGGCTGACCACAGCCACGGGCACAAGCCATGGCCTCACCCTCCCTCGCCAGCAGTGGGGGTCTCTGCCCACACTGTGGCCCCTGCAGGGACTGCCCTGGAAGCACCCGTGGCTGAGCCACGACACTGGGCACAGCACATTTCCACAGACTGCCTTCCATCTATGGCTGAATATAGCCAGATTTTATCACAACCTCAAAGCTGCAGGAAAAGAAATTTTTCTCTCTTGGCAGCTCCAATTTTTTTTTAACTCCCCCAGCTTTGAAAAACAAGCCAAAACTATATTTGCTTCTGCTCCGCACATCCCGCTCATGAGCGAGATGACTTCTGTTCTCACACGTAGATATTTTTACATATGACATGGTCTCTTGTTAATGTATTTGTAAAATCATCCTTTTTATTTAACTTACCCTTTGAAGTCCTGGAGAGTTATGGTGTCTCCCAGAAAACTTAAGAAGTTCTTGAAGGCAGTGCTCTCTTCATTATTTCCAAACAGCTCCTCCTCTTGGGTCTACAAAACACAGGGTGCATCTGCTGACAGCCCCAATTTCCCTGACTGCCCAACCCTCTGCCACCTCCAGCTCCATCCATGGGGTCCCTGGGGTCTGACCAGCACCTTGTTCCCTGGTGTCCTGCACAGCCACAGGCTGCTCCCCAGCTCTGCTCCCCAGCTGGCACCACCAGCCACCAGCACCATCCGTGGGCTGTCACAGCCTGCTCAGCACCCAGGACAGCCTAGGGTAAAGCTGCTGAGAGCCTCCTCTGAGCCCCAACAAGGACCTTAGGATAACATCCAGGAAATACCAAACCAAAAGTGAATCCTCTGTTGAAAAATCCCTAATCATCTCCTGCTTGATGTATTTCAAAACAATGAGACCCTTGCATAAATCACTCAATCCAACCCAAAATGCAATATGTAAGATAATTAGAGTGCCTGTCAGAGTAATTCCCAGTGAGTTCTGAGGCCGAGTTCTGCATTCCCCATGCAGAATCCCCCTGCTAATGACAGCATTTTCAGCAAGCGCCTCTCTTCAGAGCCCACAGTCCCTCCAGACAAACGAGCTGTTTAGCTGTCTAAACATATATCTGATTAAAATACCACGCCTGCTAAAATCCATTTTCATATCCGTTTTTCCCTACAGCAGCTTGTGGGCTGATTTCCATACTGAGACTTTTCAGTCATATCATTTCTTAATGAGTGGGGAAAACATCTGAGCAATGAGGAAAACAGTCAGTGAGGACATCCAGTGACACGAGGTGCTGCACATGGCAGAATTAGGGCCAGAGTTGAGTCTGTGCTCATGAAACATGGATCCCTGGTGCACAGGGACACACTCCATGAAAGCAGCTTGGGGACAACTCACCTGCCTGAACTTCTGATAGATCACACCAAACTTGAACGTGTTGTTGACCTCATGCTCATCATAAGACACTATCATCTGGGATGCCTGCAGGAAAGCAAAATGCCAATTGTTTCATCTGGTGCTTCAAAATGTGATGGCCAAAAGATCCACGGTGAGGGGTGAGGAGAGCCCACCAGAGCTGCAGCAGGGTACGACAACAGCGGGGCAGCATCAGGGGAATGGAAGGGGGAAAGAAGCCAGATTCCCACATAATTAGACTAAAAGTTTTCAACAGTGGCCCTGGGTGCCGTTCTCTGTGTCCCTGCAGAACACAGGACCAGCTTGGGCAAGTTACCTCACCTTGGGGTAGAGAACCGGGTTAAACTTCAGCCCAGAGGCATCGTCACAGAAGGCCTGTGGGCAAGGGGAAAGAGCAGTCAGTGCCAGGTCCTTGGCAAAAACTTCAGTCATGAATGTCTTATAAAGAAGCCAAATACAGCCTCCAACAGCAGGAGCTCCCCACTTCCCATCCTCTCATTGGGACACCCCATGGCCTGGCTGGCCCCGACTGAGGATGCAGCAAGCCAAGTCCCAGGTCCCTCCATGTCAAATGAGTGCCATTTTCTCTCCTTGCCTGGCATCAGCAGGAAACCCACAGCAGGACCAGCACACGGCACCACCCAAGTGCCCCTTGACCTGAGAGCCCAGGCACTGCTGCCCAACACTGCCTGATGTGCACTGGCACAGGCTTTGCTGAGTGTGTGCAAGCCAGGCAATTCACCTTTGCAATCTGGGGGATACTCGGGAGTTTGCTGAATCCTGCCAGTGGAATCCTTTCATGCAAAGTCTTCAGTTTGGACCTAGCAAAGAAACAATGAGCAGAGAGATGTCAGAGAGTGTCTACAGCAGAGCAATCCCCACTGTTGGGAAACACAGCTGTGCTGCATTTGTTGGGCCTGCTTAGTGAGCAAAGGCTCAATTTGTCTTCTCATCTCTTAAAATATTCATAGTTCGAGGGAAATGACACAATGGTTCAGACATGCTGGGTCCTGTCAGCTTATGGAGGGATGGTGAGAGAAGTGACTGGTGTTATCCCAGGGAGGATTAAACCCACAGGGGTTTACGCTCAGTTCCAGCAGGTTTAGCAACAGATCAAAGTCTCACGTTCATTATCAGGTTTAGGCAGTCCCAGCACAGAAACACAGGGATGCTGCTGCCACTGCCTCCCGTCCCACCCAGACCCCCCCATGCTGCCAGTCCAGCTCAAGCATTTGCTGTAGAAACAGAACCAGGGACTCCCAAAGAGAGAATATTTTGTTAAACAAAGCTTTTTTTTTTTTCCATACCTGAGTATAACCCTTAAATATTCTGTGCCATCTGTCTCCTCACATTTAACAGAAAGGATCAGATTTCCAAGGCTGCTGGCTGTACAGTAGAAATTTAAATGATCCTAAAAATCGAAAACAGCACTTTAGCAGCCGGGAAGCAACTCACCGATGGCAAGGGCCCTGCCTGGACACTCACTGCCACCCCAACACCCTCCCATCACTCACACACCTGCACCCCCTTGCCAGGACCAGGGCTGTGAGCAAGAGGGCAGGGGCTGCCATACAGGCCCCCATGTGTGGCTGAGCCCCAGGGACAGGAGCTCAGAGCCAATGTCCCTGCTGGTGTCACGAGAGACCTGTGGCTGCGGGGCCAGGGGCAAAGGCCACATGTGTGGCCATCACTGCCATGCTGGGAACCCACCAATGCCTGCATTCCCTGCAAAGAGGGAAATTGTAAAACTTGCCCATTTTGCTCTCAGCTGGAGAGTTTTCTTAGTCAAAGGTGTGCAGCTTTGAGCCCCATGAGGTGGAGGAACCCACCTTCCCCAGGAAATGCTTGCGGTAGGCTCTGGCCTCTCCCTTGCACTCCAGCTTGTAGCCATAGGTGCTGGGGCTGAGGTTTTCCTCCTCCTCCTCGCAGATGCTGCTGTCAGATGAGGTGGGCGTGCCAAGATTTTCTGGGTCTTCTATCCAGTATCCCCCAAACTGGGGCAGGATGATCAGCGGGTATGGGCTACCCTTCTCCAGGATCTGCAGAGACACGTGCCATGAGGGGCTGGGCAGGATAGGGGTGAGGATGTGGGATGCAGAGCTCATTGCCCCATGTTTTGCCCCCCTGCTGCAACAGACCCCAGCCCTGGCACCAGGAGGGACAAGTCCGGCTCCTCTCTGAAACCTCTTCTCTGTCACAGAAGAGGGCACATGCTACTGAGGAAAAGCCAAAAGCCACAAAGGTAGGGAGGGGGGAACATGCTTCATGAAGCTCCTCTCAGAAACAGAATCTCCACCAATTCCTCTGCTGTCAGCAACTTTAGAAAGGCATTCACCAGAAGGTGTTCAGGGGGTTCAGGGCACCCACCTCATCGATGCTGGGGTATGGGATGTAGTCTTCCTGGAAAAAGGAACCAAAATATCATCTATGACCATCTGTTCCCCACCAGCTGTCCCTTAAAACCCCAGCCCTGCCCACCCAACCCAGGGAGTGCCTCCAGCAGCTGCTGGTCCCTTGCAGGAAGGTGTCAATGCAGGCTAAGTCCTGCCTAAAGGGAGTTCCTCTGCTGGTGCAACTTCCCAGTGCAGGGGCAAACCCCAACCCCTTTGCACAGCTGGAAGCTGAAATGCACTGGTCTGGACATAAAGCTGGATTAGGGATTTACAGGCACCATGCTCCCATCTCTGCAATTCAATCAGTGCCTTGTTTTCAGATAACATCTAAATCCTTTCCAGCCCTTTGAGTGACTGTCTTTGAGGATGACATTAAAACTCTGAGACGAGGCGGGGACACTTCAAGAGATCCCCTCAAGAAACAAAAATCAACCAACCTTGTGTTTTTGGCTTCCAGACCTCTGTTCTTCCAGTTTTGGTGCCTGTTTGGAACAAAATGAATGCATCAAACAATTCAGATGCTTTTACCAACACAGGGGGTCAGTCCACCAACATGAGGGCACTTTGCTACATGGAGATCACTCCAACCCAAGAGGCTGGAAGCTGAGGTCTGTTCCTGGGACAGGCCTCCCAGCACTGCTGTGGGGCCTCTGCCCTCAGGGGCTCTGCTGGGGCAAACATCCCGAGGTACTGGCATGCACACTGCTGCTCACCTGCATTTTTTCCAGCATTTCGAAGAATTCTGCCGACTGAAAAGAAAAGAAGGAAATCTACTGTTCGATAAAAGCAAGGCAAGCCAGTCCAAGCCACATCACAGCAGGGACACAGGACCCCACCCCGAGCACTCGTCCTGCTCCCTGAATGTGACCAGGCAGCTGTGACACCGGGACTCCCATCCAGCCCACCTTGGAGCTCTGCACCATTGCTGCAGCTGCCCTTGCCAGAAGCCCTCAACCCCCAGAAATGCTGAGCTTTGAGCACGTTTGATCAGGGGTCTTGAATCATTTCTTAATGACAGCAGCACTGGTGAAGCTGCTGCCTGTGGTGCTGGGTTGGCCAGCGCAGGGTTAATCCCCCCTTGCCAAAGGAACTAAAGAGATTACCGAGCTGCTCCAGTTAGAAACCCTGTTTCTGCTGCCTGGCGCAGAGTGCCGGGGACAGGAGCCGCACACACAGGGTGAGTGGCCCTGCACCCCCGGCCACACGGAGAGCGGGGCTCAGGGACAAGAACCCCGGCAGGGCGGGCGCAGCCCAGCATCGCCTCCCCGGGAGAGCTGCAGGACCCCGCAGGCGGCTCAGCCGAGCTCTCCCTCGGGACGGGAACCCCAGGTAACCCTGTTCCCACCCTGATCTACCTGTGCTGGCCGGGGCTCCGCGGAGCTGCTCTGAGGCCGCCCCTTCAGCACAGCACCGCAGAAGCTGGACAGTCCTGATCCCTCTCCCAGCTCTTCCTGCTGCCAGGTACACACAAATAAATTACCCGGCCAAACTTCGGCTGTAAACGCGGCACTCCCAGGAACCCCCTAATTGGCTTTCCTGGAGGCGGGGCGCCCCCGCCCCGTCCCTTCTCTCAGCTCTCCCTTGCCCGGGCCCGGGTTCGCTCCGGCCGCAGCTCCCGGAGCCCACGAGGAGGGGCCGGGCCCGCCCGAGGGGAGAGTTAAAGCGGGAGCAGCAGCTCCCATCCGAGCGGCTGTCAGAAACCGTCTGCGCGAGAGACGTGCGCGATTTGGGACCAAAAAAAGGGGTCAGTGCAACAAGGGGAAAGGCAAGGGGGATGATTTTCGGTGAGTGCTTAGAATAGACTGAATTTCTCAAAAGACAAATAAACAGAGGGAAGAACAGAGGAGGGGATGAAGAAGTGACAATCAAAGGAAAAGTCTGAGAGAATTTTTTTCCTTTAATATTTGTGGTGAGCAAAGGTCGGGTTTACAGCACGAGCAGTCTATGGCTGCCAGCAGAGGTGGGGCAGCTGTGGCTTGGACACAGCCCTGGCTGTTTCCAGCTTTAGACCATGCCCCTCCTTACCTAACACACCTGCGGGAGTCAAAAAGGAAAACCCCAGGCTCAGACAGCTCGGTGCCCACAGCTGGATAATCTTTAAAAAGTCTTCCTTAGCTTGAGCTTGGTTTGGATTCTGTTTATCTCCAGGTACAAATGTTCTTGGGGAGTTTCAGGTCCTGCTCTACCAGTAGCCAGAGCCAAGACCTGACCCCACGGTGGCACCGGACCCAGCAGCTACAGCAAGTCCCACAGAAATGCCACACGTGCTGAACAAAGCACGCAGCCCTTCAGAGAGCTGAGCACACTCAGAGCCAGCTTCCCTGGGCCACAGAGGAAAGGACAGAAAGAAGACCCTGCACCAGGCGGGAGCTGCCACGAGTGGAGGGCAGCAAGCAGAGCTGTGCCAGCCCCCCTCCCAGCACTCTCCCCTCGTGTCACAGCAGCGTTCACCAGCAAGCCCTGGAAGAAATCCATTACCTTGCTGGCATCACTGCCCTCCTGCATCAGCCACACAGCCAGACCTCCTCACGGGCACCCAGCAAGAGCATGGGCCATCCCTGCACAGCCCCACCTCCCTCTGCTCCTCAAGCCAGAGGGACAGCAGGACAGCTGCCTTGTTATTTCAAAGGGTGGCTCCCCTGGGAGGCAAAGTGCCCGGAACAGGTTGGGCAGGAAGCAGGTGGGGTTTGCAGGGGACAGGAGGGTGATGCACAGCTCAAGGTGAGAGCCCATGGCAGGCACACAGGCCTGGCCCGTGCCGGCACGGCCACCAGCGCGGGTGTCACAGGGGTCACCGGGCAGGGTCACCGGGCAGGGTCGCAGGGCAGGGTCACCAGGGTCGCCGGGCAGGGTCACCGGGCAGGGTCACCGGGAGGTACACACAAGGAAGCGGCGCCGGGACTGAGCCCTGCTTGGCACCGCCGCTGCCATTGCGTAACGGGAGTGCGGGATGGGCCGGCCCGCCACCGCGCACGGAGAGAGGATGGCGGCGGAACAGGCTGCCGGCTGAGATCCAGAAACCACCTACTGCTGCTCCTGGGGGAGCAGCCCTAATCCGTGCAGCCGCTGCGTTGGAAGTGCTGCTCCCCAGCAGCCTGGCTCCCCCAGCCTGCGCTCTCACCTTCATGGTCGGCGGGGCCGTCAGCGGCGGGGACAGCGGCCGCTCCGGGGCGGTCACATCCGTGCTGTTCAGCAGCTCCTGTTTCCTGGAAAACCAAACACAGGCATGTCAGCTCCCCCCGGCCGAGCCCGCGCACGAGGCAGGAGATAAGGTTATCTCCCTTGGCAAAGCCGTGGCGTGCAGCTGCCTGTGCAGTAATATCTGGAATCTGAGAAAAAACCCAGCAGACAGTGTGAGAAGGTGATAAAAGTCATCAGAAGAGCCCGTGCCCAGGGTGGGCTGCGAGTCCCCATGTGTGGTGCTGGTGGTGCTGGTGGTGCAGGGACAGCAGGGCTGGGTTCCTATGACAGGAACCAGCCATCCCCACGGCTTCCCTCCCTCTGGCACCCTCCCCACCAGGGCAGGAGCTGTGGCTGAGCAGCCTTCTAGCAGCAAAGGAGGCCCAGTGACACCCAGGGACACCCCGGCACGGCTTTGGAGGGATCCAGCTGAGGGCCCCTTTGCCAACACGGCACCTGGCACCGGATTTGGAAGTACCAAGAGCCATGGTGAAGATGCAAGACCCCAGGAAGGCGGAAAGCGGCCCCTGTGCCACGGACATGTCGAGACAGCCCCTCTAAAAGTCCCCTAAGCTTCGGAAAAGTACGGCCTCAGCCCTCCCCTGAAGAAAATTCCCATCGCTGTCGGCCGGCAGCTCCCGGGCAGGCAGCCACGCCATCACGCAGCGGCACTGCCAGATGCTCCTCCGGGAGTCAGAAAATCTGAGATTTAATTTAGTTTCCTCTTGTCCCTGCCAGGTTAGTCCTGCAGAAACCGGGCCAAAATGTCCCACTGTTTATCTCAGTGTAACGAGGTTTGGTTCCCATGGCAGCGCGCCCCAGGATGGCTCCGCACAGCGGGCACCAAACACACAGCTCCTGCCACAGGGTGCACCCCGGCCTCTGCAAACACCTGCCCCCAGCACCAGCCCCAGCAGCCCCAGCAGCCCGGGCCCTGCGCTCCCACCCACGGTGCCCCCTCCTCCCAAGCCCCAGTGTTTGTGACAGCAGGTGACAACCACCTGCTGGTCACGGGAAGCGCGGTGCCCCTCCTCAGCAGAGCCCTGCGCCATGGAGATGCTGAGGGGATGGGGTGGGGAGGCAGCAGGGAGGCTGGGAAGGCAAAGTGGGACCAGCAGCATCGTCCTACTCACAGCCAGGGGAGTCATGGCACCACCTGGGCTGTGCCAGCAACATGGACTCAGCCAGAGGCACTGGGGGAAATACCCACTGTGTTGTGTCCAAATGTGAATCCAGACCAAGAACTGGTGTTTCACATTACATTAAATCAAAATAAATCTTCTTTCTCTGTTTTTCATATCAGAGCAGGTTAAATTTACATTGTTACACCTCATTTGAGTACCCGGCATCTTCCAGTTTTTCAATGCAAGAAATTAATTGGAGCAATGTGGGGCAATAATGGAATTCCTGTCCTGCCCACCCATACTGTTTATCAAGCTCCTTCCCTCTCTGCTCTCCACAACCTCACCATGTCTCTGCTGCTGAAAAATGCCAAGGATGACAGATTTTCCTTGTTTGCTCTTTGACTTTCTAGGACACTGAAGCACAGTCTGATCTGGAGCAAACCACTCATCCTCTGCTCTCCTTGCTTTGAACCCTGAGCTCTGCCTGATTGCACTCAGCTGCACAGTGGCCTCAAAGGCATAAAACAGATACGACTTTGAAAAGATTAAAGTTAGGGGGATGCGCACAAATAATTTGATTTGATCTGGGATTTGTAGTGGGTTGCCATAGCATCATATTCTAAGTATTATAAAATCACCCAACTTAACAACATGTTCCTCTGTCACATGCTGGCTGCTTCTTTGGGGCCGAACTGCTGGAACTGCTCCTGCAGTTCCGGGAGAGCAAAACAAGCCCATCCCCAACGACTGCTTGGAACGGGCTCTGTGCTGAGAATCTGTTCTGCTAAAGTCCAGCCACAGACGCCGATGATTCAGCCTGCCATCAGCGCTGGGGCCGCAGGCCCATTCCCCATACTGACTGCCCTCGGGGGATGATGAATGAATCAGGGGGAAGATGGCTTTGTCTGCGTGCCAGGGTGCCGCCCTCAGGGATCCCCCCAAGAGACCCCAGAGCCAGTGAGGGCTCAGGGCAGCCCCGCTCAGTGACCCAGCTGACACTGAGGGTGCAAGTCCCTGAAGCACAGCAGAGGTGGCAGGTGACCACGCCAGCAAGGACGGGCGCTGGGGACGCCGGCAGCTCCCCACGCACCCGCCTGTCCCTGGCAGCACAGGAGATGTGCAGCTCCAGCATCAACAGCCAAAGGTCACAGCGCTGTGTCCGCTCCCCAAGGGGGCACCTGTCAGGTACTGGGGGGCTCTGCCCACCCCTAGTGCCCCTGTGTCCACCCTGGCCAGGCCACAGCCAGGCACCAGCTCTGGCACGGGCCAGAGCATCCTCCGGAGCCGGACACCAGCCGCTCCAGAAGGAAACGTGGGCATCACTTCTGTAATTTTATTTCTTTGTTTTTCTCATTAGGCAAATTAAGCAAGAAGGAGAAGAGAGAATTAGAATCCTGCATACTTAGTAAATCTAATTAAGGAAATACCTTAATGCGGTTATGGCAGGGCCCACTGCAGGGTTTCCGAACAGAGACTGAGATCACCCCAGCCATCCCAGCCCCCCCAGGACTCTGCTGGGGGGGAACTGTTGCCAGCTCTTAGGGAGGCAAAGCCCACCTGCCAAGGGCTGCTCTCCTGGCTCCTTCCAAAGAGGGAGAAAATGGGGATTTTCACCACCATTCTGGGGGGAAACCATGGGCACTGGTGAGCTCCCAACAGCAAGGGCAGGTGAGGTCTTTCTCTTTAAAGCATCCCTGATCACAGTCCTAAAGCACCTTCAAATTAATATCCTGTACTTGGTAAACCCCACGGACATACTGAAATTCTGACTAAAAATCCTGTTCAGCACAGAGCCTGGACCCCTGGAGTGCTCCCATCCAGACCCTAACTCCCTGCACACTTCTCTCTTGCTCTCTCAAGCCAAAGCCTCATGAAAAAGCCCTAATGCATCCCACCTCCTCATTTTGTCCATCTGATTTATTTCCCAGGCAGGCTCTAAATCAACACAGTACATTTAGATAAATCACAGGTGGGGAGGGGAGATGCCAGTATATTACCTGACATGGTGAAATGCTCCACATGTGGTTGGCTCTGCCTCTGTCAAGAGGTGCAAGTGAGATGGGAGCACCCCAGGTTATCTGTATGCCTCTGCTTAATTGCACAGATCAAACCTGGCCTAAGGAGGTACCAAACTCCTGCAGCAACAAGTTCTGCCTGTCAGATGCCTCATCCTTGAGAAGGTCAGCAATGACTCTTCTGTAAATTAACAGCCTCTATTTTTGGACTCATCATTTTTTATCCTTGATGGGCATCACCTTGCCAGCTGCTTCCTTTTTAGTTTGTTTAATATTCCACGCCTGGTCTCCTAAGTTTTCAGAGGGGACTGTGCTTCCACATCACTTTCCATCCTCCCCCTACCGAGGCTCAGCCCTGCCCACAGCAGGCACTGGGAGTGGGGCACAGGCTGCTCTTCCTCCCTCTGGAGGGGCTCCTCTCCATCCCCCACACAACTGGGAGTGACCCCTGGCTCCTGGGACACCAGCACCTGCTGACACACCAGGCAGAGCAGCACGGCCAGGGGCCCTTGCCAGCTGCTCACAATTTGCTAAAAAAAAAAAAAAAAAAAAAAAAAAAAAAAAAAAAAAAAAAAAAAAAAAAAAAAAAAAAAAAAAAAAAAACCAACAACCAAAACTGTGGGGTTTTTGCAACACAGACAAGGGCACCTTGCTGTGAGTTTACACCTGGAAATCTGCAGTGAGTGCCTGGATGAAGAACCTTGCCCTGACTTTGAGCAGCTCTCCACCCAATCCCAGGATGCCAGGCAGGCAAGATCTCGCTGCATCATCACTCATCCCATGGAGGACATCAGCAGAGGACATGCACTGCTGCAGGCTCCCACTGATGTCAGGCAGTTGTGGGGCTCCAGAATGCCCCCCAGACTCAGTGCTGCAGAGCTGCCAGACCCTTGGGCAGAGCCCCTGCCATGGAACACCTTCCCATAACTGATTTACCTTGTTATGTCCTGGCTCAGCTTAGCCCTATTCAGCAGTGTTGCCTTCTCACACTGAAGCCTAAGAGTCAGCAAAAAAAAAAGTGCAGCATTTTCTCATCTACATTTCTTGCAATAAATTACGTACTTGCAAACTGCCAGCCTGCACCTGCACACACACAGCATCCCTGGTGCCCTGTCCCCAGAGGGACAGCAGCCCTGCTCAGAGAAAGGTGACGTTTAACTGCCACGGGGGCTGGCTTTAATTGCCCCTCTGAACAGCAAATAAGCATTGCTGAACAGTTCAGAGTGTCCTGTGCTTGAGCAGGCAGGATCCCAGCTACTGTGCTGGCCATGGGGCCACCCTGCTGCCTGTGCTGGCCATGGGGTCACCCTGCTGCCTGTGCTGGCCATGGGGCCACCCTGCTGCCTGTGCTGGCCATGGGGCCACCCTGCTGCCTGTGCTGGCCATGGGGCCACCCTGCTGCCTGTGCTGGCCATGGGGCCACCCTGCTGCCTGTGCTGGCCATGGGGCCACCCTGCTGCCTGTGCTGGCCATGGGGCCACCCTGCTGCCTGTGCTGGCCATGGGGCCACCCTGCTGCCTGTGCTGGCCATGGGGCCACCCTGCTGCCTGTGCTGGCCATGGGGCCACCCTGCTGCCTGTGCTGGCCATGGGGCCACCCTGCTGCCTGTGCTGGCCATGGGGCCACCCTGCTGCCTGTGCTGGCCATGGGGCCACCCTGCTGCCTGTGCTGGCCATGGGGCCACCCTGCTGCCTGTGCTGGCCATGGGGCCACCCTGCTGCCTGTGCTGGCCATGGGGCCACCCTGCTGCCTGTGCTGGCCATGGGGCCACCCTGCTGCCTGTGCTGGCCATGGGGCCACCCTGCTGCCTGTGCTGGCCATGGGGCCACCCTGCTGCCTGTGCTGGCCATGGGGCCACCCTGCTGCCTGTGCTGGCCATGGGGCCACCCTGCTGCACCACACTGGCCATGGGGTCCCTGCTGCACCACACTGGCCATGGGGTCACTGCTGCCCACACTGGCCATGGAGCCACCCTGCTGCCCACACTGGCCATGGGGTCCCTGCTGCCCACACTGGCCATGGGGCCCCCCTGCTGCACCACACTGGCCATGGGGTACCTGCTGCACCACACATTGCCCGTCCTGCTGGGGAGGGGGGCCAGCAAGGAGCTGACTCCTGCTTTGCCTGCACCTCTACAGACACTGGAATCTTTCCAACTGGCCAAGGGCTTCCCACTGGGCCAGGCCAGGACAGGACAGTGAGGCTCGCTATGCAAGTAATGGTGAAAAGAAGTTTTTATCTTTTACAAAATGTGCTGCCTACTCTCCCTTGCAGGAACAGAGAAAGTGGCAATTTCCTGCAGATCTGGGTAAATCAGCCAAGGCACTTGCAGACATTTTCAGACCAGAAGGCTCGTCTGATCCTATTCCTGCCAAACCCGAGCCAGGAGCCTCGGGCAGCCGTTTCTGAGCTGATTCAATAATTTGCAAATTGCAGAGAACAGCTCCCAGAAACCTGCACCTCCAAACACCACGGCGCTGATGCCAAAGGGCAAGGGGAGGCTGTGAGTGGAGAAGTGCCCCACACCAGGGCACCCACCCACCAGCCCTCCCCTGTGAGAGGACGGCCACCAGAGCGTCACCTCACCTGCATGTGGGACAGTTGGGAAAATTCATTTAGATATAAATACAGTTCCAAATCCCAGGCTTTTGGAGCAAAACAGGAGCAAGGAGGAGCCCGCAGCAGCAGCCACCCCCCAGACCACCCCGCTCAGGTGTGCAGGGGAGGCACAGGTGAGAAGGCTGCAGGTGGAGGGGCAGGTAAGCATCACCCAGCTCTGCCAGGGGAGCCCGGTGTGCTGCGCTGCACCTTGCTGGGCTGCTAACAAGGAAGGGACATGGGCCACCACAGACTCTGCAGCTGCCACCGATCCTGCCAGGCTTGCATATGGCTCATGGAAAGCAAAATTCAATTGCAAATGCAGAACAAAGACTGAATGTAGGAGGGAAAAAAGCAAATAGGAGCAGGTGGAGGAACAGAGTCCCTTTTGACGATGCCGCTAGCAGTCCCTTCCTTTTCCTGCAGATTATGTCACTTTGATGGCCCTGGCAGCTTGCATAAGATGAAACAGCCACCGTAAAGCACTGCTTGAATCCTTGCAATCACCCCCATGGAGGCTCCTGAGTCCATGGCAGACAGAACAAACCTCCTCAGGGTCTTGTTGTCCCCTTGAGAAATCTGTGTGACTCTTGTTGTACTCAGTAAACCCTGCAGCAAGAGGCGCACTGAGACGTTTTGTGCCCAACATGATGCTGGGGAAAAAAATAAAAAGGAAAACCAGGCTCACACATCACAGAGCAGATTCTGGTGCAAGTTCAGAGCCAGGTTTTTCTAAGCACTCCAGTGTCATGTTGAGCTCATTCATAAAAACCTGGTACCTGGGGGAAAGACAACTCTTTGGCAAAGTCTTCCTTGCTATGACTAGTAAAGCACTCCCTGCCCTTGAGGCAATATGGATTGGCCAATGAGTTTCAGTGGGTGCAACATCCAGGGGATGGTTTGGGTCCCCACCAGTGTCACTCTGCACTCAGACAGTCCCCACACACCTGAAAGCAGGAGGAGAGACTTCAGGTCACCCCCAGCCAGCCAGTCCCTCCAACACTTGCTAGCTGGTAGCAAGAGCCCACGGTCCAAGGGCAGAGCTATGGCTAGAATGGGCCTGGGCTAAACAGGACAAAACCCAGGGAGCAACAGCAGGGACAGGAACAGTCAAGCCCAGCAGGCAGCCCCAGTGCAGCCCCCATACCCTTCATTCCAGCCCGGGAGTGTGGGACAGGGGACCCAGCCACGGCTCAGCTCAGGGGAGCAGCCCTTACTGCCGCTCACTCAGGACCTGCAGGTTGGTTTTTTCCAGCTGTTCCGCTTTGATGATCTACCTAATACCCCAGCAAGGGAGAAGAAAAGATCTCAAACCAGCAAGTGACACAGAACTCCCCAGGAATGCTAGCGTTCAGTCTTTAGCACATCACTGAAATCCTGCTCTCCATGGCACCAGCTGTCCAAGGCAAAGTCCCAACGCCAGCAGCACTGAAAAACGGGGTATGAGCCCTGCCATAATCCACAACTGATGGTGGACAAAAAGCCTCATCCTCAGTCACCTCACACTGATTTTTCAGGCTTATAGATTAGGGAGTGAGGGAATATTTTACAATAACGATTCCAAATAATCAATTCTTCATTGATTTTAGTTTGGTACAAAATCACAAACTGAACCAAGAAAAAGAAAGAAACAAAAAAACCTCAGCCTGCAGCAGTGCCCATGTTGCTTCCACCCTGAACCAGAGGTACACACGCTGTGAGGTTCGGGTGCATATTTCTGACTATTTTTAACACCGAAGTTGCCAGAGCAGCACAGTCCTGGAGGAGAGAACTGCCTGCCCGGGGCAGCCCGCATGGATCAGCGCGGGGTCAATCTCTGCGGCCAACAGCAGCTCCCGTGCGGAGCGGGGGAAGCGGCGCCCGGGAGCAGATGCCAGCTCGCAGAGCACTGCGAACAGGCCGTTTCCTACGGCACAAAGTTGAACATGAAGTACAGCCCACGGCTTCGGCAATGAAAGATGAAACCATTTGTCAGCTGTTCCCGGCGCAGACAAAGCTGCGGAGCCGAGTTAGGGCAGATCCGCACGGGAGCCCGAGGGGGCCCCGAGGATCGCGCTGGTCCGTCCGGCCGTGCGGCAGCAGCGGCTGCCGGGGCTCCCCCGGCCCGGGCTGCGGCCCCCGCACCGAC